>CAJQUW010006406.1:0-161009 GCA_907163375.1 Prostheceraeus crozeri | reverse complement strand
ACAGATAAAACTTTATTCTTAACTTGTAAACTGATGAAACTTCATTTTATTTCTAACATACAAGCTGATAAAACTTTATTGTTAACTTGTAAACTGGTGAAGCTTCATTTTATTTATAACATACAAACAGATAAAACTTTATTCTTAATATACACACACTATTGAAACTTCATTCTTAACTCGCAAACTATTGAAACTTTATTTTTAACTTGTTAACGGTTGAAACTTTGTTTTATTTCTAACATACAAACAGATAGAACTTCATTCTTAACTTGTAAACTGGTGAACCTTCATTTTATTTCTAACTTGTAAACTCTTGAAACTTTATTTTGATATACAAACAGCTAAAACTTTATTTCTAACGCATACACCATTGAAACTTAATTTCTAACTTGTAAACTCTTGAAACAGTTATAATTTTATTTTTAACTTGTAGACTGTTGAAACTTTATTTCTAACATATAAACTGTTATAACTCTGTTTTGAAGCACATAAACTATTAAAACTTTATTTCCAACGTGTACACTATTAAAACTTTATTTCAGCTTGTAAACTGTTCTAACTTTATTCTTAACATACATACACTATTGAAACATTAGTTTTAACTTGTAAACTCTTGAAACTTTATTTTTAACTTGTTAACGGTTGAAACTTTGTTTTATTTCTATCATAGAAACAGATAGAACTTTATTTCTAACGTACACACAATTGAAACTTTATCTTATTTCTAACATACAAACAGCTGAAACGTTATTTCTAATGCACATACTATTGGAACTTTTCTTTTAACTTATAATCTGTTGAAACTTTATTTTGACTTGTAAACTGATGAAACTTTATTTCTAACTGGTAAACTTTTGAAGTTTTATTTTTAACTTGTAATTGTTGAAGCTTTAATTTTAACTTGTAAACTGTTGAAACTTTATTTTTAACTTGCAAACGGTTGAAACTTTGTTTTATTTCTATCAGACAAACAGATAGAACTTTATTCTTAACTTGTAAACTGATGAAACTTCATTTTATTTCTAACATATAAACTGTTATAACTCTATTTTGAAGCACATAAACTATTAAAACTTTATTTCCAACGTGTACACTATTAAAACTTTATTTCAGCTTGTAAACTGTTCAAACTTTATTTTTTATCTTGCACACTATTTAAACTTTATTTTAAAACTTGTAAACTATTGAAACTTTATTTTTAACTTGCAAACTATTGAAACTTTATTTTATTTCTAACATATAAACAGATAGAACTTTATTCTTAGCTTGTAAACTGGTGAAACTTCATTCTATTTCTAACATACAAACAGATAAAACTTTATTCTTAACATACACACATACACACACTATTGAAACATTAGTTTTAACTTGTAAACTCTTGAAACTTTATTTTTAACTTGTTAACGGTTGAAACTTTGTTTTATTTCTATCATAGAAACAGATAGAACTTTATTTCTAACGTACACACAATTGAAACTTTATCTTATTTCTAACATACAAACAGCTGAAACGTTATTTCTAATGCACATACTATTGGAACTTTTCTTTTAACTTATAATCTGTTGAAACTTTATTTTGACTTGTAAACTGATGAAACTTTATTTCTAACTGGTAAACTTTTGAAGTTTTATTTTTAACTTGTAATTGTTGAAGCTTTAATTTTAACTTGTAAACTGTTGAAACTTTATTTTTAACTTGCAAACGGTTGAAACTTTGTTTTATTTCTATCAGACAAACAGATAGAACTTTATTCTTAACTTGTAAACTGATGAAACTTCATTTTATTTCTAACATATAAACTGTTATAACTCTATTTTGAAGCACATAAACTATTAAAACTTTATTTCCAACGTGTACACTATTAAAACTTTATTTCAGCTTGTAAACTGTTCAAACTTTATTCTTAACATACATACACTATTTAAACTTTATTTTAAAACTTGTAAACTATTGAAACTTTATTTTTAACTTGCAAACTATTGAAACTTTATTTTATTTCTAACATATAAACAGATAGAACTTTATTCTTAGCTTGTAAACTGGTGAAACTTCATTCTATTTCTAACATACAAACAGATAAAACTTTATTCTTAACATACACACACTATTGAAACTTTATTTTCAATCTGTAAACTGTTGAAACTATATCTTTCATTTACAAATAGTAGAACGCTTAGTCTAACTTGTAAATCTTAAAACATTTCATATGGACGATGATGATAATAGATGAAATAGTGTCAAATAAATTAAGATAGCTTACACTTCTGATACAGGGATAGCAATCGAGTGCGATCCATGTGTAAAGAGCTTGTTAGACTACGGAAGAGAGAAGTGTGTTATGTTGCGTGTGGCGCGTGAGTGTCCTCCCATTTCATTCCATTCATCAATTCGTCTCATTGATAGAGACAGGTAGAACTCATGGTTCTCATAACGTATGCAATGGAAAGTTTTAGGCAACCTTCGACAGTTGGCTAAATGTCGCCCTGGCGCGAATGCATACTACGTTGAGACAGAGGCAATCACTTGCAAACATGACGCAGAGAGGTTTAACAAGATTGACCATTGCCGAATGTCCCCTGCGGTATACATAGCTACGGGTTTCACCGCCGCCCTTTACAGGAACGCCCGTCGAAAGGAAGTATAACACCGAACTTCATTTGCAACGTTCAAGTTGACTGATAGCAGATTCAACTTAATGATAGTATTCGCCAGTCCGAAGACTGCCCAGGGCAAACCGCGAGGAGGTTCTATCATGTCTTGCCCCATGGTGGCCCTTAAGAGAGCCGATGGTTCGTTCTCGGGAGTAACGTCATCTTACACCCTACCAATTCTGCTGAGAGAGTCTTTGACTCTCTCTTTGGTAGCACTGTCGACTTCCACACTAGCTGGCGCATGGCTAAAAAGTGGAATGTAGCGCCATTCCGTTGGATTGACAGCAGTTGCTGTCATCGGATTGCCAATCCGAGCAAGATTATTAAAAACTCTGTCTTGCTCCTCTAGCCTGACAAACTCCTCAAATAAATTTCGCGGCCTTAACTGCGGTCCGCGAGGAGAGCTGACTTGACTGTTCGGCGTCTGCATGATTGAAATGAAATGAAATGAGAGGCAGTGGTTTATATACCCCTCTAATGCGACGCAACGTTCAAGTTGACTGATAGCAGATTCAACTTAATGATAGTATTCGCCAGTCTAAAGACTGCCCAGGGCAAAGCGCATTGAAGGCTCTATCATGTCTTGCCCCATAGTGGCCGATTATACGGTAGTGTGTTAGTAGATTTCAATCATTGAAAAGGGAAGATGAGAATCATTTCATTTGTCTCATCAACGTTTATCATGGGAGCAATCATTGAAGGGACATCTAATGAATTACATTTCACTCTACTCCATATCATAAAGACTAACCTTTGTCGAATGGCTGAAGTACTCTGACCTGGCGAAAGAAAGCGTCACGTTGAGTATGAAGTCGAACGCCCAACATGAGCAACGGCTCAGAGGTTTCGGTCTAACAAACGACGAACAACCCGTGCAACACAATCCCTCTACGGCAGTACCCGCCGTCCCGAAGGAACGCTCGAGCAAAGGAGGTATTACAGCGATGATGTGCTTTATGAGTAGAAGTGAATCTCTTGATAGCAAGAGACTATTCAACTAGATAGCAAGTCAAAAATAACCTGATAGCAGGACAAATGTATAGTCAGTAATTTACACTTAGTGAGGAATGATAGATTTGAGTGTAGTGAGTGGCACTCGATCCCGTCGACAGCCCGAAGGCCTTGTACTGATCACTAGGGAAGTGAGAGATCTTCCCCGATACCCGCTCTTTACAGCTGAAGACATCATTGTCACTGCCCCGAAGTGGTAACAGCAACGCCGAGTCAAAGGTAGTGAACAGTAGCTGGGATCTAACCCCTCAAAGCTGCCTTAGTCTTAGTTAAATTTGAAATCTGATAGCAGATTTGAACTCAGCATACTTGAAAACCTTGAGGAAACATCCCAAGTTATTGCTTTGATCTGCTTGATAGCAAGCCGTAGAGAGCTTGATTCACCAGCGTTTTGCAATGGAGATGTTTAGAGGCCACCCATGACAAGATAGCTAAGACTCAACCGATTGGCGTTCAAAGTGCTACGTTGAGAGCTGTGTCAAATGCCCAACATGAGACATGAGTTGTCCCAGCGGTTACGGTCTTAAATATGACACATTCCCTTGCCACACTTATCACTACGGCATCGTCCGCCGTCCCGAAGGAACACCCTGTCAGTGGAATATTACAGCAAAACTCTCCGTGTCTTGCTCGCTTTCAGTGAAAAGTCGCTTATACCATGAGAAGACTGGCTCAGACATCATTAAAAATGCTTTCATTGACTTCAGCAGGGTCGAAAACCCCAGAAAACCTCCAAAACTAGTGAATTTAAAATTTTCAACTTTTTAGCACTACTTATGAAATTTTATAAGTAGTCCATCACTTAGGGCAGGTCAATAGCGACCGAACCTTTTTTGAATCAAGTCAAACGGACTTGTAGAAGCAAAGTTACGAGCCTTTAAAGTTTTGGAGTCTTTTATGGCCTGGAGACGAAGGCCATCTCCTGGCGAACCTCTAAGTCTGACGGCTTAGCTGATATCAGCAATGAAATTTTCTAAGTCGGTTTCTTACAGAAACTTGGAATTTGGAATGTCCGAAGCTATCATCGGAGCTCAGAGAGACGACCTACCTCTGACAATCGTTCTCCTCTAAATGAAAAGTCTCCGTCGGTTCTCAGCTTATATAGTGTGTGGCGATCAGCTGATGACGTAATACCCATCATCCAAACACTAAAAATCCCGTCTATCTCCGGTTCTAGTGCTCCGATTGAGCTGGAAATACACCATTTCCATGTAGAATTTGACGCTGAATCCGAATCTGGCCTCCGTTTCCCATCCGATGCTTCGTTTTGGCTCTACAGTAGGCAGCCATCGCAAAAATTCTAACTCTGTCGTTTTTCCGAAAAATGTTGAACATTTTTCTCGCCGATTGACTTGAAACTCTCCGATTGACTTGAAACTCACCATACAGATAAAAAATTTCACGCTGATTCCAAATCTGAAATCCGTTTTCCAATCCGATGCTTCGTTTTGAAGCTACAGCCCAAAACGTCCCAAATTCTAACTCTGTCGTTTTTCACCAATGTCCCAAAATCTTAAATGGCGTCTCACATCTAAACGAAGACAGATAGGAACAAGCCGATTCTTTCACTGAATTTGTCTCACTCTTAGCTTTCAAACGAGCTATCGCACGACAAAATCCGTCCACTGGAAGCCAAAATCGAAGCAAGCTGTCCAGAGGGGGGGGGAGGTCAGTGAAAATTTTTTCTCTCCGATTTCGCTGGAAACATCCTTCCTAACCCAAAATTTCACGTAGATTCCGAATCTGGCCTCCGTTTTCTCATCCGATGCTTCGTTTGGGCGCTACACACCAAAACGTCCCAAATTCTAACTCTGTCGTTTTTTCGAAAAATGTTGAAAATTTTTTCTCTCCGATTGACTTGAAACTCACCATACAGATAAAGAATTTCACGCTGATTCCAAATCTGAAATCCGTTTTCCCATCCGATGCTTCGTTTTGAAGCTACAGCCCAAAACGTCCCAAATTCTAACTCTGTCGTTTTTCACCAATGTCCCAAAATCTTAAATGGCGTCTCACATCTAAACGAAGACAGATAGGAACAAGCCGATTCTTTCACTGAATTTGTCTCACTCTTAGCTTTCAAACGAGCTATCGCACGACAAAATCCGTCCACTGGAAGCCAAAATCGAAGCAAGCTGTCCAGAGGGGGGGGGAGGTCAGTGAAAATTTTTTCTCTCCGATTTCGCTGGAAACATCCTTCCTAACCCAAAATTTCACGTAGATTCCGAATCTGGCCTCCGTTTTCTCATCCGATGCTTCGTTTGGGCCCTACACACCAAAACGTCCCAAATTCTAACTCTGTCGTTTTTTCGAAAAATGTTGAAAATTTTTTCTCTCCGATTGACTTGAAACTCACCATACAGATAAAGAATTTCACGCTAATTCCAAATCTGAAATCCGTTTTCCAATCCGATGCTTCGTTTTGAAGCTACAGCCCAAAACGTCCCAAATTCTAACTCTGTCGTTTTTCACCAATGTCCCAAAATCTTAAATGGCGTCTCACATCTAAACGAAGACAGATAGGAACAAGCCGATTCTTTCACTGAATTTGTCTCACTCTTAGCTTTCAAACGAGCTATCGCACGACAAAATCCGTCCACTGGAAGCCAAAATCGAAGCAAGCTGTCCAGAGGGGGGGGGGCCGTCAGCGAAAAATTTTTTCTCTCCGATTGCTTTCAAATTCACCATACAGATGCAGAATTTCACGCTGAATCCGAATCTGGCCTCCGTTTTCTCATCCGAGGCTTCGTTTGGGCCCTACACACCAAAACGTCCCACATTTTAACTCTGCCAAAATTTTGAAGAAACAGTTTTTCTCGCCGATTGAGCTGGAAATCACATCACAGATGCAGAATTTGACGCTGAATCCGAATCTGGCCACCGTTTCACCATCCAAGACAATCTAGGCGGTCGCCCATGTCAACCTAGACGGTCGCCCACGTCAACCTAGACGGTCGCCCACGTCAACCTAGACGGTCGCCCAAGTCCACCAGGCGGTCGGACCAACTCACTCGAGTCTCACACTCTGTCGTTGCAGAGGGGGGGGGAGTCAGCGAACATGTTGTGAACCAACCTGGCCGGCACACCACGACAGACTCTGTCGTTCCAGAGGGGGGGGGAGGGGGGGGGCGCGCTGTGTTTATTCTGGACCTTTTGTTACTACTTACAGTGATTCGGTTCAATAGTCAACAGATCGATAACAGTACTTCCTAGCTCTTTCTAAAGATATGTGTAGATTCATAACAGATTGATTGTGTACAAATGTGTATCTTAAAGCGTTCTAGAAACGTGCTCACCTTTGGAAAACAAGCAAACAATAAAATTTCAACCCAAGGCCTATTTTCATTTATCTACATATTCATGAAAATCATAGATACATTCTCAAAGAACATTCAACAAAATAAGGTCATCTCATTTATCTGTAAAGGTCCATCTTATCTGAAATATGTCAGTTTCAAGAAATTAATTCATAATGTCATCAGATGTAAGTAGACCCGAGGAAATGTTGACAAATACTCAGTAGAATTTCATTTTGTCACATTTTGTCACGTTTTTCGAGATTCCTAAATTGTCACATTTTGTCACATCGGACCATCCCTGAGCTTCGAACACGTTCATAGAACAACGCAACTTGTGTGGCTGTCAAGTGATCGTTTCTCAATTTCTGTCTTGTGTTTCGACCAATCAAAAGCTCGTGATCAGGCAGCTGTTTCTTTCGTGGAATATCATCGATCTGTTTCAAATCTTTCAGATCATCGACGTGTTGTTGCTTTACGAAGTATGACAAAGCATGGGATATCAAATCAATGATCCTTCCATACAGAAGATGGATGACTGAGTCCGATTTCTGGAACAGAATTTCAAATTCCTTCAACGGCTGGAATGCGAACAGGAGGAAATGAAGATAAATGATTGTATCATGGGAATTAAATGTGATCACGATGTTCTGAACTCTCTTTCTCCTCTTTTCGGCTGCGGGCAATTGATCAAAGAATGATTTCAGAGCATCATACAATTGCACGAGTCGAGAAACAACATCATAGATCTGTAGCCATCTGGATGAAATATGCCGCAAAAATTTCAGAGGTTCCATATCCAGCAGCTTTTGGAACTCTTCGAAAGCCTTCGCGGATTTCGAGTTCCTCAAATAAAGGAACAAATCTTCGAGGAATTCTTCTATGTGGGATATATCAAGTTTTTCCACAGCCTTGCACGCAGAATTGTGCACATGGTGCAAACAGCATCCTCCGATATCCAGAATGTTAGGGACTTCTCCCTTTAGCTTTGCGATAGCACCGCCTTTCTCCCCACGCATTATACTTGCACTGTCCGACATAACACCAAGACAATTTCCAAGGGAATATTCCTGAACCTCAATTGTGATTTTATTGCGTTCGTGAGGTCTTGCGCTGCTGCTGTGGACAGCTCTTCCATACCCAGGAAATCAGTGCGCGGTTGCCCATCCGATATGTACCTTACAAGAATGACCAGCCATTTTCTTGTATATCTGATAGATCCTTCATCTATCATCAGGCAGAAAGGAGCACTTCTCAACCGAGGACTTATTGCATCATCTTTGATCCATGCCCCAATGCCGAATGCAGTCACGTACATGGTCTTCATCCTTTTGCATTGCATTTTCTCGGCAATTTTGCTATCAGGAAACATCTTTTCCAAAGTGTCACAAGCAGAATCACTGAATCGGTATGACAAGTCATGTTCGGCCGTAAGTAGACACCAACGAATTTCACTGTCACAAATGTCATCCGATATATCAACTGCAGGAGTTTTTTGAACGAAGAAATCCTTCAGCGGTCGGGATTGCCGGATGTCTGCAGCATTTCGCTTATGTTTTTCGGTGTTTCCATGTTCTTTCATTCTTGCAACACCTCCACTTTTGACATTTATTGTTTCACGACAGATTTAGCAATACACTTTTTCGTCACTTGTCTTAGATTTTTCTGCCGATGTACTCATTAGTTCTCCAGCGTAATCCTTTTCTGATAGCCAATTGGCAACAAACACTGTGCAGCGACTTACTTTCGGTGGAGCCATACATACCTGTTGGACATAGTTTGACTATACGGTATATAGGAACGTGCTAATTTTAATAGAACATATGCAATTAGAATATGAAATCAGTTTTGTGAAACATGTACATAATAGACGCATGAATATCTGGTAATTAACGCTCATTGATGAGCTGCTAGAAATGAATCGCATCAATAAAATAAAATTGTGATATAGGGCCTATGCCTTCACTAAATCACAGTCATTTACATATTTGCGTTTGAGTCTCATATACAAACAGTCCCATCGTTAGAGTTACGCCTCTATCAGATTAGGTCTTTTTTCAGAAGAAATAGTAAACACAACGTAGCTACATAATCAATGCATATTGGCCATGCTACATGAAAGGATGAAAAAATAATAATTGTTGCAAAAATCAATATATTAAAATCTTGAACAGGTAGTTTAAAGGCATTATACATGACATAGGCCTACATCTCACATTTCTACTCATCAATTAAACAATACAGCATGCCGGCCCGTATTTGTAAGAAAATACATTAGGAATACAAGAAAAGACATTCAGGAATAGGTGATGTGAAAGCGCATTGATATTAAAGCACTCTTTAAATTTAAAAAAGATACGGAAACTCACACCGTAGGATGATTAGAGAAAATTTGAAACAACAAAAAACTGCCAGGCTAGCGACCTATCCACGTGTGGGATGTCTTTTATCCCTCATCCCCTGTCCAGTACAGATTTCAAAAGGTTTATGCTGGCCTGGGTATCTCTACTCCTTAACGAACATTCTTGACGTCAGCTATCAACAAGCAATGGATAGCTTCGCTCCTGAAATGAAAGTGATTATGTAGTCCAGCACGCCCTAGAATTATACAGTGAGACTGAGACTACAACTTTATTGAAAATAAATGTATGTGAGCATTTAGGCTACACACATTGCAAGTCTGCAATTTGAAAAAGTGAACCGAGTTGAAGTGAAAACCTGATTTCGAGCTGTTTACAACTACAAAAACCAAGTTAATTTTTCTCAGATCTCTCATCCGCGCAGAATCATGATATTTTACAAGATCTCCGCGCACGCGCAGCTGAAACCCCTCATGCGCGCAGCTGCGCGAAACCGCGCAGCAGTAGCAACGCTGCGTCTGCCATCTTCCAAATCAGCTTCCTGATCCAAAGAAGCTTCCTGATTGCTTCTCTTCGAAAATGACAGCTTCCTAAATCTTCCCTCTGACTTTCTCCACGTTGTTCCAGTTTTAGAACAGTCTCGCGGCTGACGCCTGACGGCTTATGGAAATGAAATTCATCAGGCGCATAATTTCATGCCTTATGTCCGATGGACGACGCCTTATGACTTTTCCTGTGTGACAGCGGCCTAATGCGTACAGAACTTCAATTTTAATTGATAATTTCCCTGTCACAGTGAATCTGTGATTTGTTGATCGTTTGACGAATGCGTTCCATTGCGTCAGATGAATTGTTGGTTGCGTGATAGAAAGTCAGATGAAGATCGTATAATGTAAGTGATCATTGCTCAGCTGTGCATTATGCATACTACATTCGTACAATCTTTATTTGATTGAATAACTTACATGTTTTATGACTGCCGGGAGGCAGATCTTTTCTTCGGCGTTCGAGGCATTGTAGTTTCGCTGCCAGCATGCAAGCGACCAGATCGGGCTGGTGAGATGGAACTCGGAGCATGAGTAGGACGTGACAAGATTCGGTTTAGTCTAAAATCCAAAACATGAGTCTAAGTAGATTTATGTTTCCATTCTACAGAGTTAGATTTTACAAGAAGTGATATATGCCAAGAGTTCACACCTAGAGCGAAAAATCTAAAAACTTCATTATCTATATTATACAGATTGATTCATAAAAAATGAAAAAAGTAAGCTTAAGCTTTGATATTTAATCTGTGTTCTTATTCGCGGTGTTCGCTTTTTCCGGTTAAACAGGGCTGGCAATCTAATATCCTGCTCTTCATCGCATCCGGTCCAGTAGGCCATTCCCCACCAGTTTAAGTTCTTCCATAAACTTCCTGATTATGTTGTCCATCTATCTTCTTTGTGGTGTCCTTTGGATCTCCCTTACGCCTAGTGGAGTGAGCGATTCAATTTCCGCGCGAATTTCTAATCAAAATTATTTAGGCCTTGCTAGCATAAGCCTACGGAAAAATCTTCTGCATGGAATAATAACTTCACTTATAGGCTTACTAACATACCAAGCGCGTTACTCAGATGAAAAGGCAGTAATGATGTTTATGAGGAACTCTGTACGAATGCGTTTCACTGATAGGAATAGAGTACAAAGCTAAACCTGACACTAGTTCTCCGCCAATTTATATGATAGGTATACAGCGCCGTTAAAAACTAACCATAACGTTTATTGCAAAGCAATCTCGAATACCCGATTATTGCAACTTTAATGAAGTTTTTTTATTATAGTCTCAGACAGGAATGATCTACGATAAATTCGTGTCTTTAACAAAAAGAAAAGCGAGAGAACGTCGCAATGTATTTTTTCCAAACTTAGGTACTGATGATATTCTGTAACATCTATCTTCGTCTAAAATGTATTTAAACAAGGCACTATGATATAGGTACCCGGTTCCGGTATGCATCAATTCATGATTATAGTTGTAGTTATGCAACATCTCATCAAGATGAGTACATGCCGATACCATGTTATACAAATTGTGCTGACGAATGTTACAAAATGATTACATAGTGAATGTATTTCATTCTGATATATACGAAATCGTTGTTGTGCTTGTTATTAGCTCTACCGGCAATTGATTACACATCACAATTTGCCTATTTGATTATCCACTCGAAGCTCTCGAAAAATCAATTTCATTAGTTGAACATACATGGAATAACTGATAAGTTAAAAAGTAATTAACAACAATGAGATTAAATACACGATAGATCAGATTGCCATGCAAAAGATGTGCGGCTGGTAGGATTCGAACCTACGACCAAGGTTAACTAGACATGTGCTCTAACCAACTGAGCTACGAGCCACGTGCGGCTGGTAGAAAAAGTAACTTAGATAATAGTTAAGTTAAATCGGCTCAACCGAAGGATCAAAAGACGTTCTTCAATCAAAGAAATCTCTTGCTTGGTGATAAATTTGCTCATTACTTAAAATGATAAAAACCGGCCTGTGCCGGCCTTGATGCAGGACGGGGCCGTGAACGGCATCCATCTTCGCAATGACCACATTCAAGGACGGGCAAGATATAAGGAATGTGGAGATTGTTGTTCTCATAGTTACGGCACTCACTGCATGCAATCAAAGATCCCATGCTCAGCATGTTGAATACAGTGTAAAGTAAGTAGATATTCTGTAGCTCAGCGAGGTAAAATATTGAGTGACTACTGTGTTGATCAACATAGCGAAGAATGCGATCTAAGTAAAGTTAGTCTCACTTTGAGCCTCTCCAACATGATGGATCCGTTTCGAACGGCATTTTCCTCTTTGAGAAGAGCCACTGCGCATATTTTCTGTGCTTTTCTTCATCATGGACACCTGTAATGAGCAATGATGATTTTACTGAAAGGTATCAAGGACATTTACTGGAGAGTTTGTTCACTGCAAATTTCGTCATTGACAATGGTAGTAAAATTAGTAAAGAAATCAAAACAACAATGAATCATTTCGAGTCTATATACAAATGAAATGATAATCACTTGTTACTGACATAATTTAAACGCAGAGGTAGCACATGTCTCCAGATAATAAATCAAAACAGGGCATGAAATATGTAGAATAAAGAAAATGAAAAAATAACGGAGAGCTTAGCACAGACGCAGAAGAAGTAATCGCTTCATTTGAGTACATAAGTAGTGCATTCGAACGAGGCGATTTTTTTCAGCTAACTCAGCTCCTCGTTGATTTGATGTTTTTCTCTGCTCACTCAGTTCGCCGTTCAGTTTACTAAAAACATGTCAGCACTTTGTGAGACCGCATATACATGTACATGACAGGGCTGCAGTGGCGGATGCAGCGGCCATTTTGCTAAAAAGTGGATGCGGCTCTTGGGAAAGGCGCTTCCATAGTGCTGCTTAGGGCTTTGTAGTCGAGGGCGGACTATTTGCTGGGAGGCGGGTTTAGCAAGGATGCGGAGGCGGCAAGTAGAAAAACTTTTAGTTTACGGCAATGTGGTTGTCGAATTGCTATTTTTTCATTTGCCTCCTCAACTTTGAAACCGCTATCGCATGCCTGGAAGAAGCCATTTCTTCAAGCAATCAATAAAAAAAATCCCAAAATGTATCGTGTGACAGGAATGCAACAACGATATTGATCAAAATGTTTGAATACTTGAAAAATACACTTTTCTGAATGAAAGTTGGTGACTTTGAGACACGAGAAAACTTACACATCTGATCTGTATGATTCTAAAATTGAAAATACTTCAAACTCGAGAAGCTTTAACGACACTACTCCTCAATACTTGGAGCTTGGACGGTGCTGACATAGTCAGACATTTCTGGAGCGTTGTAGTACTTTTAGTCCGGATACCCTCCTGCCGACTTCCAATTCGGGGCTCGACCTCAGGACCGAAAGATCGCTAGGCTAAGCACTTAATCACTGTGTCACGGAGACCACTTGAGAGATCTGGTAAAATCAGGTACATTCACAGTACATTGATTTGAAAGTTATTAAATCTGTGCTGAGATATTTGAAAATTTGAAATCAAATCTGCAACATAATAGACCATCTAAACCGTCGAATTGTCAGACATTTTAATCGAAATTGTAACTAGTCGGCCTTTTTTGCCAGCAATATTAATTTTTTAAGTCACCTCATATGGCAACAGAAAAATTTTGCGTAACTTCCGGATACTTCACTCTCATCGAAATTTGGTGTATCCATCAAAGAAATCGACAAAAATCCAAAATACCTACAAATCTAAAGCATTATCTTGCTGTACAAACATTCAGGCATTAGCAACTAAAAGAAATTATGCACCATCGCACTCCCAGATAAAGGAAAAAGCATCGTCGATACATCAATGTCAATATATCGATGTGAATAGTAGGAAGTGGGAAAACATCAGTTCAGTTCGTTCTTTAGTTCATGAACGGCAAATTCCTAGTTCAGTTCAGTTCAGTAGTAGTAGCAGGAATATCGCTTCCGCTCAGTTCGCTCGTTCACCGGTTAACGGCTAAAAGTCTCGTTCGCTCATTCCCGTCAGTCAAAAGTTAGAGTGTACTCCACATAGTGAAGAACTGTTGAAGCTGTTGGATGATCATGGAAACGCTTTCTTGACCATCGTCATTGGACGCTTTCTATGATTGGCAGATTAAAACGATCTCTGACCTGCTGCTGTACAGTAAATTCCATGGCTTAGGTCAGAAGAAGATTCGCTTTCTGGTGACATACCATGAGGTGACGTGACACTGCGTATTGTGGAGGATTATTTGATTTCGGCCTTGTATTGGATGATATAGGGCAAGTCGAAATGTACTCCTTCTTCCTTACTGCAAGGCACCGTTCACTCGTATACCTTTCTCCGCAAGGACCAGTGAACTGGTAAGTTATCAAAGGCCTCTGGTCGAGTGGAACGATGCCCTTGATGATGCTCGGTGTGAGAGTTCGAGTCTTGTAGACAGGAATGGAGTGGAAATAGCTACCTTCGATTTCGCGGCGTACTTTCCCTGCTGTGATGTCACCTTCTGGTCCGTCATATTGCACTTCTAAGTAGAAAGGTCTCTTCTGAATTGAAACAGCTTTTGAGGTGCCTGGGAATATTTTCTCTCAGTCAACTAGGAAAGTCACTGCTCTTTAGAGTGCGATACAAGAAGACTTCTTGTTTACTATGGCAAGACGAACAGAACTCTCTAGTTCGATGGAACAACGTTCTGACCAAATTAGCCTTGTATCTCTTTGGATAGAAGGAGCGAAAACCCGATCAATAAAAACGAAGAAGTACAATTTAAAAGTGGATTATATAGAAAGAAAACAGAGGTAAAGTGATTGAGCTACTGCTTCTCACTGAAACTAAAACTTTGCAGGGAAGATATTGCTTCTTCATTTGAACCTTCTTGCTATCACAGGTTTTCTGCTAATTGTATCACAGGTTTCCTGCTGTTTTTGCTGAAATAATATTTTAATATTAACAACCTCTTGTCTCAGCAGCTCGGCCTTAAATTCATCATTTCAGTGATAATGCGATTTATATTACTACTTATACGTAAATATAATCGTGCTATTCGTCCACCATGTGTGTAAATATTAAATATGATTTCATTAATATTCGTGTAGCTTCGACAATTCTATCATTTACATCTATTTACCGACAGGATGCGACTCCATCCAAACTTAGTAGCAATCGCGTAGCGGCACACAAAATAACATCAACTTCAGGGCTTTGCAGTGCTCCTTCAAAATAGTGCATTAATCAAAATGAATAACCACGGGTGCATTGGATAGTTCACGCTGTATGAAATCGTCGATCGTACTTTGACAGGCTTTTTACTTGGCAGTTTTATGCTTCTGGTTGGTCTCAGATCAATGCAACAGGGCACTCAGCGATTTCATTCAGTGAAGATAAAATCTCCATCAATGACTTATTTAACCTTAGATGATTATCAGAAGTCATGGAGCGTGTCTCACCGATGATAATTAATCAGACACGTAAAGAAATGAGACCATTATAGACGATGAACCGATAAGGAAGTTCATGGAAGTACCTACATGGAAGGAGGTTCAGTTGGATGAATCTGGTCTATCATGATTATGATTATCAATTTGCCTTCACAATGTTAACTCTGAAATCTGTCTTCCATCAGTAAGTTCTTGATCTCAATGGCATGAAGATTATATTCAATCAGATTATCAGACAAAAAAATGGGCTCGAAATCGAGCAATCAAGTTTTCACACTGCATACGATATTAGTTCATAAAGGTTACTTGAATAGCCTCATGGTAATACGAGTATTTACTTCATACCTATATCACTATGATTATCTAGGTATATGCGAAATATTGAGCAAGATTGCTGCGTTACGAGACAAACAGATATTTGTAGAAAGAAAGATCCTCAGTCTTGCACAATTTAAGTACAGCAATATTCGTAGTCTACATACATATACGTGTATATTGAGCAAGCGGTTTTTGCATTCTAATTCGCAATTAATGAAAAAACTGTTTCTTTTCAAATTGAGGATAAAAAAAACTCGATAACTGCATAACGGTACATAATAATATGCATGCAAATGGTTTAACAAGTGCACAACAATCTCCTTCATGGATTATATCCAAATCCTAGAGTAATGTCTTCAATTCGATTCCGGCGGATTTACGGAAACATGAAAGAATGGCTCATTCAATCTTGCATATCTCGGATTCATTCAATTTGATAAATCCACATGAATCATCGAATAATCAGTTGAAAAGTGTCGTTTCAAAGATTCTTTAGGACCTTCTTCATTGCTCATCTACCTCCTTCACTACTCGATCAGAATCATTTGTTCGTCAATCATTTCACTATTCTACAAAAAAAAATTATCTGTGAATTATTAGTTATTTTTTAATATTTTATTTCATATTTTTATTTATTTATTTTTAATGTGAAAAAAAGTTTTATTTCACATTAAAACTTCATAATCATATTCATTTCATGAAGGTATCCTCCTAAACCAGTTGTAATATCACTCAAGATGCGCTCGTTTTAGTCTACCTTTGATCACGCATTTTGAATGCGTATCTCCTGCTTGGTTCCCTCACATGTCAAAGAAGTTACATTCAATCATAGAAAGCGTCGAAAGATGTCCGTTGAAGGCCATCTACCAGACTCCTTCCTACAGTGAAGCACTTAAAGAGAACAATATGCCCTCAATTATTGCTCATTTGGAAAAACCTTTTCTCCAAAATTTTAAGAAGATACAGCAGCAACGTCACCCACTCCATCATCTCTTCCCTGCAACTCAAGGACAAATCAGTCAAAGGAACAGCAGACAATGTGACCTTCTCACAGCGCCAAAACACCGCCTGGTTTTATGCCACAAATCGTTTACAGTGACTGTAACAAAAGCCTTTAACGCGCGTGAAGTGATTTGGATTTTATTTTTCTTGGGGTGAATGTTCCTTGATATTCGAGAATAAATTATTAATACTTAATTAATTAACAATTAATTACAATTAGAATCAATTATTACTGTGGTGTGTGCATTAATTTGCTTCGTATTAGGGGGTCGTCCATAATCCACGTGGACAGCAAAGGGAGGGGGCCTTTGTAGTGCTGTACACTTCCATGTGAATGAGAGGGGGACAAATGGACGACTCCACGGAGACACTTGGAGGGAAAATGTTAAAAATATTGTTATACGTATTTACCATCAATCCATTTTTCATCATTTTTTACTGATGAGTTTGAATGCTGATCAATGTCTGGTTTGAGATTTTAGAATACCGCAGGAATAGGTATCTGAAAAATTAGGTATCTGAAAAATTGTATATGTTATCTGGTCGACCGTGTTTTACTAGTAGCTTTGTTGTTTCATTGACATTTGGTGAGAATCCCTCCAGTTGTCCATGGCTCTCATAAATAGATCTATTTCAAAATGGAGATCAAGGGACAGCCCAATACTGCAAGCCGGATTATCGAATAATCACAAAGAATATAATTTAGCACTGCATCCACACTATAGGCCCGTAAAAGCAGATTAGTAAAGTCGAATACATATCCACAGTGAATATCAGCAATTGTCCACTGTCCACGGGGGCTGGGTGTGAACCATTGTCCATGAATTGTCCATTAAGGGGAGGGGGGTCAAATAATCCTATTGTCCACGTGGATTATGGACAATCCCTTATCGAGGTGTCTACGCTTTATAAGCACATTGTATCCCTACCTCATATTCTTGCAAACATTAGGAACAGACTTCTTGAGTTCTTAGCACAAAAAACTTGAAATTTCGAATTTGCTGCATGTTTAAACCTCGAACTTTCGTATTTTCACAACGAGAATTAGGTGCATGACGATATCGTTGTATTGTGAGGTTATATGAAAGCGAAATATCTTTACAGTAATATAGTATATCTAACGGCCTGTTTTCAACTGAAATATCAGTTTTTTGTTGATTTATTGTCTCTATTTTAATGCCATAGAAGTCTGCCGAAAGATTGACTAGTTCACAAATCTGGTGTGATTTTGATAAACACAAATCTGATCATTTTCAATGTTTTGAAAGACATGATCACATCCCATTTCCAATTAAGCATTTTGAAAGACAAGAGACAACTATTCAATTTTCGAAATGGACCACATCAACCCGATGCGCGGTACTAATCAGCAACAAAGCGACTTTTGTACAGCTTTTGAAGCAAATTTCTGTACTACGCTGTGCAGAATCTTCCAACTTTGTGCAATAAATGACGAATTTCACAAACTTTGTCATTGATGAATTTATTGAATGTGAAAAACTCAGATAAGAAGATCGATCTCATGATTTGCATAGAGTTATTGGCTTCGCTGTCGCTAAATGAAAGTAAATAATGCAATGAAAGTTACTAAAGCCGTTTACTGTTAAACTGAAATCAACATTAACGTTTCTACAGCAAGTAGCTTTAATTGCAAAGTATTTCATTGAGTGCCTACCGTATTTGACGAGATCGTTCAGCTTGAGATATGATCCCACTATCAACCGCTTGCGAGTGTCCGCCATACTGTAAGCGTGCGCAGTGCTGTAAAGGTAGACACGTTGACCCAATGTCAGATCGGGGTGTTCCATTCCTGCAACATCTCTGAGAGAACGTGGCGGTCGTGGACGTGCCTCTCTGTTAATGGTCGGTAAATGATCAGCGGAAAATTGAAACTTGTAGAGACCTTTATTATCTTCTTTACTACGTGATGATGGCGCAGACTTTGCATTTCTGACCGAGGCACTAGATTCAGAATGTCGGGGACTTAAAACAATAGAGGAGTATGGAGATTTCGTTGGAGAAGATGCATTGGAATGTGGAGGGAGTTGTCTTGATCGCGGAGTGCTTGCATGCGAGGATCTTTGCGACGATTGACTTGAACGTCTGGGCGATGACATCGATTTAATTGGTAAGGAAACGGAAGATTTTCTTGACGATGCAATAGAGCTTCGAGAACCAGACCGAGGACTCGGTATTATGATATCTGATGACTTTCTTGAGGATAAAGACGATGTAGAGGATGAAGCATGTCTTGCAGCACTTGGTGCATGCACATCAGAGGATTTTCGTGAAGTGTCTGACAAAGAAAATGATGGGGAATGTCTTGGCGGGGTCACTACTCGATTTACTTGGACTACTGAGGATTTTCGAGAAGAATCAGACACTGAGGACCCTGATGACCGTCTTGGTGAGATCCTTGCTGAAATCTCACGGACCTCAGAAGATTTCCGAGAAGATCTTGGACTCGAGGACGCTGAGGAACGTCTGGATGAGGTTACCGCTGGAACATCTTGAACCTCTGGGGATTTTCGAAACGATCCTGAATTAGAGGCCACTGAAGAGCGTCTGGGTGAAGTTTCAGCTGGAACCTCGTAAACCTCTGGGGATTTTCGAGAAGATCTTGGACTCGAGGACGCTGAGGAACGTCTGAATGAGGTTACCGCTGGAACATCTTGAACCTCTGGGGATTTTCGAAACGATCCTGAATTAGAGGCCACTGAAGAGCGTCTGGGTGAGGTTTCAGCTGGAACCTCGTGAACCTCTGGGGACTTTCGTGAAGAATCAGACATGGAAGACACCGATGAATAGCGGCTGGAATGTTCTGAAGGTGTTGGAGCTCGGTTTTCTTGAGGAGAGCGCAGTATTAGTGAATTTGGAGAAGTATTTGAGTTTCTCCCTAAGTTTAGAGGACTCGGAGCATCGGATGCCTTTCGCGTCAATTCCGTTGACTCATCAGAAGGTGCTGATGCTCCTTGTGCTGAATTCAATGAGTCATCATTGTCACCAATAATAGCTGACGATTCAGGGGCTGTTGTACGGTCTTCTTTACCGTCATCGTTTTCATTTAACTGCAAATCCAATGAGGGTAAAGGAGTTACTGGTGTCAATGAACGGGACTGTTCCTCTTCCAATTCATGAGTTATACGTGAAGCAAATGAGTCATCGTCGTTGACTTCGTCATCCTTTGAATCTTCTGGAATCAAGGAATGAAAAGTAAGAGTATAAGATATACAATATATAGATATAGATATATAATAAAGATTGCTGAGTGCCAGAACGATTTTCAATAAGCATAATAGGCCAATTTAATTTCTGACATTTTGTACAGAATAATACGCACCTTTTTCATTATCCACTATTGATTGAACAGGTAATGGCTTTTCTGGCTCTCGAGAAAGTGAGGAATCCGAATCATCACGCCCATGGCGTATTCCTTCTCCGTTTTCAGTGGCTGCAAACGGTGTGAAAGATGGCTCAAAATAAGACAATTGAATGGAATTTTTATACGGGTTTTAACTTTTTAGAAATTGTGAAAAATAACTTTGACATTTCATCGCAATTACCTCTTTCTACATCCTTCTCTTGCTCTTCTGGGTGGGATGTAGGCTCTGATCTCTCATCGTTAGACTGTTGCATTGACCAGTCAGCTTCATGTTCAACCACATTGAGGGACATTTTGCATTAAACCACTCGCGAGATATTGACACTCGACCATCAAAATAGACGATCCTGAAAGAGAACAATTTCGAGAAAATTGAAAACATCGTCGAAGCTCACGAGCACGTGTTTCAACATTTCTTCAGTATTTTGTGTTAAGTAAGTATGAACAGTAACTTACTTAACTCATAACTCGGTTTGAAAATTCAATTAGAGTGTTCTAAAAAGTAATGTATTCAATTTTAAATATATTGTCAGGCCAAGGTTTTGTTGGCCAAGTGTATACATTTTGTTAGCTACTTATATTTTTCAGAAATTAACCATTAACCCTATAAGGGATGTGTGACATGTTTTCCATGAGTACAATTATGCGTTACAAGTGTGCACAATCCCGTCAGTGTGGTATAATAGTAATTTATGAATGATATGTAGGGTAAGTCACTACCATTAAATGTAGTGTAACTTTGATTTGAAATTTAAAAAATATACACTTGAAATTCAAATTTCGAATAATCACTCTTTTCAAGTGTATCAGATTTTATGACGAAATATTGATTCTAGATCATGATCAGATCATTATTTTACAGGAACAGTGCCCGCATCTATTACAAGCGCAATTTCATGTGATTTTTTAGGTGCTCCTTCATGAGACATATACGTCCCACAGGGTTGCTAGCGCCAGCAAAAAAAAAAGGACACGGCAGAGGCCCAATAGAATTTCCCGAATCCACGCAAGATTCTCCTCAGTCTTCTCAAGTTCACAAAATGGCAAGAGGGCGACACTGCGATCGAGAAGCAGCAGTTTCGAAAGATTTATGACTATTAATGCAGGAAGCTCCCACATCAACAATTCATAATTACATTATTATATGAATCCTATAAAACCTGGGGCGTATTTTGACATCGCCTCTATATTCTATCTGCCACAGCAAGAAAGTGTGTCTAAAGAAAGTGTCCTTTAAAGACTTTTCCTAATTTTTCATGCTCCTAAGTGCAAATCTCGCACTAAAATTCCACTATTTATAGGTAACCTGAAAGTGGCTACTGAAAACATGTATTTCTGCAAGAAATTATAATGTTCGAAATACTTTCCGTTTCTCCCTTTTCCTTTCTGCTAATTACGTCAGTTCGCTTGAATTGTAAATATTGAGATTTGAATATCAAATTAGATACCAAGAATTCTGGTTGAAGAATACATGCAGATGTACTCACACACTTCTATGCAACAAAGACGTACGATGTATAATATGCACATTACGTGAATGATCGTCTCATTTTTTTCAATGATTCGACTTTTCGACAGTTCACAGAGTTGTACTCTATAAATAAGTTACATTCAGTTTACAGAGATAACTTTTCCGAAGTCATTCTACCTGCAGAGTCTCAAACGATCTCGCTAAACCAGGAGCAGTTTTTATATTCAAGAATTTAAAAATTGAAAATTGCCTTGCTGTCAAAATCACAAATGCTGTTCAAGCAGCCCAAAAAATTACTTTGCAATACTCAAAACTTGAATTGAAATCCGGGTAACAATTTAGCTATGCGTGCACCCTTATTGAACAAAGGCCAATCACATCAAAACTATGCATCAGATAAAGTTCTCAGTATGTAGCTGAATGGCAATTCCAAAATATAGAATTTCGTGTAAATGGAAAAATTAATACAGTTCGTCCCAATTATTGAGTTTATTAGTGGACATCATTTTCAGATGTAGCAGCAATGGTCAACGACAGGTAGTAAGTTCCACCAGATGAGCACCAACGCGACTTCGGAATCCAACTCTGATCTTTAGTTGGATCGATGAATGTTTCTGGGAAATGTCAGTGCATGAAAATTCTACCGCTCTTCATCACTAGCAACATTTGACTGTTGATAGTATTCTCATGCCACGTAACGCGCTATCTGCTGAGACTTAGCGGATCGCAAATGTAGGAGAATTTAATGCCGCGTTACGTGGCTTCTTTTACAAGACTTTCCATGTAATGGATACCTTTATTCCACAAGTTAAATATTAACCGAAAGTGGCTCTTCTGGGAGAAGTTTCGTATCGATGATTTCAATTGAACAACTCCGCCAAGTTTCTAACAGGCACGTCATTCGACGACGACCAAGACAGCCAATGAATAAAAACTATAAAAAATACATCGAATTCGTTATAAAGTCCTTTCTCTGTTTTAGCTTGCTATTGGAAGATGAAAGGTGGATTGCAGTTTCTTCTACTAAAATATAGTGATCTCCAGCTATGAGTAGACTTTATTTCGATTGGATCAATCATCCTTGTTGCCTTCGGCTGAGAGGAGCGTTAAACCGGATATTCAATTTCAAAACGGTGATGTGGGACCCTGTAAAAGCCGTGTATAATTAATTTAGCCGGATTATTATTTCTGAGGAAACTGAGTACGCCTGCGTACTGCAACACAGGAGATAGCTGTTTGTGAAACCCATTCGTGAGATCAATTCGCCATCACTAAGTACGTGAGCGGCCAAATGCTGATTTAATTCCAATGCATAGTTCCCACACAAAGTCAAGTTGCATCGGCTTCTTCTACTCAAATTTGAAACTAAGAACATTGAAATAATGACTGATGTCATTAAACAGAAACTGTCATGCTCTCTTTTGATGCGATCTGTCCATCACTGAATTGTTTGTTAACGATTCAAAATTTGTACAAAACCGCAATCGACTAATGAAAACATCTTTTGTTGATCTCCTGCTAAGTCCTCTTTGATTTCTATGAATGAAACAATGATAATGGTAACTACAGCTGTTGCACAGGTAATGTTGGACATGTATTACCGTTGCTGCATCCGCAGAGTAGCGTTCTATCAATTTATTGACATTTCCGGCACAAAAATTATAAAAAATCAATAGTTTAGATCGTATTGAGCACACTTCCATGTGCGTTTTAAATCAAATAGGGAAAGTACCAAAAGTCTTAAAAATTTTTTTAACTAAAATTTGACAAAAGAAACAGAAATGATATTTCCATCCATTTTTACCGAAATAATGTTGCTGATGTATTATGCTGTCGCTGTGCTATAAAGCCACATACACTCACACTCATTGTAGTTAGCGTTGCGCTCATTGATTACGAAAGGAAGTTCCATAAATTTTGCATGAATTTGATCAAAATGAATCTCATGAGTGAACCTTGTAAATTTTCAACTCTTATACCAGCCATTATTGAAAGTCACAATATCGCTGTCAAGTGACTCATGAATCAAATGAATATTGGTACACCAGACTTTCATGACACTTCATTGTTCAGCTACCCTTAATCGGTAGCTGAAGTAGTGGTCGATGTATTGTAATTCAAATGAAGAAATGTGGAATTACATGAAGTACTATAGACGGATGAAGAAACTGGCGATAACAAATTCAAGTGAAGAAATAGTATTTTCTATGTGTAGTCTTAGGCATAGTGTGTATAGTTTCATTGCTTTCGGTGTAGTAGAATGTCATTGTAGTTCTATTGTTTACCTCCATTATCCACTTTCCACTTATCCACTCTTGCCATTATCCACTTTGCGTAGTGTCAGATATAGTTCACTTGTAATCGGTGTAGTAGCATCGTTGTATTTCCATATTTTACCTCCATTTTTCCAATTGCTATTCATCGGTTTCCTGTTGCTTTATAATATCCATTTTTAATTTCCTTAACCTATGGTGATCATTGTCTTATTCTATTTCCACTATCAGCATCTGTAGTCGGTACAGTATATTAGACGTCTGTTTTGAACGTGTATACGGCAGTGTTTGGAATCTATGGTATTAGTACAAGTCTTAAGATTTCCATTTTTACCACATACTGGGCCAAAGCTGATCAATTTTAATTCGTTGCCACGAGTAAGCTACATTGAGTTCTTTTAAGAACTGATTAATCCAATGGTTACAGTAGCATTGCCTTTGTACACTTGCGGATTGGAGAACGCCATCAGTCCTCTACTTTAACTAATAATTAAAATTAGTAAGCATTATATTCTATTATAAATGGCTACTGGGATGACTTTCATCATCGTATGAGAATCTCCATTTTCATGGATATCCCTATTCAGCGTCCCCAATTCGCCCCAGATGAATTTACAGAATTAGAAAAAAACGAAAAAACGGCACATTCTCTCTTTTCTTATCGAATTTCATGATTTCATGTGGTGCTTCATTCTGCATGTGATTGTATTTGTTGGACTTGCCGAGCCCCCCCACTCGCCTGAACAGCATAAACAGGATTTCGAGAAAGGCAGACTGAGAAGGAGAGAATAAACAATTTCATTGCTCATCCACAAGCTTCATTAATTCCATAACTCGATCAGAATCACATGTATATCACTTATCACTCTACCAATATTTATCTCCATTATCATTTTTCCAAAGTAATGAATATTCACAAATTCGAAATTTTTCATTCATATGACGGTGAAACAAATATTGAACTCTTTATCTATCTATCACAATGCACGGTATGAATGGAAATCTGACCGTCCAACTAGTTAAGAATTTTCCATACAATCAAAAACATAAAGAACACAGACAAACATAGAAATTCAGACCGAATATCAGCAATGCATGGATGGCTTCAAATACATATAATTTTCACATTCTTCATGCTGACTTCCGACGTAAACAGGCGTTTCCATTTTAAAGGTGACGATTTCGATGGAAAATAAAAAGTTAAACAATATTAAGTTCCAAAGCCACTTTTCTAGGTCAGTTTTTGATGCTGATCACGAAAATGATAATAAAAACCACAAATAATGCGTATTTCATACAATAATCGATTAATTATCGATCGAACGAATTGCATTTTGTACGATCGAATCACACGTCATGTCGAACGAATTACATTTGTGGTATGCAATATTTATCACTTTCTGAAGATTCCTCCTAAACGTCATATGATCATGTAACAAAGGGTTTATATGAACCAATTATTCAGATATAGATCCTGTGAATCGATTTGAGCATTGAAATCATAAAAAATAAGGTAACACATATATTTTTATTATGGCGACCGAATCATATTTTAGGTGACGATCGAATTACACCGTTATATACGGTATGATATTTTAAAGCACGTACTTCGAGTCAATTTTTTAAATATATAATTGACTTTTCAGTGGAAAGTGAGAAATAGACATTTTTACACTCGAACTGTATCATTGTTTGCGGTGAATTCAAATCATAATACAGTGGAATCCGCATAATTGGACCACCGGATAATCGGGGCATCCGCTTAATTGGGGCATTTGTTCATAAACAGAATCATTTATATCTAACATATGTATCAATATGTTGTTTTATTGGGGCAAAATTCCGCTTAATTGGGCCAATTTTACACAACACATCAATTATTTTAGTGACTGTTTTTTAGTCAATTGGCAGATTTGTGACACTTATTAAAGCAAACAATTTGATTTCATTGTTCTTGCATCGAAAATAAACAGTTTTGCACATTAAATAGCTTTCTGGCCATTTGATTATGCAATCTTGTTGCATACGCTGTTATGCAAACGCTGAAAAGATACATGCTTCAACAAGGAATCGACATGTCATCCAGTTTGTACACTCTGAAGGACAACATTGATAGGTCAACAATATTAAAGCCTAAAATTCAAGTGACATTAGACAATTTTGTACAATTTAATTAACTAATTTCTATAGTAGCTATGTATGTTTTACCTACATAATTTTATACACGTTTCTTACCCTGTCATTTTAACTGCTTTATGTGTATGCATGTTTTCTACTCTCCTATTTGTTCATGTTTTATTGATGTGTACTTTAATTAACTCATTTCTAGGATGAATGTTTTAAATACATATGTGTTTCTCACCCTGCTATTTTATAAAATTATGCTTTATGCGTACACCATCCTATTTTATGTGTATGTAGGTCATACAATATTTTCCGATTTTTAATAAGGTTTAATAAGTAAATAAATAAGTATGTAAATAACGATGTAAATAAGTCCAAATGTTCTATTTTTAATAAGTTTTATTATAATAGGTACTTAACAATATTCTAATATAATTCCGGTTAATTGGGGCATCCGGTTAATTGGGCCAAAACTGAATTTCCCGAGGTGGACCAATTAAGCGGATTCCACTGTATTACCAAAAGTCCCTTGAAGTCAAATCACCCAGAATTTGGACATTGATTTTGTACATTTGTAGGCTTAAAGCACTCAACAAAAGTAACTTATGTCAGTTATATGTGATAACTGATAATATTGCACGATTGCCTATGTTTCGACGATCATTCTAAAAAAAAGTTATAAAATCGGTTGGATAGTTACCATGTTACAGCTAAAGGACACATTTTGTTCAAAATCGTAACCTTTAAAATGGAAACGCCCAAACAAATCATGTCAACAATTCTCTACATTGTTAGGGACGTGCTTACTATCGCTGTGGGACATATTGTCAGGTAGGGTACAGGGAAGCTATCCTCAGCCATAGGGAGACATCGACATCTAAGGTGGATATTTTCATCGTTTTAGTATCGTTAAGTGTCCAATTTTGCAGATTTAAGTCAATTTAGTTGAATTAAGAACCTCCTAAAAGCACTAAATTCACCAAGAATATTTAATATCATTTCATGTTTACTTTTAACTTTTACATTTACTTCCGTTGATTAATTCGTAAACAAAAATTTTAATTTATTTGTATAGATTACCACTTAAGTTGGACAATTTAAGAGGAGCCAATATCCATCATCTTCTATTATTCAGCTCCGCTGAACTGTCATTTTATATCTATCCTCAAGAAGTACAAGGCGTAATAATGATCATATGCATGTATAGAATAATTACTTACGGACAGTGGCGTAGCCAAGGGGGGACATGCCCCCCCCCGAAATAAAATCTGAGCGGGGGACAATCTTTGTGCCTTATGGGGAGTATATTAACATAATACTATGTCGAATTATTACGTTATTAATGTGAGAATCTGAAATCCTACAGTAGTGCGCTTGGCTAATATTCGCATGTCCCCTGTTGCGCAACGATCGCGAGAGATGTTCATTTCTGTGAGTCAGATACTCGTTCAGGCGCCTAATTGTACTGTCCAAACTTATTTCGTTTGTTCAAGATTTTCATGACCATGCCTGTGACTACTGCAACAGCAGAGCGATCATTCAGTAAGCCGAGACTCTTAAAGACTCATTCTGTGATGTTGCCTGATTGAATGAATGGACTGGCTCTCATGGCCATTTATAAAGATTGCAAACTCAATTATGATGACATAATTCAACGCTATGCAATATATCATGACACTCGTTTGCGGCTAAAATAAAGAAAGACTAAAGACTACAAGAAATAAGTCTCTTTTCCGATATCATATCATGTACGTTTTATTTAACTTTGCAATTTTGTAACTTTTTACCAAGGTATGCAAAATACGTATTGTAGTTGTACATGAACATATTGAAGGCATGATGTTTACAAAAAGATCTAAAGGCTACATCTGAAAATATGATATCTAAAGTTGTATATACTGTCTGATTTTATGTTATTCGTGTATCATGAATGACCAATAAAAGACAAAATCAGATCATAATCAAATCAGATATGAATGAGGATATTAGGGCTTCTTCTGATTTACGAAATTATTAAGTATAGGCTTATATTAATTAAGCCACATTTATTGTGCCCCCCGAAAATGAAATCCTGCTTTTGGATGGTAAATAATTATTGTAGTTTGATGTTCTTCACCAGACGATGAATGTATGACTTAACAGTATGCATGTCGATCAATGACTGAACTGTCAAAGTGTAGGTTCTGCTAACGTATTAATGTATAATTACGATACTTGTATGCCCATGACGGCGACGGTAGCGCTGCAAAAATCTACATGGTCTGATTAAATACATGTATAAGCTTTCACTTTGATCAAATTAACTAAAAATAATAATACATTGCAATTGAAATATAAGACTCTGACTCCTGATGAGAGTGCCTCTGACCTACTAAAGAAAAAAAAATAATCCATCCTAAATGATTAAGTTGATTCTTTAAATCAATTGACTTACTCAAATTCCAGTGAACGAATTCTGTAACCAAAGCAACGAGTATCTAAGAGATGACTTCAGTGCTGTCGCAAGAAAATAGTAAACTTAGATAGTAAGACAACTACAAGAGTATTCATCCATGAAACATTGCAGCGACGATGTCTTGTACGTCCATTCAAACAATACCAATCCATTTAACGTTTCAACAATAGCCTTAGTTCATTAAGTGGATATTGGACGCTGATTTGACGAAACAAAAAAGTGGAAACGTTAACGTTTGTGTAGTCCATTACAATCAATGTCACCGCATCTGTGAAAGTGAACATGACGTGTTCACTTCAGTAATAAGTGAAGAGAAATAGCAACGATTTGAGGAGAGATCCATAAAAATCAGGCGACATTTGCGACTGTGCTATCACAAGTGCAAAACGGTGTGATGTCTAATCGCTCTTCTAATTAGCAGATGGAAAGCCAAATGAACATTATGACCTCAGGACTGATGAAAAGGGAGCAAAACAACGGCAAATAAAATACTGCATTAATATAATTGCGTCATTCTCTAATTTATGAAGTGATTATTGACGTCAGTAACTAACTGCTTATTTAGGAAAACACCGCAAAATCTGAAATAGACTGCCATGGCGATTTATCTCTCTTCGGTGGCGGTCTATAACAGGTGATGTTTTATTAAAGGGTGGTGGTGTCTTTCAACATTCCGAGCCTAAAGGTATTGAGAAACATCGCTTTCATAAAACTTATACTATTTACATGTGAGTTCCATCTGTAAAACTCTCAAGTAACTGAATGCCCGATATATTATGAAATTGTTTACATTTCGGCTTTATAGTATGACTTCATATTTTATGACTGAAACTCAATATGATGCTAAATACATATTTGACTGACATTCAATGAAGTTTTGATCGATATTCAATAAATTGATTTATAGGCATTATTGATAACAATCACTAACAGATTCACACATGCATATACTAGTGATAAAGGCGCAACCCTCAACAAGATGGTCCACTGTATCTATCTATCATGTCATGCACACAGGATGACTACTTATAAGGAAAACAAGATGACCACCAGCACAAATCGCGAATAAAATTACAGGCACTTAATGATCAATTTAGAGGAATTGTTAATAATGAAGAAGTCAAAGGCACATTCAGAAGACACAAAGACACAACAAGAAGTGCCAATAACACATGATATCCGACAGATCCTAACACAAACAAGTATCTCGGTTCTCACTAGTCACTACTCATATACTGCCAAAATATTGAACGTGGCGATCTGGTAGGGCCTACAGGTGCCCCTTTAATGCAGAATGGCGTTCTGTTAAAAGTTTTTTTACTGTGTCCGCAAAAGTAACACCGCATTTTCTTAATTTTCGCTTGCTTGAGTGCGATTATAAGAAAAAAATTATCAATTTTTTTTGATTTTTAATTAATTGTTGTTTATCATTTGATTTCCAAATGATGTGAGTTTATCACTAATTTCTAACATCAATTAATTGATTGCAAAAATCTCAATGTCACTTACTAATCGTTGATTAATCCATCAGTGGTGTCTCAATGATCTGCGACTCACAACTTTTTTCGATTCCTCTTTCTCACATCTTCTTTGCCGTCCAACAGGTCGGCGAACATCAGCTGATCCGCGTGTATCTTCTAACCGGTTTCACCCACAAAGTTTCGTCTCTCGTCTCCACACTCAGCACCATCCTGATAATCTTTTCCTTAATGTGTCACCAGGAGGCTGCAGTCATCAAGAAACAGCATGAAAATATATCGTATATTTTAAGAAGTATGATATCTAAGTATGAGCCAAAACTTAAGGTCTACCTAATTTTGACGGTCATCATCTTTGGTTTTTTAATCGATTATCTGTATAATGCATACTTTACCACAAGACAGTTCATTTTGTCTAAACTCACGGAAAAAGTTTGGCCTTCGCAAAATAGAAGAAAATAAACATAACAGGTCTTCGTCCTGCACCCTCTGAGGTGATAGTAACGCACTGCGATAATATGTAAACACGCTACTATCGACCTAGGTAAGCGAGCCTGACCCGAATTCGGGTTCGGGTCGCATATAGGAATTTATTTTGGGTCTGTGCACTAAGTATAACTTTCAACAAAATTGAACTTAGAATGCTCATGATGACAAGGTAGTAGTCACGGTTTCCCATCGTCTATGTCTTAATCTCTTACTTTCCTCCACCGGATTGACTCAAGGAATTGCCATGGCGTCAGATCCCATGGATGGATGGTAAAGCATCTCCTCTACATAAAATTGTGAAAATATGTTCACGGATAACATCATCAGATAGAAAAGATAAATTTTTAAATGAATTATAATGAAACACGAGCATTCCTAAAATTTGGTGACAGGATTCATAGACGTAACTTTGAGCTGTTTCGAAACGCTTCTTCATAAAACACTTTCTTGTGAACTTTTATTTCTCGCGACTTCTTAAGCCCTTAGCACAGGGGTCGACAACCTGCGGCCCGCGAACCCATCTGATGCGGCCCGTGGCTCCTTTTCAAAATGCTTTCAGATGCGACACACGAAGTCTACTGCAGTAGCTTCTTTTGTAAACCTGATACAGTAATAATTGTGCGGACTTCATACTTATGTGAACAGCTGCTCAGTGCTCAGCTACATGAAACTGGCCAAAGTAAACAAAAACTCAAATAAGAGACGTTGGCCTTCAAGACGTTCTCTTTCGAGCCTCCTATTCAATCAAGCCTGACATTGACTCGGTATTTGGTGCAAGAAATCATCAACCATCATCAGCCAATATGACGAACGAGGACTCTTTGACTTGTCGTTTCATTTATCGCATAGTTTATGCATTTTGTACTTTATTTCTAGAGCGTCTTTGTCTATTCATGCAATCATGCCTTGATCGTGTTTATATTACTTTCATTCTTACTTTAACTTGCTTCTTCTCTGTATTTTGCTATTTCCATGTACTGCTAACATATCTAAAGTATTGTTGCAATCTCGCTTTGATCAGTATTTGATAAAATTTGAAGGGTTGAGCGTTGTTGGTTAATTTTTTTCGTGGATTGCATCTCTATTGAACATAATCCAGGTGCATAATATACCATGTTATTAATGGCATAGGAAAAGCACGATTAATCATAAGCCATTTAATTATTTCTCCATTACCAGAATTGCAAAGAGTATTTTTCACTTTATTTCCTTTGCGATTTAGTATACATATAAAGTTTCGTGAAATGTTGATAAAAGTAACATTAAGGATTTCTTATCACGCGATGAAAAAAACACCTGATTCAGTGGCCCGCGGGTTAGCTTGGGTTGCCGATCCCTGCCTAAGTAAATGGCTTGAAGAACCTCCGTAAGCACAGTGCCATTGGTTTTGAAATTGAAATCTAAATTTTGGCACAAAATTGTTACAGGCATATCACATTAAAAATCATCAAAAGAGTTCCAATTATCCATTATTTTGCTAAGCAAAATATTCTTTTCAACGTCATCTGCAGGGGTTTTCAAAATCGAAAGCCATGGGATGTTGAAATTCTCATATGGGCCATCGCTAGTGAATTGTGCGTATTTTGAATGACCATACATATCGACTTTGCATCTATTGCACAATATTTGTGAGCTACCTAGATCAAGATCATGCCTATATTTACCGCACAAGTTGTTATGATACCTATACTGGTATGGCAAATCATCCTGATTACAACACATAACATCGAAGTAGTCCGAAAAGTTTTCACCAGTACTATTGTGTGAGTGCATGTCAGAAAATGCAACCACTGGTTCAAAAATATTTTTGTTCAAATGATGTTGATAACGATCAGAATTTATAGAATGCAGACTACATTTAGGCGTCACCGTTCGGATTCTATTACTCGTATTACAAAGATTAGCAAAATCGTTGATCTTTTTCTCTAAACTGTCAATTTGATCCAGCAAAGTTGCCGCCAAGAGAGTAATATCACCATTCACATGTGAGTCTGTGATATTAGGTTTCTTTTGACGTCTGTTGATATTTTCCTTGACCTTTTTAGTCCCTGTGTTCATCACAATCTATTCATGAAGTGACGGATATGCAACGGGAATCTATACCCGATGTCAAAATAACTCCAACAATCTCACATTTCGTTTCATATCCATGCTGTAGCAATTATATAATAGGTAATGCATAGATTTGAGGTCATTATTTGCTATATTTACCGAGAGCCGAAGGCTCGAGGTTATTATGATAAATAATGACCGAAGAAATCTATGCATTATCTGTTATAATGCATGACTTGTTCCATAGAAGTCATCACCAGGTTAATAATTTCCAATCAGGAATAGTTATTTACGCAACTAGTGCAAAATATCCATCTTTATTGCTTTCTTCGAGGTCAACATATCTATGCACGAGCCCGAAGGGCGAGGGCATAGAATGTTGATCGAGGAGAAAGCAAAAGATGGATATCTTTGCACGAGTTGTGTAGGTAATTATGTTTTTCACCGATATCATGACCATTATGACTAATCTAATTCTATGGTAAAATAATAAGCGGGTTTTATATAATTCAATCGCATATATCTATATAGAAATCTATAATTCAACCAGTGCAATAATGAAAATATTACTGCACGCCCGTGCAGTATTCTGCTTTACAGGTAAAATAAAGTGACAGGATATCTACATTATACGCACGGTGAAAATAAAATAATTACTTGCTTCATGGAACCTATTAACCTGTGGACATAGAAAACCTTACAAAATCATGCATTATGATGACGCAATTTCAAAATGGACATCGTTAGAGCTTGGAAATACACTGCGTGAAGGAAAAAAAGCGTAACACTTATCATTACTAATCAGTGGCAGCTGATAAATTTCTAAGTCTATCTTACTCTAAAATAAATTTCTATGTGACCTTTCTTGCACAATCATGTGAAGATATCGCTCATCCTTTTACACAGGATCAATGCTTGGCTAACTTTAAACATCGAATATTTGCAAATTTTGCATTCATCTTGACATAAACCGCAACTGCGTGATGATGCAACAAAAAGATGAATTCGTAAAATGTATGGTTCTTGTCAGAATGTTGTGATTCGCTGGGGACGTATAACATTTGTAATATTGGCAAAAAATTTAATGTGTCGCATGTAGGGTGGCTGTTTGGTTATTGGTGCGTGCGTTGATGAGAAGAAGGAAAAGTTGCAAGACAGGAAAGATCTGGAAGACCCAAGACAACAAAAAGAGTCACAGATTGAAAGCTGATCATTGGACGAAGAGAAATCTGCTTCAAAGTGTTTCGCGTCCAGCAATAGCCTGGAAATCTGCTGCTGGTTTCAACTGTTGCGCTAGAACTATATATCGACGTTTGAACGTAATGAGATTTGAATCTTACAGACATGATGCACGCATGCTTCTCAATAACCGTTTTTTCAATTTTAATGAATCCATGCGAGCCCTTTCTCTCGGGAATGAATATCTCAAGTCTCGAAGACGAAAGATTAGAATGGTGCGAGCGACACTCTAAAAAGAGCTCTGAATCTGTTGAGTGGCATCGCGTGAGGTGGACGGAATAATTACGGTTCACCCTCGATTTCCACAACGGAGGAGTTCGTGCTCACAAAATGTGTTGGAAAGGACATACAGCCGGCTGTATTTTAAACCATGATCGATTCGGCGATAGTGGCGTCCCGATTTTTGTTGGTATTCGGCACGTTGGACGAACGACTGCTATTGTCATCAAACACTTTGCATGACAAGAGTTATCTCTCGGAGGCTGCAACTGCCTTCGTTATACCAGCACGCAAAGGGACACCATTTCATCATCAAGATCTGAAGATGACAATGCGCGGCCGCACAGAGCACACTAGCCAAGTAAAAACAGCTCAGTAGATGAGCAGGCTTAACTTCCAATGCATTTACGCTCTCCTGATCTTTCACTGATCGAGATTGTGTGGGATGAGCTTGGTGAAAGTGGGAAAGACTCGCATCCACATTCTCCTAGCAATATCGAAACACTTTCTGGAAGATTGGTTGAAGAGCAGGTGGAATTCTTTGAGTAAGAGAGATCGGATGAACTCCATGAACTTGAGAGAATTAGTAGAATTTGAGTTTGCATTAATGCCGGGGGCGGTCATACAAGTTGCTGCATAATAATTTTCATAATTTAAGGTTTTAGTTTTGATGTTACTACATTAATGAAAGGAATGGTTCCTAAATTTCTAGGTGTAAAGATTTTTTTGTCACCCAGCATATATCAGGAAATCTATGAATCTTTAAAACTTCTTCTACTTTGAGATTCGTAATTAATGCATGTAAAACCTGTTTTTGAAAACACGGGATAGAACCAGAGGCTAGAAAGGTCTCAAATTTGAACAATTTAAGTACAAAAATTCCTTCAATCTTTATGATTAGAAATAGAGGCCTGCTGATATTTCCTGACATTGGATGAACCGACTTTTCGACTGAAAAATGAAATAATTCTACTTTTCCTGAAAAATATACATGTATTCTTCATTATTCTTGTAAACAAAGTTTCTGCAACAAACATTAGAAAGGTATGAGTAATTCAGCTCAATTTTCAAGGTTGCTGATAAAAGGCCGTGTTGTAGAAGGTAGGTATAAACCGAAAATTTCGCCTTCACAGGCCACATTTGAAAAGGTGTTTCAAACGGGTTTAAATGGATGGCGAGCTTAACCAATCACTTGACTCCTTTGAAATTATGATTACATGGACATATACTAACGTGGGAAATTTGCCATTTGAGAATGTTGAACAACACGGCTATTTGCCAACAACTTCGCATTATAAATGCTGTTTAAGCAGAATTTTGACCTTTATTCATTCTAGCTAGTTGTTAAGACTTACTTAATTCCTCTCCGATTTTGTACCTTGGTTCCAGATTTGTGGGTTGGACGATAAGCCGTGTGGATTTAGATGATACACGTTCGTATTTATCAAAAAATAATCCTTCCTATAACCTAACTGTGCTAAAACACGAAATTTTGTTTGAATATTCAACGCATCATGCAAGAAAGAAAACACAAATGCTCATGATGATAAGATGAATCTCTCAAAGTTAGAAACAAATTGTGCATGATAAACGAATTGTGATAATTTATGAATTTCAATATATAAGGCTTAAAAAAGTGAAATTCCAATCTTTTTTCTCTCCTTTGATTTATTGAACAGCTTATAAAATTAAGTAATAAACAAATAACAGCCAGCGATTCGTGCCACTGACACGTCTGATGGGCTATGATAAATATGACTCCGACGCCCCAGGTTAAGTTTGCAGCACAATGAAACGGAGTTCTTTAAAATGCATTCACAAGTTTGGGAGCTCATGTTTGCGGCTGATGCTTGGGCGTAGTGACTTCATCAAGCCAGCTTCGGTCAACCTACAATCTGCGGCGTTCTGGCTAGTATCGATTACATCAACTGTAAATTGTGATTGTTATATGAGCAAGAAATTAATCCAGGAAAAGACGCAAAATCATAGCTAAGACTTATTTATTCACAAGAATACCAAAACGTAGGCATGTAGTCTTGAGATAACGCTAATATTATTGAACATGTATGTATTTCAATTCCAGATTATTCATGATAAATTTTGACATTGATGACTTATAATGCATGCAATGATTTTCGCACGGCCTTTTCTTTCGATCCGCACTATTATGTCACTACTTGTAGACATCTCATCCTCCATCTCTCGTTCATTGTACGTAGCCACTGTATCATTCATCACATTAATGCTATATTTGTATTACGTTTTCCAAGTTGGAAATAAGCGCTTTGACTTTTATGAAGCCGCTGCCACTGGATTGTGACGGCATGCAAGACTAGCAATGGTTTTCAATAAATAATTGTTATCGTAGCAAAGGCCTACTTATAAGTTATTGATTTTTGGACAATCGACATACCGGTAACAGATCATAATTTACCGTTGATGTATATCGAGGTTTCTTCAATCATGATTAAAAATAACTGATAATTCAAACATTATTTCATTGTTTTATTTAGCTTGAATGATGAGAAATGATGGAATCGATCACCTCTATCCAATCGTTCAACACTATTTATAAAACGGTAGGCCTATATAGGCCGAACTATCGATGAGAATGAAATAGCAAATATGCATCGTCACTCAAAGAGTCTAAATATGCTTCTAGTTCTACGTCTTGCAAATTTTGCATTTCGAGTTGTCACTGTCTCAATCATGTTTCTTTTTTGATTTCTTCCCTTTCGCATTCCGCCTCATCATCACTGTATATGTCTGTATTTAATAATAAGCAAAACAATTGAGGCAGTTGGTACCACAAAATCGAAATTTATTCATATAATCTGCCCTCGTGTGGAGCCCGCACATAGATTGCAAAGAACATAACCCGGTCATATTCGAGAAAATACGGTAATTGCGGTAACCCATGCGACGAAATCGACACTTACAAGGAATAAATCCAAACGTTGCCAGTTGACATAGCTATTAGAGCCAGTGAAGACTGGAAAGCAAGCTACTCCCTAGGTGACTTAGCTACGAAGAGTAGAATTGTGAAAGCTGACTATACAGGTCTGACCTAAATTTGAGGTCTCAAGACTCGACATGATTGGATATAATGTCGCTAGCTATCGGCCGATAGACCGCTATGGGTTTTCAAATCATTGAAGACATTAAGCGTATGTCATTGTTAGTGAATGCCAAATTATTCAATACCGGTGCGAATTTTGAGGTAGCCTAATCATACCTGGCGCATGGAAGGTAATCAAGAGCAAATTTAAACACATTTAGCTAAATGCATGGCTAAATGATAATATAGGTTGCTGATAGGCATCCATGTTTAAGCAATGCAGATTTAATATGCAAGTTTTAATGCAATTTTAAATGCAGATTTAATATGCAAGTTTTAATGCAATTTTAAATGCAGGTTTAACGTAGCAGATCAATATATTCAGATGCGGTAGGCTGATCCTAGCAAATGACACCGTGTGAATTCGAGGCTTTTCAGATATTAGAAATGCATTTAATAATTTAGCAACATTTAATCACTAATTCTGAGAACAAATCTCACCCAGCCATGTTTGAAAACGTGAGAATGCTATTTACATTTATGCATCATTTCATAATTCAGCAAAATTTTAAAAAGCCCATTTTACCTACTCGCCCACCCACCCACTTTGCCCATGGAGTGCCAACGCAGATCTGCCATTTCGTAATACCCCTAAGTAGATGTTTTGCTATACAAGAGGCTCAAACACGCTATCATATTCGGATGGATAGATAGTGGCTCAAAAACAAGTTCTCGGTTCTATCCCATGTTGATTAGGACTTATTTCAAACACGGTTAGTTCATAAAACCACATGAAAAACTGAGGTGATATGAATGACAATTTCAGTCTGATGACGAAATGGTGTGAAGTATTCTTAATGAAGATACGTACAGGGAAAATATGCATCTAAACCACAATATGAATGCGCACTCCATCATGAGAATGTCATTCACATGATTCTTTATCGACGGTGCTGTCCTTCGTATTGTGAATAGTTTGGGAAGCTTTGTCACTCAGAAAGGATTTTGGAAATAAAATATCCTCCTGATCTAGAATACAAAAGTCGAACAACAATAAGGAACTTGTTTTAAGAGAACATCGTTAAGATTGGCAGTTTCATGACAAAGCATTGTAACGGAGAGGATTTCAGGATGATCTCAGAGAATCTATCTGTGGAGAATAAAACATGTTAAATTTAATATTTCAGAAGTAAATGTGTGTACGCACATCACGGTTATCTACTATTTTTCAATCTATATAACTCAGAATGTTTCAAGTGGCTGTATAAAAATAGGCTATACACATCCGATACTAGCATCATTATATACAGACCTTTTACAATTGCACATGTAACTTACCAAAGTCGCAATGAAGGTAATGGTGTTTAAGAAAATTCAGCGGAAAAGATTTTCATTGTGAATATTATCACCTCAATAATTTCTTGGGCCTATTTATCAACATTATGCAGTACACCTTAACTAATCAACTTATTTCACGAATCTACTGGTATAGCATCAATCTCCTAAGGCATGTCGGTAGTAGGCCTCTCTCGAGTCTCAGGCAAGTCAGCATTGATCAATGCTTAGAATTCCTTGTCGGATGAATGCGATGACAACTTGTAATATGTAACCCGGTTATAATTTCAACATGCATCAATACAAGCTCGCGCAAGTATCCTCAGAGTTGTTGTAAAGAAATTACTAATGGAGCGCAACACGAAACATCTTTTTTCTTGCTTTACCAAAAAAAACATCTCATGGATCCGGGCTTGAGTCAGCATCAATTATACTTCATGAATTGGGACTTACAACCTCAATAAGAACAAACTGTAGTATAAAATAATAATGCGTTTGTTAATTATCTCGCAACATCTGCTCCGAGCTTTTGTTTAGTAACCGAAGTTTTCAATCGATTTCAGTGGGAAACCAACACCATAGGCTTAAAGTAGTGTCGAACAAGATGAATTCAAAGAGAAATTAAATTTGAGTCTACCAATATCTAACAACTGATTAGATTTTTTCGCGCGAAGCTTCGCAGGTCCTTGAAGGGAATCTTCAATTCACTATCGTACCCCACTGCTTCTCAACAATGACTAATACATGCAAAAATCTCACACCCAGTATCAACACTGAATACCAGCAAAATTTGAAAAGCGGAATTTTTATAAAAGAAATAATTATATAAAATATACAAAATTATAACAAAATTACAACTGTACACATCTTTTTTGTATCACAGGACAAGGACTTGCAGAATTGATGTCATTATCAGACGGACATAACAGGTAGAAAATACTGTAACTGCACATCATCGTGAAGGACGAAGAATTGGACGACGCGATCGTGAACAATATCTGGAATGAAAAATACAGTCTGTGACAGTACAATGAAAATCCGCTTTAGCAGCATAGTTGAGTAATAGTACAATATAATACAGTATAATAATGATGCAATGAAAGCCAATGATGCAACATATATTAGTTGTTATCTATATTCTGCTCTGCCCAATGTTTCGGCCCTCACATCCAGCTTCAGGGCAGCAAATGCTTACAAAATCCTGGATCGCATGATTTTAAAAAAAATTTTAAAAATTTATGATCGAATTGGTAATGACTGATTTGCCACAGGATGGTGGCACCACGAAGTAGATCTTTATCGAAACAACATCAAGGAATTTATCAAAGTATGTCAGCAATCATTTGTTTCTGTTCAAAAACATGCTGAAAATGCAAGAAAATACGTTGAATACATTAAATATTAGGAAAAACATGAACCAAAAATGAAAGAGGATGGGAGGAGTTGCAATGGGACCCTTGCAGAAAATCACATAATATACTAGATTGGACCCACATTTTCGCCTATTAATTAATTGAGGATGCATACCGCAAACCAGAAATTTTCGCGTCGCTAAATTCACACGAATCGGTAGAAAGACGAATTTCGCGACTTCATTGAAATGTTAGTGGGTCGATCCTCGAAACGGTACGCATTTTGAGGAAAAAATCGCATGTGAAACTGCTTTGTTGGGTATTTAAACATCAATGTTCAATACTCCATATTCATATTATCATTTCTGATTGCTTAGATGCTTGTATGGACCATTTAAGATTGTCTCTGATATATAACTATTTTATCTACAATTTTTGACCATTCCTCTTTAAGTCACTGTGGACATGCCTTCAATCCAATTTCAAAACATTTGCCCTGTTTGCAGTTCACTTATAACATATTTTGTTCATTTAAATGTTTATTAGAAGAAAGATATAATCTTTCTGTCTTGAGGAATCACAACATCAATTTCATTCTCCACAAATTCGACGACAGTTATCTGAAAATCTACGACTTTTCATGACATAAGGACGGCGCTAAATCAGAATGCAATGCATGTATTTAGCCTATCTCTTATACGTCTTATCTGAAATGTGTTGCATTATAAACAGAGTTCTAATGTATACAGGACAGGCGAAGGAAATAATTTTTTCCGACGACCGTGACTCTTAACCAGAGTGCGATATACACTATAATACGCTTATTTCCTATGCAAAATTCCTTATCTTTGATTCATCAGGTGATTTGTCGTCGTTGACAATCATGAGTATGTCTAAAAATCCCACGATTTCTTACAATTCTTCGCAACTTAGATGTATATGCAAATCTATTGACGACAAATAAACGGCGCATTTGTATCACACATCACCGTTTAGTGAGCCATCGTTCCTTCAGATAATGAAAACATCCCGAGCTATGTGAAGCATAAAGATCCGTTGGATCGTTGCGAGCCACAGGTGGGCGAATAGGTCAGTCCTGCCAACTCTTGAATTAATAGAAGTCTTAATTAGATTACTGCCACACCTCTGTTCACTAAGCAGACAAACTGTATACACCATTTGACATCGTACTTTTTAGCAAATAAGTGAAAAACATTTTATCCGACGACCGTTACAACGTACTATTTCAAATATCTAGGCATAAATCATTTAAGGCATATATCTAGGCATAAAGTTTCAAAATTATATTTATTTCAATATGTATACGCTTACTTTGAAGAGATGAAAGGAAAATTTCAATTTTGAAAAGTGCTTTTAGAGATATCTTTCAAATTCATCTTTGCGACTTCTTGTGATAATATTATCGGAGTTATTCAACAAAGCAGAGTATGTAAGGGGCTCCACGAACCCGCTTCCGGGGAAAATAGGGTTAAGATTGAAAACTATCACAGAGCCGAAAGAAGGTGCGATCAATTACCAGCAAAGCTATCATAGTACATGATTTACTAACTGTTTCACGAGCAATCTGGCTCAGTATTTTACATGCCGTCATGTTAACATCAATGTTCTATCTGATCTGACCTTTCTTTAACTAGCCTTTATCTAGACACATCGATCGAGTACTGCTTTTTAATAAAGGAAATAAAAAACACTCACTGCTTCGAATATTCATAAATTAAGTCAATTTACGATTATCTCAACATGTGTGAGAGGCCATCAATAGTGAATCAACACTGCTTGAAAATCGCGATTTACGGACACTGTATCAGGACACCACTACAAAACCTGACGTGTGACTTGCATAGGCATCAAAGAGCAAACAATTACGGAAATCTTATTTCATAACATCTAACTTCAAATCAAACATCATCAGACTCACTGCAAACAATTTTATTGGGAATCATCTGTTGTCCAGAGAGCAATTGACTGAGACGTTTGATGTCTACATTGGCTTCAGCAAATTCTCCAGATTGCCGTTGTGTCACCACGGGCTCACTGCGACCTTCTTCTGTTTCCGCTCTCCAGCTTGGTTGACTTAGGCCCGTGAAGAAAGTGGTAGCAGAAACCAAATCTGTACGAACACCCAACCGCAATTCCCCGAGATTGTTAGCTGACAGCGTCTAGAACACAATGAAGTTTTGATAGTACTGGCATTCAAATATGTATGCATACACTTGTATTACGGTTTCAAAGGCATCATCATCCTTGTATTGAGCAGATACCATTAATAACCTTCAGGATGAGAATTCCCACATAATTCATTCAATAATGACAGTCTCAGTGGCTAATTTCAAGAGAAATTGTTTGCGATGATCCAGAATAATAGCTGAGTAACATTCGTCGTATTTATTGCAGTGCATTAACCTTTCTAGAAGAGTTTGTTGACAAAAGCTTTACGTTTGAATCATCTGACAGCAAGCAACAATTAGTATTATTTTGAAAGAAATCATTCTTCTCAACAATGTTCTATCTATCAATAAATTTGCATCATAACTCATTTAATAAATTCATTAAGAGTTAGCATATTTCAAAATGTGACATTTTGAAACTCGTGCGTTTACAATTCAAAACCAAATTCACTAAAATTTCTAAATGCAAATCCGTGCCACTGGGCACATTCATGACCTGTAGACTCCCATTTATACAGACATGATGATTTCATCATCTTAAACTAGGATTCTACATTTAATGATAGAAATATGTCTTCTGAGAGCTGATAGAGGACTTACGATGTATGAACTAAGATTCTTCATTCTTTCAACCACTTGACGGACCATTTTCAGTTGTGGAAAGTATATACTAACCTACAAGGAAAGATTATCATGAATTCTCATACGATGATGAAAGTCATCCCAGTAGCCATTTATAATAGAATATAATGCTTACTAATTTAAATTATTAGTTAAAGTAGTCCTAAGGAGGACTGATGGCGTTCTCCAATCCGCAAGTGTACAAAGGCAATGCTACTGTAACCATTGGATTAATCAGTTCTTAAAAGAACTCAATGTAGCTTTCTCGTGGCAACGAATTAAAATTGATCAGCTTTGGCCCAATATCTGGTAAAAATGGAAATCTTAAGACTTGTAATACTACTCATTCTTGCTGTTAATCTACTAATACCATAGATTCCAAACACTGCCGTATACACGTTCAAAACAGACTTCTAATATACTGTACCGACGACAGATGCTGATAGTGGAAATAGAATAAGACAATGGTCACCATAGGTTAAGGAAATTAAAAATGGATATTATAAAACAACAAGAAACCGATGAATAAAAATTGGAAAAGTGGAGGTAAAATATGGAAATACAACTATGCTACTACACTGATTACGAGTGAACTATATCTGACACTACACTAAGTGGATAAGTGGAAAGTGGATAATGGAGGTAAACAATAGAACTACAATGACACTCTACTACACCGAAAGCAATGAAACTATACACACTATACCTAAGACTACACATGGAAAATACTATTTCTTCACTTGAATTTGTTATCGCCAGTTTCTTCATCCGTCTATGAATATAATAAATGACCATAACTACAAAAGCAGTCTTTAGAACTTACATCGAATTCGGGATCAGGCGGTTTCAGAAATTCGTCCCACATTCTTCGAGGTACAATTCGAACGGGAATATCATGAACAATCATTCGAGTCCGATGGGTAGATGTTGGCTGAAATTAATCACAAGGATTCGGCTTCAGACAAAAGTTCATTATCTACATGAAAGCTATCTTGAAACTGTTTCATCACATTGACACGTTTATTCCCGTCATTTATAACTCTCCTGAAGAGTCAACACGCTTCAATTTCTTTATGCACTCCACAATAGCATCCAAAAGATGTAATTGTCGCATGAGATGGCGTTTTATAATTATTTATAGCAAACACAAATGCAGTTATTCGTCCCATGCTTCAATAAAATCAAAATGGAGGTCTTCATTTTTGAATTTAACAGTCCTCACAACAAATAAGTGCGCAAAAACAGATAGGAAAAGTAAGTGGTGCAAAATGAGTCGAAGGTGGACGCTTTAGTTGATATCTATTCAGACTGATTGAAATTCTTTAGTAATTGTAATCTGCTGTTATTCCCCTTACTTGAATGATGTCTGCTTCCGCTGACAGGTTCGCGAAATACAGTGGATAGAGCGCCACCCTGACAGATGGTTCGAAATATAGACCACCACCTTCTATACATCTAGCATTATAATACATAGTTGATAGTATACCTAGAAATTTGATCATTCACAGGACGCACATGCAATTTACTAATCAAAATTGCATATTTTCTGCATATTGCCACTGATGCATTCATGCTTCATAGAACAAGTGAAATAACAAGTGCAAAGAACAAATGAAATAAATATTGACATGACAATAGGCAACAACACCATTATTTCCTGTCGAAGCATGCGATGTGTAGATCTAGTTCATTAATTTGTGCTTTAATTAAGTAGTTATCGGAAAACATATGTAAATATTAAATGGAAGTGATAAATCGCATTTATTGAATGCTGATGTTAGCAAATATTTATTTACAATTGTTATAAGCCTATACAGGTTCACCGAGATGCTGGATTTATTGTAAACCAGCTAAGACCCCCAATCAAGGCGTGATTGATATATCAGTACTGGTTGATATATAAAGCAGATGTACATAATAAATGGAAAACAAAGGACGCAATTTCGAACATTTTAATAGCATCTTCAAATGAGTTGAAGACAGTGTAGATTATATTGTCATAACACTTCGCACATCACATTTCTAGCCAAGCAACCCGGATATTTCTTATGTCTGAAAACATGTATTTCATGAGATGCTGATAGAGTTGTCGGAAAGGGAGATCATTGTTGATGAAAAAGAAAAACACAGACTCTCTCCCAATTTTACGACACTTATCAAATTCAAGATAATAAAAAAATCAAAGATATCAAATTCATCCGACAAGTTTCGTCTATGCACAGACAGTAACAAAGGCTAAATTGTCGCTATTACAAGCTGGCTTATATTCATCAATGTGATCAAAGAAAAACTAACACCATCATATTGTAGGCCTACGAACTCCCAAAACAAATAAAAGAGTCATTTGTCCACCAACTCCACTTTCTCGAAAGCCGTTCGTAGTATTCGCAGATCGTTAATATCTCCTCACTAACTGCTTCATCCAGTTTCAATGCAATGTGCGTAAATGCCTCTTCCAGTTCAAACAGATAACAACATGACCTCATGTGTTAGCACATGGAATTTTAATTCAGTCCACAGCTCTTAGAATACCTGATGAATGTACATTAAGTAAGGAGAAACTTGAAAGAAATTGACAAAACTCTATTTTCATTCGGAAAATCTTGATAGAAAAAGTAGCAAAAATTGCCGGAAAATAGGATCTTGAAACCCGCACTAATTAAGTAATGCACAAATTAGCTACGAAAAATTTGATGTCGTCAAGAAAGCATCAATTTTAGTGCAAAATAATTTGTTGGGAAATTTGTTGCAACAAGATCTTTTATGGCGTTGCCTGCTGTTACTGGGGCAGCCACGATGAAAACAGGCAGGAAAAAGTTTCACTGCGATTGCCCAAGTTGATGCACGAAACGAGTCAGACGTGCGCATGTTTTTTAAATAAAACGATTTAGTCGTGGAATGGCAAAATATGAAGAACGACATCCTGTCATCGGTTCTATTATTCTTCTGCTCATTCCTCATCCCCAAGGGGAACAACAAAAATAGAAATGTAGTGCAGTGAATGATTCCGTGTAGGACTTTTTAAATTTAGAGAGAAACATATAGTCCTACAGCCATATAGTAAATATATTAGGTAGAGTGGTAACTCCGCACTTATTAAATCCCCAATGTGTATACACTTTCGATTTTATTAAATGAACTCGAGGACGATACATGTTGGATTTTGTTACCAAATGTGAGATATGCAAATTTTTGTAGTTTTGAAGACATTCATTTTAAACTTGAAACAGTGAAACTTATGTCAAAAGTCAAAGATTAAGGGTCACAGAAGCAGGGAAGCATCAGAAAGCTCAGAAGCTCACAATAGATAAAGGAGGGGCAGAAAGGAGGACAACCTTCAGGTGGCTCTTGAAGGATGAAAACAGCAAAGTTGTCTTAAGGCTTGTCGGTGAAATATTCCACAAAAGATTACAATCGGAAGGGCAGCCACCGCAGATCCGACACCGCAAGGTGGGAGGAGGCAATTCCCAGGTCATCATGAACGCGGGGAGGAGATGGCGAGGTGGGGGATTTAGTTGTCTTCGTGAGCGCGGGAGACACATGCGATAGGGGCAGTGAACCGCGAATGCATTTGACGGCGAAAAAACTGTCCAGGCGATAGTAACCGACTACGAATCGTTAGCACTGAAGGGTTCGGAGTAGAGGGTAACCGTGGACGCGGGGGAGCTGATGGTCAACAGTATTCGAAGCACCTGCTTTTAGAAAGAATTGAAGCTTGCATTGGGAATTGTCTGCAATGGCCATATAAATAGGACTGGAGAGAAAATGATCGGCCGGGGAGGTGAAAGAGAAAGCCCATGAGAACGATGAAAAACGGTGGCGAACCAAGGAAGCGACGGAAGGAGGAGCGAGAGTGGCGAGATAAAAAAAGGTGAAAGAGGAACGACGCTGAAAATGTGGGGTTGGGTGGAAAAACATGACAGATCAAGACTGACCGTAGAGGCGGGATTTTGGATGTCGGAGCGATGGAGTCTTGTTGTTAAATAAAGATAGAGACTGTGGAAAAAGATTGCGGCGTCTGGCGTCTTTGAGGCATGAATGAAATCAGTCTGCGTGGCGTGTTAGTTAAGACGATGACTGCTAGCCGCTACAGCCAATAAGCAAGGAAGGAAAAAGAGATTGTTGGAGAGTTGGATTGGAGGGGATCATGGATCTGGGATGGAAAAAAGATTTCAAGCATTTACATCCTATAGAAACCACATGAGACGTGAAAATGGGAAGGAAGGTCAGTGGTGTACGAGGAGGAACCAAGATAAAACCAAGCACGGAGCCTTGCCATGAGCCATGAGGACCCGAAACTGGAGATGAGTGGGAGAACTCAGACTACAGAATGAAACACAGAATAGGAAAAAAATGCGAAAAAGGAAAGGTCCTGAAAGGAAAAACCAAACGTAGAGCCAAAGGCGAACTTAAAAAAGTTCATGGGAAATAAAGACAAAATGCTGAACTGAGTCGAGGGCAGAACTGAGGTCGATAGGGAGGGAGGGATCATCATTACAAAACATGAACAAACAACAAAGGAGGGGTGTTCACTCGAGTGAGGATACGGAAAAAAAGATGGAAAGGAACGAGAAGCTGATTGGTACTGAGATGAAACCGAAAAAGCTGAAAGGTCACAATGCGCTCGAGAACTTTTGTGAGGGTACATAGACTTTAATCGGTCTGTAAGAATTGGACAAAGAGAAATAGAGAGATACTTTCGTAAGGATGGACTTAAGGAGCTTTCTTAACGAGTGGACGGCAGAACATGTCCCACAGGAATGGGACATGTCCACAAGAGGAGGAAAATGTAAATGATGGATCAGGATGGTGCACTTTGGTTTGATAAGGGCCAGCAGTCAGGGTAGTGTCAGGCATGGGACTTGAAGGGAAAGTAGTGCAATGGGAATGTGCCTGTAGGGTTGATAGGACTGAAGGAGAGGTCGATGGAGCTGTGAGAAGGAGCAAGGAGTTGTGGATTCGAGTGTGATGTGTGTCCTGTCGTACTTTGTCTGTACTGTTTGTGCTGTGTGCTGAAACGATGTGCTGATGCTGAAAGTCGGGTGCTATCGTGTTGTTTCCAGGATGTGTTGTTGATAGATTGATACAATTGATGTATACCTTGCCAAAATCACATCAATGTCTTGTCCTAATTCCTTCTTGGCCGTCCAGAAATAGTAGTCCAGTTGTTATGTAAGTTTGATGTTATGATAGCGATTTGTCTCAGCAGACAGCTTTTGAGCTGAAGCTGCTGAGCTGATCGCTGATCGTTCTCAATTTGTCTGTCCTGTCGTCTCATGGCACGTCTGGCATTCTCTTCACAGGGGTCGAGGCACGCGGGGGAGCTAACCGCCGGAACGGCAACGGGCAACGCACAGATCTCATGGGGAGTGATCTCTTAGTCGTACAAGTCATATAGAGTTTTCAATGTCGTAGGAGTCAATGTCAGAGGGACGAGAGAAATGGACCGAAAATTAGGCTGGAACTGGAGAGATTGTGCGTAGATTTTGATTGTTCAAAGACGTCCATGGGCGGTGAAATGATGGTGCGATAGGTCGGAAGGTCGGGGGGGAGAGACGTTCCATGACAGACAACAGTGATTCCAATAGTCCAGGATCAACAACAAACAACCATGGTATGTTCCTATTGCGCTTGATGCAATGATGTCGAGAGTCCCTCCGTGATTATGGGTAGGGCCAGTTACACGGCATTCTAGACCATATGCTTGGAACAGGCTGAGAAGAGTCTTCGAATGGGGGTTTTTGAAGAAATTACAACGTAATTGAATGATCCTGATAGCAATGTAGAAGGAATGATGGTATTTTACAGATCCTCCGTGCCAGCCTTGGATAGGCAATGCTTGCTAAATTAGAAATTCGACAGATTTGTACACTTTCATGCTCAACCACAAGAGTATTTTCTTTAGCGTGATCACATCACAATCAACCTGCCACTGGTAGAGCAAAACAGCACAATCAATGACAATTAATGATTTCAATTAACTCTAAAATATGTAAATCGGTCCACATCGCTATTCAGATTCAAGAAATGAAGATTATAAATTTAGTGACTCATAAAATCATGCCGATGAAAATTTAGTCAAAAACTTTGAAGTTTCAGCCAAGAAAGCACGAATAATATCGCGACTTTTTCATGAAGACTTCCATTATAATGCGGTTCATGAAATTCCGTTGCAAATTAGCTTAATTTACGCTTAGTTAGGATGCTTATTGGCAAATATTCATTTCCTTTGATTTCCAACTTGTTTCATACTACTCACAAGAGTGCGTCATCTTGGTAGTATTTAAATTTGCAAAATTATGACCTTTTTAAAAGTGCTCAAATAATTATTTGGACCACGGGAGCGCAATCTCCGCAAGAAACTGAATCTTTTGAAATAAAAATTTTCACTGTATACAGATACATTTTTGAGTCGACACTCAACCTATACATCCCTACTCTATGCCTACAGCCATAGAAATTGACAACAATAAAACTAGAATGGAAATTAAGCTTCATGCAATGCACAATAACGGCACATAAATCACACGCATTTTCACTTAGATGCACCTGCCAACGTCTGTATCATTGGGTTAGAATCAGTCACATGAGTAAATCGAAGCTTTTAATTGGTTCTTCATGCCCCAACTTAGTTCCCCCGGATGTGCCGCGACCTTGAGTCAATTTCCATTCTAGCGAACTTCAGATAAACAGTTTATTTCTATGCCTACAGCTATGTATTTTTGGAAGATTTTGAACTTTAAAATCTTTAAATAGAAGCAGGAATAAATGCTTGCTTTTAGACTTCATAATTTGATTGAACAAATCATCTCAATAAGCTTCATGCATCGCTTACCTGCTCCATCTCTATAGTAAGACAAGGGGCTGCTTTTCGCATTAACTTCAATTTGAAGCCTCGAGCAGTTGAACTCTGCTTGAAACATCTCACGAACTGCTCCAAAATAATTTCCATCAAAATTTCATCATCCTCAGCGGATAAACCTTCCATCGCATGTTCTTGGAAGAAGTTGTCCTGTATAGAAGATAAATTATAAAATCGAGATTGCACCGATGAACAATTCATATCAATTCCTTACCTGATTTAGTTCACACCATATAGCCACGCCTCCATTTACAGCTTTTTCTGATAAAATGAAGAACATTCTGTCTTTTGTTATCCTTAGGATTGCACTTTTCGCTAGCTTCGCAATAGTCGATATCACTTCTAGAAAAATGAATTATAAAATGCATTAATCACTGGTTGCACTGCTATATTAACAATGAACATTAAATCATGACAAAAATTGTCTAATTATCCAAAGCAAGTAAAGAATTTTCACTCCTAGAACCGCTGTCATGGACGAGGCTAGGAACTACTCAATGAAAAATATTATTATTTTAAGCAAATAAAAGCAAAATAGCAGTTCTTCTAATCTGATTAAGTTTTCCCTATCAGAAAACTGTTCGGTAAAAATAACTTCATGTTGATGGCATTACAAATCTCAGTACATAGATAGAACGTACTTGAAAAATACTGGATACATCCATTGTCAGCTGTTTTCACTCGGAATTTCATCTCTGATATGTCTGCAAGAAAACGAGAAATGTGAAACCGCTAATTTTAAATTGAATTATAATATTCATTATCATAATCGTTTTTCTTTATGATACGAGCATTTAACTTGGAACTAACAATTCATTATTCTCTATGACGACATGCATACATCGTTGCAAGCAAGTAATAATGAGATAAATGATCATGAGGTGAAATGATGTAGTAGATGCGGTCGGAATATCGATGATCTTGGTGTTAAAATGCGCATGACTTATGCAAAAATTAGCTGAAATTAGTTCTGTCGACATCCTGTTGATTGACGTCAAGTTTTAGATAGGATATTTGTAACGATAAATATATTCTTTTAAAAAAATTGTCAATATAGGGCTAGCTTTGCAAGATAGGAAATGCTATTTCTGATAATAATGCCGATAAATACTGTATTTCAGCATGTATAGACTATGGTGTCTACACATCTGCATAGACAGATGAAGTGTTGACCCAGATAAGTTGTAAACAAAATTTCCATTCGGTTTTGAATTGTCGTGATGACTGATTTGAAGCTTGAGAGTGTTTTTGAATGGCAAAGTCTCTGCTGTTTTGTCAGGAGAGTCCGAACGGCTAGTTGGCCGAAAAGTACAGGCGTCCCAAAGACCACCGTCCACAGATGGAAAAATAATTTTTTCTCCCTCTCCAGAAAAGTTGGGTCCGGTCGGAAAAGAAAGACAAGTTTTCAAACAGATCGGATGATATTCCATTGGTAGGAAACAATCCATCTCTGTCCGATGAGTTCACTTCGACAGCCGACGGTTTCTGCCAGAACAGTGAGACGTCGCTTGAAAAGTGAGCACTTCAAAAGCCGTAAGAGACCATCAGGGATCGAATTGGCCGCCAACCACAGGAGCTTGAGGCTGAAGTGGGCAATGTAACATTGCCGCTGGCATTCTCAATGGAATCGAGTTGCTTGGAGTGATGAAATTTATGTCTGTCTCAGAGGTTGCGATGGCCGTTTGAAAGCTTGGATGAAGTCAGGTAACGCAATTCCTGATCATTAGACATTGCCTTTGAATCAAGGCGAAAGATTGTTGATTTCGGCTGCGATATGGTTGAATGGCCGAACTGAACTCCATGTCCAAATGGATAATATGAATTCCGATCGATACGTGAATGTTTTGCAAAGGCACATTCTTCCATTGTCCTCCCCATTGGGTCGGCATACGAACTTTGAAAAGACCCGCTTGCTCATCAGACCTAAATCCAATTAAAATGTCTGGAGTCTACTGAAGCGTGGTTTGAGGCGATTAATTCTTCCTGGAGATGGTCTCTATCGACTTGAACCTTTGCTAAGGCAAGAGTGGCAAAGTTTAGATCGAGAAGTAATCAACCGACTGTTCAAAGGCATGCCTTCCCGGATTCGACAAGTGATTGAACTTTCTGGCGAGGCTACGAAATATTAGTGACCACCAGCGGACGTACCATGGGCCAACTGGCTCCACAGAGCCACTTAAAAACAAAGAAAATTTTATTTCAACTTTTATTTTCATTTGTCGCCAAACTGGTATTTGTAATTGGCAAAATTTCATTAGATGTGGCCAAGTTTAAGTGGTCCACTTTTTATGATCATCACTGTAGTATTGATTTATTCCAATGATAACCTTCAATACTACGGCATCACTATAACATGGTGCTTCTATCTATGGTATTATCTACTTTCTCCATTAGGTTTCTTTCTTCATTAGATGTAACCAAGTTAAAGTCGTCCACTTTTTATGATCATCACTGATAATTCTGTGATTAGAGCAAAAAACACTTTATTAACATGCTACTTAACAAAGCTATATAAGTATATGAATTAAGTGAAATGCGAAGAGGTAGATTGGAAAGTTAGATTTGAGATCAGTGAAGAGAATCTGGCGATGAGACACAATAAGAAACCAGGAGCAAATCAAAAAGGAAAATTCTCTACCGAAAAATGCATGCCACTGCGAATAATATCTAAGTAAAAAATATGCACGGTTTATGCCCACGCTTCGGGTCTTGACCCTTTCTCGAGGCGACACTATCTATACAAAATGAGTAAAGGTTCATGAAAGGTACACAAAAATGAAGATTTATTATTGAACACCAGACAACTACAGATTCGAGGATTCGCATGCGTACGCTCATTTTCTTTAGTATTGTCTGGAGAAAGGGCTTGACTGGACCCTAAACGTCGGCAGAAACCGTGCATGCTTTTCACTTTGATATTACATTGAATGGCATAAAATTTTGGGAGAATTCTCATTTTTGATTTGCTTCTGATCGACGACATGGTCCTCTCGTCCACTGTCATAGCATACAATAATGAGCTACTGGGGATCAGTTAGCGTTACCCATGGCGTGAGAACTCATAAGTTCATGTACTTTGGTTAGCTGAGCTAATAGCACTTCTCTTTTGCCTATATCCGAAGCTCTGAGCTTTATGTGACTGTAGCGACTTTGTCCTTCTTTATCAAAGTCATTTTAGATTTTAATCAAAAGTGGAATTTTAATTAGTAGGTACTTCTTGTAGTTGAATTTACCGATATCGGCATCGGATGGAGTAGGATATGTGAATATGTGTCGATACCGTTGATAAAATGCAATGCATCGCGATATTAAAATTGTTCGTGTGGGAGATAAAAGTAACCAAGGTTCTAACTCGGCAAAATAATAGAAAAAGCAAAATATTGAAATAAGGGTTTGCAAAATCAAAATTAAGGGATAATTCGGCTTAACTAGATGATTCTATCACAGTCATCATTTGCTTCGTTTCGGAAATCATCTGTTATCAATCACCGATTTGGATTCAAATCTACAGATCTGCTGAGAATGATCTCTTAAAATTATCGAAATTGTCGCCTCGTGATGATCATTTGCACTTTCGTATTTAGCATGACCTGCGTGTTTCCAATATATACCCCAAATCGTGGTGGTTCCAAGCCTCCGCTGGTATTTAATTTAAAATACGCGGATTTTGAAAATAATACGCTCTCCCCATCAATTTCAAAATCTTCCGTGCACTTGTATTGTATTTGTTTCACTATCCAATAGCAAAAGGTATTGTGATGGGATATATTTGTATGTTGCATTGAAAATGAATTGTTTGCTACGCAAAGCATGATAAATGCACAGTATGCGCCTCATTATCGCTTGTACAAAATACATGTAGTGGCAAAATTCCATCATTTGTAGTGAGACCATTAATAACTTAGTTGTTCCATACTATTTAAAAAGAATTGGGGAAACACTCTCCTACTTTCGCATCAATGGTATTTTGAGTCATGAAGAGACTGACCGATATGCTTCACGAACTCAGTGAAAATGGATTTCTGAAATGTTATTTTTTTAATTGCATGATGTTTTATGGATTTCGTTTGAACATTAGAGATAATGATTGACTTTCCACAATTGCATACCCTAATATTATCACTGAAATTACTTCCAAAATTGAGGAAATGCTGTTCCAGTGCTATTTCTTTTCAATTTGTGGTGGCCACTATGATGATAATGGCATTACATCGAGACTCTTGTACAAAGCGGTTTTTCATAATGGCGCGATTTCCGCAGCTTAATTTTCTTCCATCGTTGGGTCTACAGCGATGCACTTGGAAGTCGATGCATTTCAATAATTATGTCACAATGGAATTAATTGCACAGCCTATCTCTGTATACATCAAGGATCCCTTGTTGTGTGGCTAGCTCAAAAGATGGTCAATTACTTACATGTGTATTTCCAATACACGTGTTTCAACACATAGCTGCGCATAATTTGTGACGCTCATGCCTACAGGTATGTGAAGCCAAAATAAAGGAATTTCAAACGCTAGAAGTATTTATGACGGCACAAGAGCAGTCGGCAAAATTCGCAAAAGGCAAGTACATTCAAGAGGATTTAAGTAAACTAAGTCCAAATTGGGATGAATTCGTCTTCCAAGCTTCAAACTAGAAAATCTAGAATTCCGGAAACCCGGGATACCTGATGCAGAAATTTCGAACTTCAGTACCGATCCCCCACAGCATTTTTCGACGAATCTCAAGACTCATCAATTTCAATCGAAGAAATTGGAAAACTGGGATACCTGGAGCACATGTTCCAGAGGAATAGGATGATCCTGCTTTTCTATATAGTGCTCGGCAGTTATCATTTTGTGATGCGTTAAAAAATCCTGGTTTCATTGCAAAAATCCTAGAAAATAGTAATCAATTTCCAAAAACGCAGTTTTAGATAGGTTTTACGTTGAACACCTTATTCTCCCGAAGATCACCATATTATTTCGAGTGATGTATAGGCATGAAATATAAATTCACATTTCAAGTATTGCATGAAGCTTGTCACCATTTTTCTAGTAATTGATGCATAATTCTAGTATTATTTTTCATCTATTTATTTTCATTAATTATATACACGAGGATCACTGACGCGTGCATATTAATCACGTCGACCACATGAATTTCTCAATGAATGGACAGATTTATCAAAAGCCTTTCGGATGACTTCCGACACAAATCACGACTTAAGAAATCTGATAACTGCATTGATTTCAACCAGCGTTTTTTCAATTTTTTCAAAGCTAGGCCTATATCCCTGTTCATGAGTGATTTAGTCATGTGCTCCGTTTTTAAAACACGTGGGAAGAAGTGAGCATCGTTAGAAATCACTGGTGAAATGACATTGCATGAATAGTAGATATATTGCATCCAAATTATGAATTTGAGAATGATGTGAATGAAACTCACTCAACTCATCACCACTAACTTCTGAATAGCACAAGCTAGCGCACACTACTGTATGTCTGCCCATAGTGCACAGTCTCACATAAATGTATGTCATTCAATTAAAATGACATTAATGGACATCGGTATCAGCGATTAATCAATATAAATAATAGGGATAATTAGATATCATGAATTTAGAAAATGTCCAAAATGTAAATGGGAAAAATGAAAATTAAGAATTGCATAGGAGAACTTTATAATATTAAAAATACAAATCAGGATATAGAGGAGTCTACTTCACACCAATGCCTTGTACACAACCTTCGAGTATAGATACCCGTGAATGCGCCTTGGTTAGAACTGCTTGTAGGAGCTGAATATCCTCCGCTTTCGTGTCAAATTGTGAAGTATTAGAGCTCTGAATACTTTCTTCCAAACAACGCATAAGGTCACATATCTGAATTGAAGTGAGACGATCGGATTGTAATAGAGGAATGGCGTCGATGAGCAAAGGTTTCCAGTACTTCTTCGGAATTGTGTGACCGGTGAGCAAGCTTACGAGGATTTCTGCTGCAGCAGTGTGTTCGCCCTCACTGTATAGTTGATGGAATTCACGATAGCGAACCAGAAAGGCCATCTTATGACTAAGTAGTGCCGATCTTCCTAGAGTTGTGATGACATCTATACCTCCAGCATCAGCACAACTACTGGTATAAGAGGTAAGGAAATGATCTGCCAGACTAGTCACTAATTGACAGTCTCGAGCCTTCACCGCCCAAGATAATGCTAAGCTGTATCGGCCGAGTGCCAGCTGTTTACGAGCTAGACATCGGCAAATAGACTTGGCCTCCTCAGCAAGACCTCTTTGTTCACAAGCATTGATTATCATAAATGCCTTTCTTTCATTTCCAATGTGAATTCGCTCAATAAACAAGCGCTGATAATGACGGCCAAAAACGTTACAATAGTCTAGGTAGCTCAGTGTAATCTGCCACATAGCAGGGTGAGACATGAGGCCGAATGTGTATTCTAAAATGAAGTACTCTCTGAGGTCTGAACCTTGGAAACATGTCTGTGAGAATCGTGGGTCCATGTGCTGAAGCAAGTCAGTAAGATGAGCGACGAACCACCAGAGATTAATGCTCTCACTTGCTTCTTTAATGAACAGTCCGACGTTCATTTCAAAAATCAAGCGCGTCAATGAATCAATAGTGGCTGCCAGCGAACCATCATTGGTTACCGCAGAATACAGTTCGATACTTTCACAGCACTTGAGGTTGATCTCCATGCCGATATCCGCCAGAGGATCTTGATAAAACAATTTTGAGATCATATAATGGTACCACGTCTGACACAGATTACGAACACGCTCTGTAGCGAATGCTTCGGTATGTCCAGCAAGAATTTCCGCCAACAGATAAGCATCAGAAATAGACGAAAATTCTCCAGTATCTAATCGAGCTCGCACTTCACTTTGCCAGTATTGCCACCGCATCTCAAAAGCTTTTGTGGACTGGTCGGCAAAAAAGGTAGATCGTGGCATCGTTTTTATCAATTCTACTAAACTGATAATACATTGAGTGGTTTTAGCAGCTGAATGACGCAATAGTAAAGTAACTGCATATCGAGAACAGCCCTGCAGTGCAAAGAGAATGACTGCGTCCCAATAATGGGGATGTGATTCTGGGACATCCATTTGAGTTGCCTCCTCAGCCCAAGAGGCAGCCCGTGTAAAATGTAAATATAGCCAATCTAGCAAGTTGACGACCAATGATCCAGGTGGTTCCACAGAGTTGTTCCGTTGGATGAAAATGATCTCACATAAGTGCCACAGCATTTCACAAGCATTAAGTATCTCGGCTTCACTTTTGGCTTCCAATTGCTCATCTTCATCTTCAAGAGATTCTGAAAAAGAAATTGGAAATGAATTCAATACAGTACTGAATGCATTTTGGAGACGTCTTCGAATTTTTTTGTATGTGAACAAAGTAAGTTCATTCTAGAAGTCCCTTTTTATTTCGTAAGATAAATATGTTCAGGAATAACATCCGGTCTATATGGACAACAGCACAACTCATTTGACAAAGATCTTCTCAACCACATCTCGTCCAACTAGGATTTGAGGAAAAGTCAATCAGAAAGCTAAGCAAGTTCTATATCCACATGGTCAGCATGGCTGTAGGAGCAAAGTGTTGATGAAACCATTGAAATTTATAATATTTCTAATAAAGTGAAATGACCATGAGTAAACCTAACAATTATTATATGTTTAGTTTTCGCTTTTAGAATTGACAATCATTTATTTTAAGAACTGTATTTTTGAATAAATGCCACGTGAACTCATTGACACATACAGGAGTAAATTGAAGTACACTCAAAACATCAACAAGTGTCCACAACAATTGGTGAATTCTGCCTCGTCATAGTCGTTAGTCAGTAGTGTGAAAAACACTTGCCTACCACATGGATCAGTGAGAAACTTTCAAACGAACTGTGTCTTCTGAATTTAGCGTGCGAATCTGAAAATTTATCTTTAATTCAAGTGACTCTGATTGTCTGGTGGGAGAATATCTAAAACCATTTGAACTTATTAATATCAGATCTAGTAGAAATGCAGAAGGTATTGAATTTTCGTAAGCACTTGGCTGCCTATCATGGAACTGATGTGGTCGGCTCAAACAAAAACATCAGCAGTTTCTCTTGAAAAGACTCTGATGAAATTAAAATCGTTATCAGTTGAATAATTGAAATCAGTTTCAATCAAAATATGAAGACTGCTTAAAATTCAATGTTGTACTTCTCGTTTATTTTTAAAAATCTTTGCTTAATCACGCAATGATTTGAAATTATTAGGGCCTATTTTCTAAATTTTATGAAATTAACTGGATGCAACAACTTTATTTCAGCCCTATTTCAGCTTCAATTAAAGAATTATTTACTACACGTACATTAATACACCGGTATATACTTTTGTGCGAAAAGATCAAAGCACTTTTGCATACTTATTTTAGGTTTAAAATTGTTTTTAAATCAAATACATGCCAACGCATCCATTTACATCACATTACATACATTCTATCACTTAGACTGGCGATTATACAGCTTGACCCTACAGCTATAGCAAGACAATGTGACCCATTTTGCCACAATGAAACCTGCATGTTGTCGCAACCATGAAACTTAAGCTTTTGCTAAACGGTGGCAAAGTGCCGATTGATTATTTCGTTTCCTTGTAAGTCTATTTCCTGCTGAACCATTTTGGCTCTATTGTACTATCGGCATACCTTCATTGTGATAGGATTGATTCAAACTATTAATCCACGCTGGTCAGTGGCGGGAATTGTTTTAACCAATAGACCGGTCTTCAACTCTTGAGTACGGGGGCCCCGTCATTGTAGTCGATCGACCGGTTATCGAGCTTAACGGTCAGAATTCAGCCGACGTGGATGCAACGAACGATTTGTTCTGACCTTTTCGCACAGCACTCCATGTGGCAAGTATTCTCCTATCGACTCAATGTAAAAATTAGCAAATTAAATTTCTAAGTCTCACATTGATCCACGCTCTGAGTTTTGATTACACGGCCGACTATAACGAGATAGAATTCAATAATTAATGACACTCTAATATTGCTGAGTATTTTTCAGTCCACTCCTGTCCCTGTCACTGAGTTTACAATACATTCATTCAAGAGTATCATTCTGGAATAATGATCAATTTAATGGGAAAAAGGTAAATTAACTTAGGTGATTTTTAAGGTCGCGATCAGTTCAACCAACTGGAAAGATCTCTATTACTTATTTTTCAGCATAATTTAAATTTCGGATATTTTACGGGAATTATGGAACCCTGAAGTCTTTCAGTCCTCCAGCCTTCAGGCTGGATTAGGATGACCATGATTTATAAATCATGCATCGCAATCCCATTTTCAGTATGTTTATTATCATATGCTGTACGGTCACATGATGAAAGAAGATTGTCAAATGGCTTTTGGAGCTTTTGCGCAGTTCCTTGGAGATTTGCGCGACCAGGGAAATAAGAAAGAAATAAAGCTATCTTAGAACCTACGAATCAGCAAATATTCTCATTAACTTTCACATCCACATAACTTGAATTTTAAAACCCTTGCTTAGGCTTGGGTCAACCAGACACTCAAACTCAATTTCAGTGAACCCCAGAACCCCATCCTAGAACTCAAATGGGTTTCGTCAGCTAAGCGACAATTTAATAAAACGTAACTGAACACCACTTGTCCTTCGTCACAGTAGACACTGCTACCATTCGTCGTGTAGTTGTTATAACAGCTTGACCGATCGGAAATTTCAAAATACCTATGTTTTTTCACGGAAGTTATGTCTAAGAATTCTGTGGTCCTTATAACTGCGTAAGATAACTGAGGGTTAATGTAATACAAGCAACAACAACTCATGGGGGGGAATAAGTATGCGAATAATCAAAACAATTTTTCTATGTGAAGCACTTACTTAGATGATCACAAAGTTCGTCGCAACATGATTTCATAGCAGCTCGATAGTTACAGCTGAAATTGAGGTATCTGAAAAATAAACCGGAAGTGAGTGGTGGGAAGCAAAATCATAGCAAGCTATTATTAACTATTAGTTCAATTTACAAAACATATGGACCATCAATCAACAAATAGATTTGGCTATTTAAAAGATATTTTGGTCCAAAATGTTCTTTTATCCTATCTCCGTCAATCAATCAAATGATTCATTCATCATTTTATAATCTGGCATTGATTTCCCAATGAAAAATTGTGTATTGCTCTTAAATTGAATTGCTCCTTTGACGATTGCTAATCGCACACGTAGGTACATGTACACCTGTGCTTACAAGAACAATAAATCGCGCAATTCATTGACTTCAACAAAATCCCCAATGTCACCCACGTAGTTGCAGAGGTGGTGCCCTCTTAAAAGGTTTTCAGTTCACTACTTATCCGCTAAGCAATCTTGTCAGCTGCAGTAAATCTGGAAAAACAGAAGTTAATTGACGATAATTGCAACATATTCATCTCAGTTGCCGAAAGGTACTTTCATTCAGATGTCTACGACAGCTTTTTTTCAAAATCCTATGTAACGCAACCTCAATTTTTCAGCTGTTGTATCTACTGACCACAAGCAGCTTTGAACCGCACGTCAAAAGAAGCTTTGAATAATAAACATTCTTATGATATAAAATTTGTTTTGAGTCTACAGACTGCTATTATGAATTTCTTTGCAGCACCTATTTCAGAACATGATCTTTTTAAACGAAATATAATTTGCCGAATTAGGAAATGATCTCCTTTATGTCATTCCCATTTACCCATTTCAATTCTCTATGATACGGATCGTAGGATTATTTAACTTCAAAAAGGAGATTGTAAATAGCTATAACTTACAGCCATCACTCAAGGCTCTTATCATTAGATGGCTGAGATTACTTGAAACTAATCGGGACGATAAGATAAAGTGAGAAATTCAACGAACCTGAAACTGAGCGTTCTTGATTTGCATACTATGGCAATATTTGAAATATATTAAGAATATGAATGCATACCTGCATACCTCAAAATTTCAAAAATCGTACAATCCTTCGGGAAAATCGTACAAAGAACCCTTAAAAAATCGCATAATTCAAAATTGTCTAAAATTTCAATAAAATCGTATACTCCCTACTCATTATACATTCTTGTACTAAAAACAAACATAATAATCTAAGAAGTGTATAATGCAATCAAGCCAAAAAGTAACAATAGAAAAATAAATCAAGAAGATGATTGCTTGTGAGTCTGATATGAGATATGATTCTCTAAAACTCTCCAAGCTCCATTATTGGAAACGATCATAGTCACCCACAAATACTTTCATTCCTAGCAAATGCGAGTTCAGTTAGAATCAGTATCACATCTTTGTATGGCCTGGCTTTCTGGCTTTCAATGTGAACAAGCCTATGTTGACGCCTCGGACAGCCACAACTTGTGATTTCTAGGAAGCAACTGCATTTTCAAAATGCGCTTGACTGAAGCTCACGCCTCAAGTATGTAATAAGAAAGTGACTTATTCGATAGTAAAAATTCCTAACCACAATCGAGTACATTACTTTCGAAAAGTTCTTACAATTATATAAAATCGATGGAAAATCGCAGGATTGGCTGAAAAATCAAAAAAAAAATAATCAAAAAATCGTACAACTTCCTGGAAAATCGGAAGACACACAGGTATGTGAATGACTATCTGCTTCATGTCTGTATGGGCCCTTTAATTAAGGCGAGGTAATAGTTTGATTACGACCACTGCCATAACCTAGCCAGGAGTCCCAGCAACTTTTTCCATACACTCGTTTCTAAAAACAAAGGATCCTCAGTTGGGCTTTGTAAGAAGTATATAGGTTTAATACGTGCATAGGATTAAACAAGCACATCTCATCTTTTACATTATTGAATTTGAAAATAAACGGCTACCAGTCATATGATGTAACCAGTAATATTCAGTGACTCACATGTCACTGAGCATGTGAGTTGTGTTCTTGACAGACAAGGTGAGACGAGGTCGATCGCCCTGGATATTTCCAAGGCATTCGACAGAGTCTGGCATCACGGACTCCTTATGAAGCTTAAGTCTTATGGAGTTACTGATCAACTCCACAAACTTGCTTCTTTCATTAGTGACCGGCAGATATCTGTCGTCTTAGATGGCCAAAAGTCTTCCACCATGGTTGTCAATGCAGGAGCTCCTCAAGGGTCAATTTTGAGACCCACTCTTTTTCTGCTGTACATCAACGACCTCCCAGACTGTCTAGTGAGTAGGTTGATAATGTATGCAGATGAAACGACAATCTCCAATTCCAATGAGCGACTAGCTAAAAACACTCAGCAATATCAGCGGTCATGCGACGTTCTTAACGAAGACTTACGCAAGGAATTGGCTCTCTTCTATATCACCAGTATGCCAACTCGCACATTGCAGTGTGTGTTCACAGTTTTGTGTGTCGGTCTACCAGAAAGAATGTGTGATAGCATTAAAATAACTGAACTCTTGTCAAAATTCAGCAGCCGCCACTCATATGCTTTAAGCAATGAGCTCGCAACAGTTGTTTTCCCAATAAAAATGTGTTGAGCTATACAATAAAGTGCTTACATGATAAGCTAATAAATGCAGTGTTCCAACTCGCATTTCTCAAAAAATTCGGGCATTCGGGCGCAACGTTTTGGTATTCGGTTTTGACATTCGGTCGGGAGTAGGATCACTACGGACATATAAACTTGCACTTGGAAATTTGAGTCAGCGCAATCTATAACTTCACCAACACTATAAGTGGAAAGAAGAACCATGTGCAGACAACAAACTTATCGAAGACATTCTGTAGATTCGTGTGTTCGTGTGCTACTATGCAGTGTACATGTGCACCACACTACAGAGGATGTGAAAGTATGAATCATTCGTAAAAACAGATTTGATCACTGGCTTAATAGCCTACTCGTACATTCAATGCGTTTCAATCAACAACTGTAAAGCATTAGTAAATGCGACCATACAGAACACAGAATTGGACAAATTGATCATCCAGTCTTCATTCAAAGAAGGGATGAGTAGTATATCGCATGCTATTGAAAATGCCATACAATCTCAAACAATAAGCTGTGAGCCGGATTTCACACACCAGCCAGTGGCGTGCGTGTTGTAGTATCATTTCGGACACATCGCTGTCTAATTATATTCAGCGAGGAATGCTGAGAAGAGGGTGGTGAATCATCAGATAAACCAGTTTTCGTGCTCTTGATATCTTCTTTAATAACGATTGGAAGGACCAACATTATCGAGAAAACTTTTCAGCCATGATCTGAATTCTTCGAATCTGAAGGAATCGTGGCAATCGAAGCACTCTGATGGAATTTACAGAAATCCGAAAGTGACGCACTATTGTTTCTTCTCTTTCTAAGGTGCTAGGACTGCCACTTTGCCTACTTTCTAAGTTGAAGCATGTGCCATCGTTATGAATTAGTCTGCACTTCAAAACGGCAAATTTTTTTACGGACTAAGACCGATCAAAATGTCCATCCTCACAAAGAAAAAGTTCAGGTCTCGAAAATCAAATTCACTCTTTGAAAAAAAATAATAACCGCGACGGCCCTTTGACGTCCTGTGCCTTCTGAGGTCGATGCTAGAAGACATCGACAGGATGAACAATCCTTAATAGAAGAGTAAATACGATTATAATGATGTTTCCCCAAATCTTATAGGTCACTCCATTATCTCAAGAGAAGACTAGTCTCACAATCTAAGTTCTAAATATTCAGCTAGATCAAGTGCAAGAATGCTCTTGGATTATCAATGCAGACGATGAGACATATTTCATGACATGATAATGTGCCCAGTTTGAGAAAAATATAATCTTTCATTTCGACTCATTTAATTCAAATTGTACAATTTCACAGACTTCCGTCTTCATTATTAATGGCTCATATGTAAAGTGGGACAAATCAAGGCAATAAAAACAATTTAGGTCAATAACTAAAACTCACAAGACGATGGGAAAGAACTGGTGTTTTTTTTAAATAAAGTATCTGTGTCATAAGCAGCTATGAAGACTGATTCTGCAATGCGAGTCTTGTTTATGTGGGCGATGACGGAGATAGATCGTTCTAAGTTATGATTTTGTAGCTTTATTTCAGATGGCAAAGGTCGACCTGACAAATGCTCTTGTATGTTTACAAGCTGTTGTCGCAACAATTTTGGGTGTTGTATGAAATTCATTAGACTGATGACTGTGTTTAGACGCATGATACTCTGAGTACCGAATTGCATGGTTCTTTGTTCATAATAGTATTTTGGGAATGATTACATATGATAAAAAAACAAGTTCAAAAATGTAAAATTATACCAATGAATGAAAAACGGCACCCGAAAGTATATCTAGGTGTTGAAAAGATGCTGATAGCCCGACCGGTTTCTGTCAATCTCTTGACTTGTCGAGGGCTGAAATCAGACAACACAAAATCATAAACTGGAAATATCGATCGACAGGAATACATAAAAATAAATTAATCTGTAGAAATTGTAATTTAGATAGCCTCATTGCAGTGTAGGCTAGAAATGTACAATTGAAAATTATACTTAAAAAAATTCAAAATATCTAATTTAGGACAAGCTTTGTAATTCTATGCAGCATACTTAATAAGTTAAGGCCTAACTTACATTATATTAATTTCGTATTTTTCATTATGGCGTAAAGTTGCACTAAATAATTCATCAATGATTCATGTATATTATTATATTCAATTTATGTATAACACATTACCACTATTCCTCTGATGATGGTTAGGCTGATGAAACTGAACTCGGAGTATCACACAGTATGTTGCAGGGTGCTATGCATAATAAAAATTTGACTGCGAGCACGGAGCAGAAATCCCATCTACTTTGCTAGCTTTCGAATGCGGGTGCGGTTTAATGTCACAGACAATAGAAAGGGAATTCAAAAGGCGCCTTTATTGAGAGCGTCTCAGTCTTTTTTTATTGTTTACATATAAGTCAGCATGATATCAGCATAGTGTTGACAGACGGAAAAAATAATAATGAAAATCCTTGAAATCCACAGGTCTATGACATTTGGGGAAATATTATTACACGATACGGCTCTTGTGCAGTCCTCCCCCCCCCATTTTTTCTCTGGTCAAAAGATGCAGCACCATTGGATGTCCGTTTCAGCATCACCGGTTTGAGTGTATCAAACCATGAGCAGCATTCCATCACCATTCCGTGCTGTTGTAAAAATCTACGTGGGTAATTGCGATATCATGGTCGCAAACTTCGTCAGCGTCAACATTGTAATTTGCCTTCGGGTTTTTCACATTGAAATATACCCTTTGAATTTTGAAGTCAAAGGAAATTCATTGTGAATGAGATACCTTTAAAATAATAGGGCGCTACTAGAAGTGGCTGGGTCGCTTATTGCTATAGCCATTTGAGGACTTGTAGTCAGGTCATTCGTGTGAATGTGAAGAGTTATCCCTCCAATCAAAATTGATCAAAAGAATCGATTGTTTTGAAAAATGTAGGTGGGGGACTGCACAAGAGCCTACAATACAATCTAAGGAAATTGGCATTGTCACAGATGCCAGTAGCTTCTGCCAGTAGCCATACCGATAGATGATAGCCTACATAGTAACCGTATTAGATTTAAGACATTGCGCAAGAAATGTAGCTATATTATCTTTGCTGACTGAACTGGAAATGTGTACATAAATGACTGGCGACTTGTCTCTAGGAATCTACAATCATCTAGTTAGCATGCATATAACAAGTCTTCAAATTAATGGATTTTGGAGGAATACGTTGTCAATATGGAAAATTAGTCTTACGAAACATATGCAATAAAAATATATTTACACATGTGTGTAAATATATAATAAATATAATACAAAAGAAGGCGGCAACTGCAAAGAAAGATATCGTGGAGGACAGATCATTGGTATACTCAAAAGACATATCTTTAGATTTCAAATGATTTAATTATTTTATGATGCCAATTAATAACTTTCAAAATTCTAGATTTATATCAAAGCTCAAACTATCGGAGCCGGAGCCGGAGCCTTTGTGATAAATCGGCTCCGGCTCCGACCAAAACCATCGGCTCCTTAAGGCTCCGGCTCCACAGCCCTGCTTGAAACAGACGTATGCTTGCATGTTCTGAGATTTAAGGAAATCGGTACTAATGAGGATATATGGGATGAGTTGGCATGTGAGTCAGTAGCGGCACAATTTTGATTTACATGCAATTATACACTTACTGGTTTGTACTTGGATTATGACGAGCTGAATCTTGAATCATCAAAAATATCTTATGAGATTCAGATGCCAATCTTCTCATAAATGGAGAATCATGCATGATGCTGGCCCATTTTACATCGTGCAGAATTGACGTATGCCTCTCCTTTGCTGATTCACTGAATTTCCGAGTTGCAAAAACACCGATATTGTATCCTATGGACCAGGAATGACTGAGACGAGTTTCCGAAGTCGGAACATAGATACTCAGCTCGCAATGGCTTTCAATTTCCTCCATAAAATATGGTGATGTCTTTACTAAGCAATACCATGTGATCGTAATAATGAAAGTCTTTTGAAAGATGAAACAGTACAACAAAGATAATATTGAGCAGTAAAAACAAAGTCAGGAGAAAACAACGTCAATTTTAACATCCCGATAGCTATTTCGCGTCCTCTCTTCAGGAAAAGTACGACAGTTGTGACGCACAAAGTGCACAGACACATTTCATACAGCTCATCAGACTGGCATAGACTGCGGACATGGCACTCGGACAAACTTCAGAGATATCTCAATAGTGCATTTACAGGCACAATAAATTTACCGAAGACAATAGAAAGTAATGACAAAAAAAGCTAAAGCCAAGGCAAGCGTAGGATATGTTTTAAGTCTTTGTGGATACATAAGTCAGGATGGTAACGAGATATATACATAACAACAGGCTCAATCAAAGATAATGTATATCCATGTCTTTGGGCTCATAGCCGGAAAAACTTTCTGAGTTGATGAAAGAATACGTTTTCAGACGACTTTACTGGTGCAATCACCACAAAAGGGAACTCGTAAACCACCCTTTTTCGAGTGGGGCCAAACTCAGATTGACGACCACTAATGAATATGGTAGGATAGCCATTACCATAGAATAGGGATATATAGGTAGAATGTCGACCATAGAGTAGCTAGGGATATAGGTAGAGTGTGTCGACTCAAAAAAGTATCTGTATGTATACAGTGGAAAATTTTATATCATAAGATTCAGTGTTTTACGGAGATTACGTTCCCGTTGTCCAAAAAATTATTTGAGCACTTTTGAAAAAAGTCAAAATTTTCGAATTTATATACTACCGAGATGACTCTCCTAAATAAGTAGTATGAAACAAGTTGGATATCAAAAGGAATGAATATTTGCTATAATAAGCATCCCTACAAAGCTGAAATCAAGCTGATTATCAAGGGAATTTCAAGATCCGTATTATAATGGAAGTCTTCATGAAAAAGTCACGATCATTATAAATTCGTGCTTTCCTGGCTGAAATTTCAAGTTTCTAATTCAATTCTCACCGGCATGATTTTATGATTCACTAAAGTTATGTTTCACTTCTTGAATCCGTGATGTGGACCCATTCAATTGACATCTTTCAATGTCAATTGAAATCATAATTGTCTTTGATACTGTTATTTTGCTGTAGGTACCAGTGGCAGGTTGCTTTTCATATGATCACGCCTAAAAATTCAGCATGAGGTTCAGCATGAAAGCAACAGCAGGTCATCGAGTTGCTAATTTAACAAACATTACCTCTTCAAGGCTGTCATGACACGGACGATCTGTAAAATACTATCATTTCCATCTGCTTTATACTATCATGATCAGTCAATTGCGTTGTAATTTCTTCAAAACTGCATAAATGTTTATATCTCATATTTTGTAACAATTCCGACTGCATCTCCCTTGAGTTCATTTAATAAAATCGAAAGTGTAGACACATTGAGGATTTACTAAATGCGCAGTTTGCCTAATATTCCGCTCTATGGCCATTACTTTCAAGAGTCTTGTAAGCAAGTCTCTCTCAGAACTATAAGTAGATGGCGAACACAAACGACGATCGAGCTCTGTCAAATAGACACCCCAAGTAACACAGATACGTTGGTACTACGTTGGACCTTCATTGGCCATTTACAATGGTCAAAAATTGGAAATGATACAGCGGGCCTACATTGGTTCTATGAAGGCAATCCAACCTAGAACCGGTCTTGAACCAACGTAATCCAACATATTTTCGTGCGATGGCCATCCAAGCGCTGCTCTAGCCATCCTTATGCCAACAAACGCCAATTTAATCCCACTTTATTGCCTCTTTAAGCCAACGTAACCTTCAGCCGCCGCCGATAGCTTATATTGGTCAACCTAATCCCACCGTAGCCTCCCATTAGCAAACATTGGTCGACTTAGTGTACGATCAAACGCGATTTTCACTTTTCGCACTCGATCGAGCACAAATTAGCGTGATTGTCAATACATCGCTCTTGATCGAGAGCGAAGAAGCATGATTACATTAAATTTCGAACTTGATTGAGGGCGTAGTTCTAATATTGCGGCGATATCTGACTCGTTCTATTCTTACATTGTTACTCTTTGATGTGTCCGGCTAGATTCAACTGCTGCATGAGCATGAAAACATATGAACAGTTATTCCATTTATGAAAAATGCTGTCTTTACCTGTTAATTGAGTTATCGAGAATGAGAACGACTTTGACACATGTTCGAAGCATTTCAACAATAATAAATTCAAAAAATTTGTAATATTTAGTGTTCATGTAGTATTGCTTCATAAGTATTTCCAAGATTTTTTAAACATATGATTGTACATGATGTTTCGTCCATACGTCAAAGTCGCGCTGCTCGAAAACTCCATGAATAGAGAAGAACAGCATTTCCGGAAACAATCTGTTCATGCATTTTCCCTATCAAGTAGAAGCTGAATTAACCGTGCGAAATACATACCGATGAGCAACAATGCAAGAATAAAGCGAGTTCTGTTATCACTGAAAAATCAGGTACATACTTGATGAATGATATCGAGTGTTGTCAGTAGGCTTAAATTCACTCGAATTTCAGTGTCTCCTTACCTTGTCATACCACTGGCCTACTTCGAACTCATAAAATCTTCTACGAGAAACAGTTGTCCTCTGCAGCAAGCATTTGGATGTTGGTGAAATTGAATCATGAGCGCAGTGCTTCATCATCTACAAAGTAAACCCATAGATGTGTACTTTAAAAATATCTCAATTTCTCCAATTCGTAATCCCGATTCTTGTCTTACCGGAATATGTTGGAACTCCTGATGCTGTAGCCAATTCAGATGACTATGCCAAATAATTCAAATATTTCGTGAAAATGATGAGCAATATAACAAACACTTCACCATAATCGCTTATAGCTCTGAATTTTGGCAAAATTGACTGAAAACTAATTAGAAACATTAGATACAAGGACATAATAACAAAGAAATAAGATGATGAGTAAGAATTGAATAATGAGCGCAGTGCTTCATCATCTACAAAGTATACCCATAGATGTGTACTTTAAAAATATCTCAATTTCTCCAATTCGTAATCCCGATTCTTGTCTTACCGGAATGTGTTGGAACTCCTGATGCTGTAGCCAATTCAGATGATTATGCCAAATAATTCAAATATTTCGTGAAAATGATGAGCAATATAGCAAACACTTCACCATAATCACTTATAGCTCTGAATTTTAGCAAAATTGACTGAAAACTAATAGAAACATTAGATACAAGGACATAATAACAAAGAAATAAGATGTTGATGAGTAAGAATTGAATCATGAGCGCAGGGAATTGAATCACAACACGAAGATATAATTAAGATGCAAACATAGTTTTGGTTAGGTATTGACAAAAGCACTGAGTGCTGCAACCACTTCGAGCAGTCTGTATAATATTTAAGTGACAAATAAAGTTTCGGCTAAAAGAAAAAATGTGCTATTTTATGATCGCATGTATATGGAATGCACTGTATTATATTGTATTATATTTATCAAAATTTTGGCGAGATACAAACCTGACTGTAAACATTCAAGAAAATGCACATTATATGCACAAATTTATACGCACATTACTAGCGTGATGAAAAATTAAATGAGGGAATTATTTATAATTCATAATGGTAATATTCCGGAAGCAGCAACGATTTAAGCGATTTGAACTTAGTCTCACATGTAGCCCATACATTGAACAAGTTGCTACGCCGCTTGCCTTAAGTGCCATGTCTTACTCGAAGACATGTCTGCATGGGTATAAGGTCCCCTAACGTCATACTCTTTTGTAGGAATTCAAGACAGCATTATCTGTGTATTGCATGGGTATATATTTACTCTTACTCAAAGGACATCAAACGTAGACAATGAAATACACAGACAATACTATCTGAAATTTCTGCGTAAGTAAACGTCGTTTGGGGTCATTGTCGTGTCCATACCGATATGGTCTAGGCTTTCGAGTAAGGCATGGCACTCAAGACAAGCCGCGCAATTTGCTCAGAATTTCAGCAACACGAGTTTCTGAGGCAGCAGCGAATGTTTGGACTTGCTCAAGAACAGGCCTGAAATTAGTGGTTGGTAAGGTAGATGCCGTCAATCATGAAGAATTGCACAAATGAAATCATGAAACCCACACGTATAGACTCTGATGTGGATGTTTAAACAAAACTAAGTGAATAAAGGGATCAAGAGTCTAGTAGATGCAGACGTCATTAAGGCAAGGATTTTTGACGATAGCAGTGGCAACGAGGACAATTGATCTCTTGAGCGAATGAAAAAATACGACTGATGTGACAAGAATAATCTCTCAAGTTCAAGGCATTTGCAATGTGAATCATAAAAACGTGCTTCTGTTCATTTAAGAATAAAATTTGAATCAAACTGAAATCACTTTCATTTTCATAAGCAATCCAAAAGGAAAAACATTAGTGGGTAGTTTCATACGCGATTACTTTTGGGAGACCGTAATAAACAGTGTCACTAATTAAATGAGGTGTAGTTAAATGTTTCTGCCTTCCGGTGATATTGGAAACATTTATTGACTTACTGGCCAGACGAATTCCTGACGGATCATTCGAGCAGTCTGATTGGATATTTAACGTGTGCTACGATTAAAAGAGTAATTCAAAAATTGATGAATATTATTAACTTCACCATTGTAAGAGCACATCGTTTATTTCTCTGTGGTCTGGCTCGATCAGTGCCGGCGAACTGAATTTGCTCTCAAACAAATTGCATTCAACGTGAGGCAGCTTGCCCGAAGCCGGTCCAAAATAGGCCTTGAGAACAGGAAACTGAGCTAAAATAGGCTGAATCTTGGATAAAATCTACCTGAAGCCGGACATAAATCCCGGTCTGAAGTTCGATCTAGGCCGGCCGCGGAGCCCGACCGACAACAACATCCCGGCCGGTTTCCATGTCAGAGTCGAATCATCGACCATCGCGTAATTTATTAAGTATGATGGCAATTTTCTTCAACAATGCAACGCTGCTTGTCACTTTAGTAGGAAATGCATGGAACATTTTCGAAGGGAATCAATGCCGCAACTAGGACTTGAACCAATCAAAAATTTACTGGCTATCGAAAAAATATCGCAAGGCATAGCAACAGATGGTCTCAACTTTCCTGATGATGTGGTATCATGACGAAGAAATCAAGGAAACATACACATGTAGAAAAGAATTCAAATTGTGATCGAATCAAAACGAGAATGGACAAAGAATCTGCGTAATTCAACCTGTTGGTGATACACAGTATTGCACTCACTTTTTCTATGAAGCATTACAAATTGCTGTCGCGATAGTCAAGAAAATCATGATCGAAACAAGATAAGGCCGATTGATAAAGTAACAAAAATAGAGAGTGGAAGCAAAAAATGCAATGACACTAGATGCATAGCTGCCAACAGAAGAAAGTCGTTTTGGCGGAAATTTTTTTTAAACATCAAAAGGTCGAATGGCCGGATAATAAAATCTCCAAAATTATGTTAGACGACAGAGTCACGATACAACAATATCTGAGAGCCATTGTAGACAATTACAGGCCTGTGATTAGCCTATGAAAAAAATTGAGGATTTTTTGTGAAAAATTTGAGGAATGGAAACGGAGCCTACTATGATAATTGCAAGAAAAACTACAAATTTTAGCACGGACTTTGGGCCAAACTTCAAATCATGAAAGTCACAACGAAGAAGGTAACCCAAGGGTTGACCACACCCCACTTTTTGAAGTATATTGCAAAGGAATACTGACTTGGTCATAATCACTTCCCGCGTTGTTACGAAATCAATTTGTTGCCTCAAGTATTATCTGCTTAGAATGTGTCGAACAGAGGATGTCAAATCAAGCTGCTGATATCGCTCTGCTTCACGCTATCGTCTCCAATTCAATGATGCTTGTCAGATTTGTATACTGTAATTTTTTTGAATGTAGGATATATCCTCAACCACATGCATCTGTGGCTTTGCAACGATTAATTTTTACGGACTTAAAACAAATTTGGGAGGAGAGTAACCCATAAGTATAGAAAGCTTAAATCGTTGACGGAATGCCTGTGACTTAAAAAAGTCAGTAATTTATCATGAAGGATACGCCACACTGCACACTAAATTATTAATTTTACTTTATGCTACATAAGTTTTGGCGGGTTTTGTTTACTTGTTAGCGTTTGATCATATCGCTCCGATCTACATTCAAATGAACATAAATTCTCTCATATACAACACAAAACAAGTGTCGGGAACAGGCTTGCCAGTTGAGTTGTTGGTCTCATACAGGCAAAGAGTGAGAGATTTATAATCTTTGGAGGTGATAATTATCACCTCTATTCGCATGAAGTTGCGCCGAGATATTGACGTCCACATCTTGCAGTAAACCCAGGTTGGAAATCTACCAATCCAGTACTATGTGGTTCAATGTCTTAATTAATCTAAGTTCACATGCAACGATAAGCAATGTGTGCACTAATTTCACACCAACCTGTGTTTAGCAAATTATGAAAACGATCTATAAGTGAATAATTCATCCAGGATAAATGTCGATCAGCAGACCCTGGAAAATGTAGCTGCAAAAAGACTCATAAGATAGCAGAGCTTCATACGCTTCCAACCCCGCACGCTAGTGACCAGGAGGCATGTAGACACTAAATTTAGTGACCATCCGCTTTACCCCGTCGGATGTGTTCATGTTCAGCGGAAATAAAATGGAAGAGAGTGAGTGAAACAAACGCTTCAGATAAGAGCTTTTGATAAGAGCACTGAAATCCAAGTGGGCTGGGCTACCTATATGTTATCATATAATGGATATGGAATATCGATATCCTTAAGTTCTTTAAGAAGTACATGCATGTATTTGGCAGCCATATAGTCGCAGAAACATATAAAGAAGGTTGTGACAAAGGTCAAGATAATTAATGAAAATAATTGAATGTGCATTTTATTGTTGGAATTCTAAGCAATATTATGAAACTAGAAGTAAAAATTGCAGTGTTCAAATATACAATTTCTGTAGGTTGATCGCAGTGTTTCACTCATTAAATACGTGAAAGCATTTAATGAGTGAGTTCGACAGACAATAACTTCGGACAACTTCTCTGCTTAGCAAAATAAGTCCAGACGAACCGGAACATCTGCAGCCCTGTAGCTTGCAGAAATGAAAACGACATTCAACGTAACAAAGTGCGTCAAGGTAACAAAATTAAAAAAAAACAAGCTAACGACTGGTTAATTTTTGATGTGCTAAATATGACATGGCTAAAAGAAAATCATTATATCCTAAAATGTCTAGAAATTTAAAAATACTTACTAGAAGGACAAGCAACGGTTCTCCTCTCCTCATGTGGAATGAATTGGTGAGTAAGTCGCTCTTTTCAAAATTATGTTTATCACTTATATATTGAAAAGATTCTTTTTGACAGTCTGCCCATTCAGATGATAAAAGGACAGGTCTGTTTCCAATCAAAATATCAGATCTGGCTAGCACAGCGGGATTACGCCATCTAAAATCTACCAAGTGTGTGAGAGAAAAATCATTTAGTTATAAATTATGAGAGAAGAAAAAGAAAAGAAACAAATCATGAGTGATTCATGATTAGCAGCATGGATGTAGGGTACATGTTACAGGATTCTATCTTAGCTTCTTGTTTGGAAGTTCACACATCATCACCATTCGCCAAAAAAAAATACATTATCCGACATTTAGTCTGTAAAGCGTATTTGAGGAATTTCTCATATTTAAGCTATATTTGAGGAATTATTGAGGATTTGAGGAGTAATAAACAAATTTGAGGAGTAATGACAGGCCTGCAGTCAGAGGCGTCGCGACCGGGGGGTGTGGGGGACCGTAACACCCCCCCCCCAATATGAAATTAATAAAAAGATTCAGGTAAAATGAGAAATTTCAGGCAAACCGCCGGTTTGCCGGCGATTCAGCTCCAATATTCACTGACGTTGTTCTTAGCCACAAAAACACGTCTTGTCACAAAAACACATCGTAATGTCGGGAAATTCTCACCCTTTCTAGACACCAGAAAGTATATGGTTAGTTGCCGTTGATGATATTGATTTGTCACGCGAAAGCAGTCAAACATAGCGCGCTGAAAACGACCTGCACCGGGGATGACTGTATATGCGAGCAGGAGGAACAGTCGCCTCGCAATTTCTTAAAAATTGGAACATAAGGCGATGTGAGTTAGCTCTGCTAAATTTAAAATATCTAAGTGGAATTGAAATTTAATTCCAGTACCTTACCTATAATGTGGCCAGTGAATATTGGCACTGAATCACCTAACGCTGAAACGCCTGCAACTCATTCTGCCTAGCTGGGTAGTGTATATTTAACCGTTGATTGATATACACGTAAGCTCTGGCTATTGCGTTGTCCCTTGAGGAGATGACGTCATCGTTACGGTGGATTTCATCAAACCTTCCTCATACCGAGTCATTCACACGCGCACCGCGGAAAGCGCACGGGATATAGTATGAATAAGGCAAACCGTCTTCTCTGTGCGTAGAAGTTTATTGTCAACAGCGTGTTAACTTTCTCGATGCAAACACTGTCGAAAATTTCCTTAACAGTCGATACTACGGGATCCAATTGCGCACAAATTAACTTAACGTCATCGGCATTTCATTGGCCACTTAAATAACCACCAATTAAATTATTTTTCATTTATAGGCGTCATTTCCGACCGATTAGATGATTAGGTAGGTACCTAGTGTTGGATTTGAGCATGATAGCAGTAGGGGGAAGCTTTCGAACGGAAGTTTTTGGGTCAACGCTACAACCAAAGTCGGAAAAAGGGTGATCAAAAGAAAGAGGACATTGATTCATATAGCACCACTATCATCCTCGCACTAAGAACACCCGCGAATTATTTTGAAAACAGTTGAACCATAAATGGAAAAAGTAGGAGATAGGCCCATTTGATCCTTGAAAGGGACTCTCCAATGCATGCATTTGGTGCCACCCGCATTTGGTTAAATAATGCTTCAAATAAGGTGCGTGGATACCCTTGTGCATCAGAAATTCATAGTAGGTCTCGCATGTGAAGATCCACACAAACATTCCGCAGATGATCATTCTGTAATTTATTGTAATTAGACCTATAATGAATTCACAAAATTCGGGCTTCTGTCAATATTCACAGAGTGAAAGTTAAACAATGTTCCCAAACTTGATTTTATTGATTGTGGAGAGCTCTATTACATTAATATGAATAAAATACTGTGTGTGTTGTCATCAAGACCCTGAAAGAATCAAGATAGCATTCTGGATTCCACTCTTTTTGTGATGGTTTCGCTACCTTCTAATTATTTCATTCAGCACTTTCTGCTTCTCGAATTTATTTGTTATCTTTATGAACAAAGAAGGTCAATTTTTGATGATAAGACAATTAAGCTTATGAAGAATCGTGAGGAATCTAGGCATGCGCCTGTCAATGTTGCTCATATTCACTAAAATAATGAACTGATGCTCAATCAATCTGGTTGAGGCAATGTAAAGCCTATCTACTGGAAATATTCTTCCCCCTCAGGGAAGGAAGGTGCATCTCCAGTGCCGGGGATGAGATGAGGCAGTGCAGGGGAACTTCCCCACTTTCCCTCCCCTCAAATCCAACACTGCAGGTACCTCTTCTGTAGGATATAAACATGAAACATGTTGGAATGTGTGTGAGTATGCGTGTGTGCAATAATCAGGCAAATTTTGGCTCTAAGTTGTAAATCAGGTAAAATTTAGCAAACCACCCCCCCCCCACAATGATGTTTCCTTAGCGACGCCTCTGCCTGCAGTTATCAGGTTGAATCAGTTTGAAGCATGTAACATTAACGATTTCACTGAATTTATAGAGAGCAAGCCGTCCGTGTCCGTGGATGAAAAATAGTCGACTTTTCAGACCCTTTTTTGGCGAATTTCAGCCAGATGGCGGAAGATTGGCAGCCGACTATGACATAGAGCTATGTGTAGGCGTATACTAGAACTTAATAGAAATAATGCTACACACTAGAAGTAACACTACACAAAATAAATAACTACTCTTTTTCTACATTTCTACATAGTAGTGGAATACAACACTTTTGCCACAATTCTACTGATGATCAATTTCTACCAATACTGAACCTATTGACCAAGGGACGTACTAATGCTGCAGGTGGTCAGTCATCAGCAGGTGCTCATCTGGTTCGTTTCGACCTTAACCTGAACACTCAAACCCTGACGAGCGGGGTCTCACACACATTGCGACGAAAAACATGCTCAACTGGCAGTGATATATTCGGAAAGACATGCCAACATGTTGATAAAACATCATGGAAATGATGCGTTTCCAAGATATGCGCTGATCCTGTCTCTTCATTCATCCATCTGTAAATGCTTCATAATATCAGTTATTCCCGAATGAAAACGAATTCTGCACATTCTAAATTCTCAAATATAGGTGCAAAAGTGAGGATGTTCCATTCCCCTTAACTTGTTTTTGTATATGTGTGCATCGTAAGAATTGCATGTGTAAGAATCGTAGTCTGAGAATTAACAACAACGAGATACACGATACACACGAAATACACGAGATACACAAAATACACGATAGATCAGATTGCCATGCAAAAGTTGTGCGAATGGTAGGATTCGAACCTACGACCAAGGTTAACTAGACCTGTGCGCTACCCAATCTAATGCACGATTCGCATTCTGAGATCTCATCGTGACCATAGTCTGGTTTTGTTGTCATTAAACTGTAACAATGGCCAATCTCAATCAGGAATTCGAATATTATCAAAGCGAATCTATTTCTCACTCTAGCCGTTACTGAATACGCCTCTTACTTTTGTGGTTTCTTCCAATCTTGTGCTCATTGCTTGAAAGTGAAAACTTAAAACAAAAGAGTAAAACAAACAGAATGGTGATGTAGTAGTCTTTCCTTAATTCAAACACATTTCACATCACGAGCAACTTTCACACTGTCTACTGACATCTATATATGGAGGGTAAATGTTATTTACAAAAGAGACAAGCCAATTGGTGCTGGTTGATAGATCATCAGATAATTGATAATTCAGGTCTTTAGTGTGAATCAAGCAAAGTTTACAATAGGTTGACTTGACTGTTTTGAGATACAAATTTCCCAAAAATTACAGACTTAATGTTGACAACGAGAAGTAGAGAAATCTGTTGCCTTGTTGTGCTTGTCAGTTGACGAATTCTAATAACTAAATTCGTGAATATTACAGGAAACATTCAGTTTCATCTATAACCCATGTGTTTATCGATAATTTAATCTGATTCAGAATTATATTTCCATTAAAATATTGTAATAAAACAATAATAAGGCAACGCTAATAGGCCCTTTTCGAGTTGCCAAATCGATGTGACTTTGGCAACTCGAAAAGGTGATTATTTGCAAAAATGTGTGCTTTTTACATGAACTTTGTCAAGGTCTCAGTGGAATTTTTAGTCGGTCAGAGCCCGCTTATTTTGGGAAAACCGGCAATTCTAAGTTTGTAAACACATTACGAAATTGCACTCGCATGTAAGTTGTGATTAAGTTTCAACCAATATATTTAGTAAAAACATAATTTTAATATTCTGTTGTTTTACTGCATGTCGTTGCATCGATACTGTTTGAAATATCGCAATGCACGTGCTGGCTGTAGAATATTTCATGTTACAGAGTAAAAACTCTAGTGTTCTCTTAACTTTCTATCTCTAGTTTAGTTATTTTTATTAGTTATTTTTCATATGTTCAATTATCGGTTGGCTGGTTCATAAATCCTTTAAATCCTTCATTGGATCTTTCTCAATTTCCAGTTTTGCAACCAAATTCTTCTCATAAATCTTTTAGAGCAAAAGCCTATCTAACCAACCAAAATAATTTTGAGATTCAATTCTACATAACTTTCTCGAGTTTTCTCGCTTCTAGCAGAAGGAATTCATGTTTAAAGTATTTCATTTGATAGACAAATAGAAGAGGCTAAACATGAAACCCTTCTGAATTCTCCTTAAACATGAATTCCTTCTGCTAGAAGCGAGAAAACCTTCGAGAAAGTTATGTAGAATTGAATCTCAAAATTATTTTGGTTGGTTAGATAGGCTTTTGCTCTAAAAGATTTATGAGAAGAATTTGGTTGCAAAACTGGAAATTGAGAAAGATCCAACGAAGGATTTAAAGGATTTATGAACCAGCCAACCGATAATTGAACATATGAAAAATAACTAATAAAAATAACTAAACTAGAGATAGAAAGTTAAGAGAACACTAGAGTTTTTACTCTGTAACATGAAATATTCTACAGCCAGCACGTGCATTGCGATATTTCAAACAGTATCGATGCAACGACATGCAGTAAAACAACAGAATATTAAAATTATGTTTTTACTAAATATATTGGTTGAAACTTAATCACAACTTACATGCGAGTGCAATTTCGTAATTTGTTTACAAACTTAGAATTGCCGGTTTTCCCAAAATAAGCGGGCTCTGACCGACTAAAAATTCCGCTGAGACCTTGACAAAGTTCATGTAAAAAGCACACATTTTTGCAAATAATCACCTTTTCGAGTTGCCAAAGTCACATCGATTTGGCAACTCGAAAAGGGCCATAGAGTATGTTCCATGACAATGTTTTTCTTCCTATGCACTTTATTTAACTGTCATCTGGCCTTTCAGACAAAATTACCATTAATGGACCATCATTGGCTCGAAGATGGCTATCTACATTTTCATTTTACATCGGTTCATTAAAGGATTAAGATGGCCAGTGTAAGCCAACTCCAAGCCAACCAATTTTCGAAACCAATGGAAAGATACAAACGCTGGACCAATGCTGGCTTATGTCGGCTAACGAAGGCCACTGAAAGCCAATGTAACATTCAAAGGACCAATGCAGGACCAACGTATGCAAGGAGTTTGTGCTACTTGGGACCTGACTAAATATGAGCTGTATTAAACTTGTCTGTACATTTTGTGTGTCACAACGTCGGCCGCGCTTCTCCTGAAGAGAGCCCGCGAAATGGCTATCGGGATGTTTAAATTAGCGTTGTTTTCTCTTCAAATTATGATTGGGCACAAATATTGTTTTAAAAAACAAAGTCATTAAAATCAGTTACTCAATTATTAAATAGTGAGAGCGCAATCGACAAAAGCACAGGCACTCATCGGGAACAGGAGTGGCTAGGAAGGCGAGCCCCCCTAGAAATTTCACTTACTCTTAGCAGCTCCAAAACCTCCAATCAAACTGTAATCTAATTTATCGATATCAAAAAATACAAAGCAAATGTTTCCTAAACATTTCAGAATGATTTATCTGTGATTACCATCCACGTGCATGTTTCTCCTATCACATGACTCTTGATTTGCATGACTGAAGTAGAGCTCAAATACAAAACCTCACACATTGAAACAGGACTCACAGCTTATGTATCTCATGAATATCTTCGATAATTCGATTCCATTAAATTTTAAGAATTCCCATCCACATGTCATCAGAATGTGATTGATTTCTGCAAGTATGACAACCTGTCCACCATCGGATCGGAAAAACATCTCCACGACAACTTTGCTAGAAGGTCGGTCAGAGAAATTCGACTTCCCGACAAACAAAGACGATCCGCGGAATTCCGTTTCTAGTCCGTAAGATCCGCGGACTTCAGTCGGAAGTCCGTTTGTTTGTTGGGTTGTGTCTAAAAACGACCCTCGACAGAGCTCTTGGATAATCTGGTGAATGGCAAAATATGACGAAGATTCGACCAATGATTGTAGTAGTTCTCGCTTTGAGTTCTCGAATCCATGTTCTTCAATACACACGAAGCGGCTGTGGGTTCTTCTTTTGGAATTCTATCTCCGGGGATGGATTTCAGCGATGGAGCTGCATATCAAAAACTGCAAGAATCATTCTTGTATTCAGAGCTGGAAAAATTCCACTGAAATTTTTTAATTCCAATTCCAATTCCGGAGCAGAAACTTCAATTCCAATTCCAGTCGAAACAGTTCAATTCAATTCCAATTCCATAATGAGATTCAATTCCGATAATTGCATGACGCGTATAATGTATTATGTTAATGTATCTAAAGTTTTCTCGCTTCAATCTAACCCATGTGCCTATCCTATCCTCGTTGTTCGTGTGCGCCGTTCCCTGCGACGTTCTTATGTGCGTTCTCATGTTCATAGTTCATACTTCTTGTGTACATGTACGTGTATATATATGTAACCGGTCAGCCAGCGCCATTTTCGTTTCGTAAACGAGATTTTCAATATCTCGTGAAAAAAAGAGAAGAAAATTAACGGTCAGCAAAGAATCGAACGCTGGGAGTGTAGCGGATTGATCGGATGAAATGTCACTTTAATTGATCACTTTATTGTCGCTAAACAAAACCTCCGGAGAGGGTAAAAATCGTCATTTTAGGACGACACACGCGATTCAGGCGAGAAACTGCACACTGCGAGAATTCAAAACAGTGCAAAATAAAACAAAAATCTCTCGCTTAAACAAATATAAAAACACAAGTATGCAATAAAAATAACAAGAATGACACTGAGGCAGTACACTCCCCTCTATGATCTCGGAAGATCATACACATCACACACAAATCTAGAAAATGCAGACTTTGATAATAGAAATAAACTCGAAAAATATAAAGACTGTACCCATCATATACAATATAGTACACTATAAATTCCATGTAAGCACGATGTAGATAGTAGAAAATCACGACTGAAACAGTACCAATGAATATCGTCATGTACGATAGTGACAACATGAACATTAATGTTATAATGCTCGAATAAGGAATCACACAAAAAATTCCACATTGCACGATAACGTGAGAATCCTTTCAGATAAACCAACTGAGACACGTCCATCGAATGGATCGACCATGGAATAGTGACTGGATAGGTAATGATTACTAGGACCGTAATCTAAAATGTAAAATCCATATAATGTTCAGGAATAGTTAGATAGATCAGCAGTTATAGACAGTCAAGATTTTGAGACCAATAATATCAGTTCCTTCACGGGTCTCACGAGTAAAGAAGATTTGCTTCTCAACTCTACTTTCCTCACTAAACCATCAGAGCTAGGAAAGGTTCGAATAATTATAGCTAAAGGCCAAGAGTTTCTGATGGACTGAGAGTCACGCAAGACAACTATGTCCCCGACTTGCAGATTAGGTCGCGTCGCTGTCCATTTTTGTCTCGTTTGCAGTGTGCACAGATAGTCTCTCTTCCATCGCAACCAAAACCGATCAGCCAAAGCTTGGACGTATTTCCACTGAGATCGTGCCATGTCTTTTTCGTCAAACGTGAGGGAATTCGGTATGTCAACAGGCTTCTGCGTAACCAACATCGAGGGTGACAGAATAGACGGGTCTTCTGGATCGCTTGAAACACTGGTTAGAGGTCATGAGTTCACAATTGAGCACACTTCCGCCATAAACGTAACGAGAACTTCATGTGTGAGTTTACCGGGGTTAGACAGGAACAAGGGATCCAAAATTCTCCGGGCCAACCCAATCATCCTTTCCCATGTACCTCCGAAGTGTGAAGCATGAGGAGGATTAAACAACCAAATACCTTCGTTCCGGGCGACGAATTCATGAATAGGCCCCTTTTCGATGAAGTGAGACGTGATACCAAGTTCTCGAAAAGCTCCAACAAAATTAGATCCTCGATCAGAGCGAAATTGCTTCACCGGTCCTCTGAGTGCAATGAATCTTCGAAGAGCATTGATAAATGATTCACTGCTCAATTCTTCAACAACTTCTATGTGTATTGCTCGTATGACCTGACACACAAATATGACCGCCCAACGCTTACTGTTAGCTTGCCCTCCTCTCGTACGGCGAGTAACAACATTCCAAGGTCCGAACGTGTCGATTCCTACGTAAGAAAACGCTGGACTTGGCGTGAAGCGATCTGTTGGTAAGTCTGCCATGAACTGATGTTCGGTTTTACCACGAAGCCGACGACAGGTAACGCACCGTGTATAACAGATTGTACAACGCGCTTGCCGCCAACAATCCAATACCCAGCTGATCTGACTGCCCCTTCTGTAAAGTGTCTTCCTTGGTGTGGGTGAGATGGTGATAATGTCGAATAAGGAGAGTCGCTACATGACCTTTAGGAATAATGATTGGCTGATGTTTCTGATCGGTGCCGATCCTTCCTCCAACTCTCATGATTCCGTGTTCATCTGTGCGTGGATTCAAAGAAGAGATATATTTTTTGTCATTTTCGTAATGTTCAGCTTGCACCAACTTGATGATTCGACTTCTTGCCCTTTCTAAAGGTTCAGACTTACAAAGCGAGTCAGTTGTCTTAATTCGATCGGTGAGCTTCAACAGACAAGCGATTGCCCGTTGTAAACTTATCCAGCTGGAAAATTTCTTAAAGCGTTCGTTGACTAAGCTCTGATGTTGGCAGGAGGTTGTCAGGCATCTGGCTTCGTTTTTCAATTCTTTATCTTCCTCCGGTTCGACAAGTAGGTAAACTTCCACTTGAGGATCTCGATCATTAGTCCTGAGGAATTCGGGTCCTCTTAACCATGTACTATCTTGCAACTGAAACACTGTTAGGCCTCTTGTAGCTTGGTCGGCAGGATTAAGCTCTGTGGATACATGAAACCATTGCTTCGGACATGTAACACTTCGAATTCGACTAATTCTGTTTGCAACATATACTTGGAATCGTCGGCTTTCGTTGTTGATATAGCCAAATACGACACGACTGTGTGTAGAATTTCATGTCTTCATAGGGAATATCCAAATATTGATTTATCAATTCCGCGATATCTACTGAAATAACCGCTGCGCAGAGTTCTAAACGTGGAATAGTGTGACTGTGTCTAGGTGCGACCTTTGCTTTACCAAGTAGGAATCCAACAGTACAATTACCTTCGGAGTCGATTAACTTCAAATATGCTACTGAGCCAACTGCCTCCTTCGATGCATCTGAGAAAATATGGACTTCTTTCGATTCAGATTTGGTGTATGAAGATTTTGAGTAAGCTCTTGAAATCGCTGTCTTTTTCAATTGTTCCAGAGAATCTGCCCACATTCTCCACTTCGCCGCAAATTCGCTTGAAAATGGTTCATCCCATCCATCAGCGACAGATTTTTCCATCATTTCACGTAGCAGGAGTTTGCCTTTAATAAGCACAGGACATGCAAAACCGATTGGGTCAAAAATGCTGTTCAATACTGACAGAACGCCGCGTCTAGAGAATGGAGCTTTCCTGTGATCACCGATCTCAAAGGTAAAAGCATCTCGCGATACATCCCATAGAAGTCCTAAGCTTCGTTGGTGGGGCAAACAATCCTCTTTTAAGTCCAGAAACTTTATATCACTTGCCAAGTCCTCGGCCGGGAACGAGCGCAATACTTCTTGCTTGTTTGACGCTAATTTGTGAAGACGAAGACCAGAATCTGCTAAGGCTGACTGAGTTTCCTTGACGAGACTGACTGCTTCATCCGTTGACGCGCACGATGCGAGGCCATCATCAACGTAGAAATTGTCGTTCACGAAACGTTTGACTTGTGAACTTGCGTTTGCGACTGCTTGACGGAGTCCCAACGTGGCTATGGCTGGAGAAGGAGAATTTCCGAACACATGCACGGTCATTCGGTAATCAATTAGAGGTAGATTCATGTCGTTGTTCTTGTACCAGATGAATCGTAAATAATCTCTATGCGCTTCGCACACTTTGAAGTTGTAAAACATCTGCTGCACATCACAAGTAATTGCTACTTCTTCTTTCCTGAAGTTCATCAGTACGCCTAAGAGACTGTTGGCGAGATCCGGACCCTTGAGTAGGACGCTATTTAGAGAGACTCCTCTAAAAACTGCTGACGAATCGAATACGACCCTGATTTTGTCCGGCTTCTTTGGGTGATACACTCCGAACAAAGGTAAGTACCACACTTGGCGATCGGAGGCTGCTGGGGCCACTTCGGCATGTCCGTTCTTCAAAACGTTGTCCATGAACTCGAACATATGTAACCTTTTCGTTGTATTATTTTTCATGGTCTTCTCCAGAATGCTCGCACGTTTCAATGCTAGGCTTCTATTGTTGGGAAGTTGAGGCATCAATCCCCGGAATGGCAATGGAGCCTCCCAATCACCATCAGACCCCTTCACTAAGCCGGCGTTCATAATTTCCAAGAACTGAGCATCCTCAATCGAATTCGCTCTTTTTTCATCATTTTCTGTAGTCAAGAAAGGATCTATCCGAAGTTGAGATTGGCATGGAGGAAATACTGAGGACCGACCGTTAAATAGACTATGCGTTTTGTTTACGTTGACAACTGAGGGTTTGTGTACTTGGCCAAGACAAACTTCTCCGACTATAACCCAACCTAAACGACCTCTCTGAGCATATGGCATCTCGTCAGTACCTAACCGTTGTTCGAGGACATGATGAACGATAGGTAGGTCACGACCGATCAACAGTTTGATTCTGACATCATGTATAGGTGGGATGAATTCAGCGATATCTTCCATATGTGAATAGTTCTTTGCAGCTAGTGACGTAGGAATTTCGTTGTAAGGTTCTGGAATGCAGTCGCATTCCAGGATTTCCGGTAGATCAAGTTTAGTACTTTCGTCATATGACTCAATAACATAACCTGAGGCTAATCTACCAGCTGTGGCTACTCTACCTGAGCAGGTGGAAAGAAAGTAGGGAGATTCAGGGCTGTTTTCTTGGAATGCGTCAAAAAACCGAGGACTTGCCAATGTCCGATTGCTTTGGTCGTCTATGATGGCGTAGACAAGTCGCTGTCTCAGTGGCTCGCCAGTCGGATAGATTCTTACTAAGACTATCTTGGCGCAGGATTTGCTAGTTTGTGTCGGGTCTTCACATACGCTTATGCAATTAGGAGTGACGTCGTTGTTTTGCTCCCCGGTGGTAAAAATTTCATCGGGCCGAAGCATGAAATCTCGTTTCGGCATCGCGGCGTCGATTTCCCATAAAATCGATGCCTTGCCGATGCCCGAGAATTCGTCTCGGCATTGCACCTGATATTCCGCTCTATTTCCGATATCGGATTTTGGCCGATTAATCGCTATATATACGGTATCCCACCTGTTTTGTCGCTCTATATCCGATATCGGACTTTGGCCGATTAATCGCTACACATACGGTATCCCACCTGTTTTGTCGCTCTATATCCGATATCGGATTTTGGCCGATTAATCGCTACACATACGGTATCCCACCTGTTTTGTCGCTCTATATCCGATATCGGATTTTGGCCGATTAATCGCTACATATGCGGTATCCCACCTGTTTTGTCGCTTTATATACGATATCGGATTTTGGCCGATTAATCGCTATATATACGGTATCCCACCTGCTTTGTCGCTCTATATTCGTTATTGGACTTGAGACGATAAAACAGCTAATTTACAATCTGAATCACTCGTATAAAAATTATACCGCTAACTACACACGTTTTTCCTAGTCCTGAACTACAACCTGGGATAGGCCAATTAACAATTGTTGAAAACGAAAACAGCATTCATTCAATAACATCATATTACAAAAAATACATACATGAAATCTAGAAATAATGCACTACACAATCTATATCAGCAGTCATCTGGATTTCTATACTAAAACTAAAAATGTTCGGATAACAAGTCCAATGTGATTTTAGGCGAAATTGTTCGATTCAACTTCTCCTCCAGAACATCTCGTCCTTCCAGTACAGGCTCTGCGACTCCTAGCTCGTTGGTGTGGCAGGCAATTGCTTCCACCCGCAATGGCTTTGGCGAGGAGAACTTGTTCGACCCGGACTGTCGCCTCCTGCTCCCTCCGCCGCGGTCAGTTGCATCCTTCAACATTTTCTCGATCAACTCTTCAATCGTCTTCTCATTCCCAATTTTCTCTTCTCTTAGAGAATCTGAAAATAAAGATGCGAGGAATTAGTAGTGTATGGTAATGAGTAACGAATGTTTGTTTCCAATGGGAAACACAGAAAATACATTTAGATAAGCCTTACTGCTGAGTGATGTCTTCGACGGGCTGGCTGGTGTTACCCGACCCCGTCCCGCGGATAGGGGCGTCTTCGATAGACTTACCGCTGCTTTGTATCATAAAAAAGCAATGCTGCATGCGGAAAATTACATGTACTATGTGAAAGCAATGAAAGAAACTTCGTAGTCTACTGTACAAATGTTTGTTAATTCGTCGCGATGACATGAACTTCTAAACAAATAGATGAACATGCATTATACACACCGGTACTTATACATATATACTTCAGTTGACCAGTCTGATCAGGAACGAATTTATGTTTTCAGAAGACATGATGTGCAAGCTCCGTTTTATTTTTATGGTCGATAATTTACAATAGAAGCAATAACCAGTATTTCGGCCTTGAGAGGGCGATGCTACATGTAGAGTAACAATGGCACGAATGCATGCACATAAACATTAACATTTAATACAGATCAGGAGTAAACAGGACTTAAAAAATTTCACTTATGATTGGGGAACTGACCAGTTCATGTCTACTATTTATCGGAGGTTCAATGCATTCTGAAACAGATATATTGTTTGATTTCTATTTTTTTACAACTTGTTTCGGAATGTAATATCGCCTTGTGACATCAAAAGAGGTAGCAAATTTACAAGTTCCATGAAATGAAAAATCATTAAATAAGATGAAAATTTAAAGATTTCAATATTTAATCTTTGATGAAGCTATCCTCTGCTATGATGAAGACTGACAAAATCAACATTTCGCATAATTTCAATCGTCTGCATGTGGTTCCAGAGTCCATAAGCTATAACTCTATAGATTCTTAGAGCAAACTTAAACGATTTTACTTATGCTTCGTAAAGATCAATAGGAAATTTGAAAATGTATTCATAAACAATTTTAATGCATTCTATTCAAAAATATCGAGCTATTCATTTTTACTATAGATCAGACTATCTACTATTTACTATGGTCAGGCTAGGAAAAAGAAAATTCCAAATGATTTTAGGTATCACTCCTCCAATTAATTGACCAATCTGAAAAATAAAGTGTTGTGATTAAAATAGCCGGCGCTTAGTGCCACTGACACTTCTGTTCGGCTTTGATAAAACATCGCTTCGATGCCCAAGCTTAAATAAGCACTATACCGGCAATAAAACCGAGTTCTTTATGAAGTATTCAGACATTTTGGAGCTGGTGTTTTGGCGGTTGCTGCCTGGGCAAAAAAACAGGAGCTACCTATTTATGAAAACAATTCGGAAAATTGTCCACCTCCTGTAGTTCATAAAATTCAATCCTAAATTTCTGACTATTCAGGTAACGATATTGATAGATCATTTTCATCAGTTCAAGGCATTGAATATAAAACAGAAAAAGATTGGAGTAGCACGACTACTGTCCAATACCACCAGATACATCGATGACTTATGCATCTTCAATTACAAGCGCTTGGACAAAATTATTCCAAGTATCTATCCAGATAGCTTAGAAGCTAACAGATGCGGACTTGATAATAAAGATTATCTTGACGCTAAGCTAAAAGTTACCAGCACTGGCCTTAAGACTGCTGTACATCACAAAGTGGACGACTTCAACTTTCCAGTAACACTTTTGACATATCTTGAGAATGCCCCACAAAATTGGAGTTAACGTTTTCAGCAGTCAGCTTATATGGTCGCATCTGCTCCTCATTAGAAGATTTCGTCATGAAATCGAAGAAAAGTTTCAGATTGTCAAGATCAAGAGGATAAAGCAGCAAGGAATTACTAATATCTACAGAAAGAGCACTGTATAGACATAAGATTTTGAGAAAATTCGGACTTTATGCCGCTAAACAAATTACTGCACGCTTTGATGATGATCGAAACCTTTAAGCAACGAACATATGGCAAGATGCATGATTACAAATCCTTCAACACAACAAATTTTATCGACTTTGACATGAATTACCGATTATGACTACATGTATGAAAGATTCCGGATTCCTTGACTCCATACTTCCGTACACTGTCCTTTTGCCGATTGTGACAAACCTTTCTTGCTTGTAATGCCATAACAGTTTCGATTATAATTTTGTAATTATTTATAAATTTATTTTCAATTCAATTATCTTTTATCATGTCATTTTCCTTTATTCTGAATTTTTTCGCTATTAGTTCATTATCATCGTAATTACTTATTTATTTTCAATTTAATTATTTATCATGTTATTTTTCTTCAGTCTGAATAGTTACCACTATTTATAATTAATTTTCTTTCATTTTCATCGTACATTTTATTTTCTGTTTCATTTGCATTAACATTTAGAGTCAGTGTCATTGAGTCTGTACATGGTGGATGCGCAGGGCCCCACTGAAACAGGTCTGGGCGTTCAGGAATTAGGGACCGAAACGCGAATCCTGCTCGAGTTCCTGCTGATGAACTCATTACTCTCAAGTTTAATCATTTTAGGCATCACATTTTTCTTCATTCTTAGACACGTTTTGCTGAACTTTTGAATGATTCTTAACATCTGTACTAGAGAACGAACCATGCGTCCTTGTCAGGATTTCATAACTTTATCTTCATCTTAATCTCAAACACGTCCATCTTCTTACTCAATCACAGCAGGGAGACTTAGTCGGCAGATGACGAATCTGTGCGGTGTCAATTTTCAAATAGGGCCTATATGCTATATATTGAATGATAATAATGATATGCTATAATATTCATTAAATCATCGAAATTACCAAATTACATTACATGCGTGTATATAACATGATTATAACATATTTTACTTATTATGTTGCATATTATAATTATTAGTATATCATCATTGCATTATATATTATATCACATCATTATTGTAAATTATGCAATTATATCACTTAAATTTATAATGTACTGTGTTTTTACTTTGCATTGAATTTTCAGACTAACAATTAACAAAAAGAATATTACCTGATTCTTCAGTTAGTAAATTTGAAATATTATATCGATAGATGCATTTTTTGATATCTCAGAATATTACCTGCATCTCCCTGCAATTAATTGAACATTGAATAGGAATGTACGAAAGCAATGTTTAGTTTTTCAAGAATTACAGTATATGATTAAAATTAAAATACCTGATATGAATGCAATTTATGAATATGATTGATTATATTGAATTATATTTATAACATAAATAATAGGCCTACATTTATCATTGATCACATAGGCCATCACAGAATCGAGAGTTTCAAATAATATTTCATTTGCACTCAATTGCATTTTATTATTTTTGAAATAGCCTCTGGCTTTTACTGGAATTAAAAAAATGCGAGATTTTTGACGCAACCTGTCGAGATTCTTTAACGAGACTGACAAAGCAACATTTACAAAAAAATCAAGATTGTTTAAACCTAATATTGGTAACGAGAATAGACATATACCGTATACATGTAAAAATGCAATGTAGAATGTCATAAAATATGCACAAGGCTAATCAAAACAACCTAATCTTGGGGAGTAATGTCACATCACAGTGTCAACGTTGAGTCAAAAACTTCGTGTTCTTTATTCTTGTGAAAGCCAGAGGTTTTTTTTTTAGAAAAATTAGGATTTTCTAGCTACAAATAACTTCTCTTCAAAATATCCTTGAAAATCTCTCATCAAGTGACTTATGTGTTTTAATGGTGTTGAACATAAAATACACATTTTTTATGTTTGGATAAATGATGAAGCCATCAAAAAGTGTAAATCATCAACTTGACTTTTACGAAAATGACAGCAATGATTCTAGGGGTTTTCGATTGTAAACATCTGAATGAATTCTTTTGACGATACTCGTATGCATAAAGTTCTTACTTCATTTAATCACATATTAAAATATGAATTAGCATGCTGATACTTACATGTTGCGACGAAAGTAATCGACACAAGAACATGAGAAGCATTGAACTCGAAACAGTTGAGAAACCAAACGACGTTGACTATGGAGATTTGTTCTGCTCTGCTGATTTCTCCCGATTTTCACTTGATAGATGTATCAATCTCCTTAAAGCTATCGGATGAAAGGTTGCTTTCGTTCAAGGAATTCTTTACCATGTCGAATGTTGCATAATTTAATCCATGTGTCACTAAATTTGATATTGTGCAAGATAAAATAGGCAATACTGAGACTCACTTGTCTCTGTAGACAGATGAAGGATAGCAGTGGCGTGCGTTAAGTCCACAATATGGATCACTGCTTGACGTAGCATCATATCATCATGTGCGTTGCTGGCTTGTGTGACTGCAAGTGAGAGTCAGCGTCATCGATCCATCTGTAGCTGTTGGCAGGCGAACCCGGACAAAGACAAATGCTGCCGAAGCATGGAGAGGGATGGAATTAGTCTGCTAAAGCGAGAAGGGCAGGGAGATTGCGCAACGGAACCTGTCTGTGTAAAAGCTTTCAAAATCACATCACTTACGCAGATTTCAGATACGAAGTATACTACAATTGGTTGCTTAGGTTGTCATCCAAGGTAATGAAATAATTCGGAAAGGCAAAGCTGCAGAGTTGATAGAAAAACACGCAAGCACACAAAAAGATAATTCATTTCATTTGAAGACCTAATTGTGAAATGCGAATTTCTTTCTTGTGAGATTTAAGTGACAGTTTGCAATGCAAAAACATATTGTCGTTTTTTTGAGACTACATTTTTTTACATCGCATCGAATGTATCCTAATGCATAGATGAGAATATAAGAGAGATTAGAGCGAACATAGGCAAAGGAGAAAAAAGGAGAGGGATATGAAGAAGATTAAGTGGAAAATAAAAAAGAGACGGAGTGAAAGAAAAGAGAAAATTAAGGGGGATCGAGAGGAGAGGATCGTGGAACTGGAGGATAGAGATGAAAGAAATTGGGATAGCAGCAGAAGGAGTTGGGATGTCTTGGAGAGAGAGAGAAGAAGGGAGAAGAAGAGCAATGGGATAGAGATTTATGAAGACAATGGGAATAGGAAGAGGAGAATAATTGATGAGAGAATGAGTGAATTTTCCGTCATAAAAATTAAACCTATGAATTTTGAGTTTGGAAAGAGACCAATCGCATAACTAGACATCGAGACATTACTATTTATGAATTTAAGTGGGATAAGATGATAAAATGATGGGCAAATGATATGGGAATTCCATGTCAGATCCCATCAAACGCCCATATGGTCTGATGGTGGGATGACAATCGCCCACGCAATATCCATGAGCAATGATGGGACCTCACTGTTACCATGTACGTTTTTCACTGTGAGACTTGATATCGATATCAGAATCATCGGAAATTAAGCGACAATTCTATATCGGCAAATGAACGATTTCATAGACATAATATCGATATGAGAAGCATCGGAAATAGGGCGACAATTCGATATCGGCAAATGAACGATTTCATAGACATAATATCGATATGAGAAGCATCGGAAATAGGGCGACAATTCGATATCGGCAAATGAACGATTTCATAGACATAATATCGATATGAGAAGCATCGGAAATAGGGCGACAATTCGATATCGGCAAATGAACGATTTCATAGACATAATATCGATATGAGAAGCATCGGAAATAGGGCGACAATTCGATATCGGCAAATGAACGATTTCATAGACATAATATCGATATGAGAAGCATCGGAAATAGGGCGACAATTCGATATCGGCAAATGAACGACTTATAGACATAATATCGATATGAGAAGCATCGGAAATAGGGCGACAATTCGATATCGGCAAATGAACGATTTCATAGACATAATATCGATATGAGAAGCATCGGAAATAGGGCGACAATTCGATATCGGCAAATGAACGATTTCATAGACATAATATCGATATGAGAAGCATCGGAAATAGGGCGACAATTCGATATCGGCAAATGAACGATTTCATAGACATAATATCGATATGAGAAGCATCGGAAATAGGGCGACAATTCGATATCGGCAAATGAACGATTTCATAGACATAATATCGATATGAGAAGCATCGGAAATAGGGCGACAATTCGATATCGGCAAATGAACGACTTATAGACATAATATCGATATGAGAAGCATCGGAAATAGGGCGACAATTCGATATCGGTCGATGGACTACAAGTCGCTCACTTTTCGATTATGAATTGATCGGAAATTGCACGATTTCACGATTGAACGATTTCTCGATGCTGAATCGAGAAAACGCTTTGAATCCGAGCATTTTCCGATCAATTTTTACCACCGGGTCCCCTCCTTGAGTGCTTGCACCGACATGTAGCGCAGTTGGGTGACCTTCCATTCCACATAACTTGCATTTCGGTTTCTGTGGGCAGGCGCGAGCGAGATGCTCCGTAGATTTGCAACATTTAAAGCAAAACCCATTGTCGCGTAAAAACTTCCGCCTATCGGATATAGGCTTCGACCTGAAAGCTCGGCATTCATTCAGCGTATGATTCGTCTCATGAATTGGACATAAGCCTATACTCGATGTGCCTGCACGTTGGTCCTCGTTTGTACCAACAGTTCGTTGCTCGGTTTTAGTTTTCTTTGTGACGTTCTCTCGCATATACCCTCTTGTTACAGTGGCATTGTCTTTCGGCACTGATTCAAATTGATAGTGAAAACTAGGGTCGTTACGTACACGCGCTTGCTTACGAAGAAACTCGTCAAAAAATGAGAACGGAGGATATGGAGTTCGAAGACGCTCTTTATAGCTGCTCGCCTCGTTGGTCCATCTGTCCTGAATACACTGAGGTAGCTTGCTAATGATGGAGTTGACACCCGCGGAAGTATCAAAGTATGACAGAAGACGATCGAATTCTGGGTCTTCTTTGACTGCGAGTATTTCTGACACTATGTCACATAAGTCATACAAACGACTTCGTTCGTTGTTGCCTATACGCTTGAAAGATTTGAGTCTGCTTTGTAGCGATGCTTCTATGCTCTCTGGTCTCGCGAAACGTTCATTCAGCCTCTCCCAAATGCGTTGCACCCCTATATCTGGCGAATGAATATAGGCTGCGCGAATGCTCTGAGCTTGTCTTCCTGAATCGTTTCCTAACCACTTGACTAGTAAATCCATTTCTTCGGCAGGCACCGCTTCTAATTCTGTCATCACTGACTGAAAGGTCAATTTCCAGGCTCTAAACATCTCGGGCCGATCATTGAATCTGGTGATACGTGACGTTAGGAGTTCCTTTCTGGAAAGGTATTTAGCAAAACTATCCGTTGTTTTATACATCGGCACCGGTGTAGGTTCAGAATTGGCTACGTGAAATTTGTCGACATATCCAGGGATATGACTACCGGTACGTTGACACTTATTGAAGTATTCGTTGGGCTTCTGTTGACAAATCGATTGTGGCTTGTTACTGGTAATTGGATCTACGACGGCGGCAGTAGGCCGATGTTGTAATTCGTCGCATGTTTCTCTAGGCATCTGTTGGTAAATTGGCTGTGACGCGTTAAGGGGAATAGAATCTACGAAGGCGGCGGTGCGTTGGTAATTGTCGCATGACGCTAGATCGATTTGAGATCCATTGGAAGACTTTTGCCTAGACCTACTGCTTCCTGCGGCGCTTTTGATCTCAGCTTTCCTTAACCTCAACTTTGATATGCTCAGCCTGATTTGATTGGCAACATCCAATTCTCGTTGTTTCAAATGTGCAATTAATTCGTCGTGTTCAAGTTGTGCCTTTGCCAGTTCAGTTTCTACGTGAGCGGAGTTTACCGAAGCGTGCGACCGATAACTTGAACCCGGTCGTGCATCCTCTACACGTATGCCTACAAGACATGTGTTGTACTTTTGAGACAATTCTTCGTAACGTAGCTCATATTTCTCTCTGGAAATGACATTGGTTTCTAATGTTGCGCTATCAGTAAATGACATAAATCTTTTGAAGACTTCTTCATATGCCTTAAAACAAGCGTGGAGTTTTGAGCGGGCTTCATTCGAGCGAGCTCCTAGGTCTAGCGATTTTAGCAGATCAAGAAGCTCACCTTCCTTTCTCTCCAGTTGCTTGACGTAGTTGTCGCATTCTTCCTCGAAGTAGCGTTGTCCGCGTTCGGACAGTGTCCTACGACGTTGTTCCATAGCGTGAATGACGTTGGAAAGTTCAATGCGAACAACAAATGATGATGTTAATGACGATTTTTACTGTAGCGGATTGATCGGATGAAATGTCACTTTAATTGATCACTTTATTGTCGCTAAACAAAACCTCCGGAGAGGGTAAAAATCGTCATTTTAGGACGACACACGCGATTCAGGCGAGAAACTGCACACTGCGAGAATTCAAAACAGTGCAAAATAAAACAAAAATCTCTCGCTTAAACAAATATAAAAACACAAGTATGCAATAAAAATAACAAGAATGACACTGAGGCAGTACAGGGAGAGAGAGAGAGAGAGAGAGAGAGAGAGAGAGAGAGAGAGAGAGAGAGAGAGAGAGAGAGAGAGAGAGAGAGAGAGAGAGATGCGAATAAATCTATTAATTAACTGACAGAAGAAAGAAATTCAATGTGCGAATAACGTGATTGTTGATGAAAGAAAAAACGACGATAAAAATGATATCATGAAAACTGATTAATGGTCTATAAAGGAGACTAAAAATTCCGTGATAAGAACGAAATGTGGTCGGATCGAAAGCTAGCGAGCAGAGATTAAAGGAAACTCTTTCAATTTTCAAAAGAAAGTGGATTTATCGTCAAGTGTCAAAAATTTGCATAAATTAAAAACGATGAGAAATTGAAACGCAACAACATATACGACATCTTCAGTAGCTGTTAGAAGAACTCCGGGCTCTCGCGGTGTAATTTAACTACAGAAGTAACAACTACAACTGCCTACCAGCGAACAACAACACAGTAGCGTATGCGGCAACACATCAGCGAGCGCGATTGAAGATTGACGGTATAAGTGACACTGATATTCATGATATTTATGATATTATTTTGGTATAAGTGAGTCCGATCGAATTGAAGTGAATTCAACATTAAGAAGTGAACTGCAAGTTTAAAGTTTTTCTTTTATCGTTGAGTATCGTATATCTGTATAACTAGTCTTGAAAATTAATATTGTCAATTGTTGTGATTGGAAGTTAAATAATACTTCATGTCATTGCCATTTTAATTGAATAATTAATTATTAGAATAATTTGTTGACACTGTCTATATTGTTATTTGAACTGTCCTTTAATGCCCTTTAATGCAGGGTAATTTTTCCTCTTTCCAAACCGATTGTTTTTCGTGTGTACAACAATTAAGTTAATCTCCAATTTTTGTGCTTATCCAATCAATAACTAAATTCAACAATTGTTTTATTTTGATTCATTATCTTACATGATAAATAACTAAATAACAGATTGAACGAAGATGATTGTCTTTTCATTGTTTGCTTAATCGCTGAATTAACATTGTCCGGGGCTGTAGGCCCATCAAAGTCACAATTAGCACCCTTTATTCAACAATAGAATGAATCTACCTCTGTCGATCTATCTATCTATCTCTCTCTCTCTTATCTGTGCGTGCAGCTAACACAACGGCCGAGAACTGTGATTTCAATTTTTGTACAAATAGATTTATCACAGGTCTATCGAAAAAGTGGAATTGAGGTTTATCAAGGTCAATTCCAATTCCAGTAGATTTAAATATCGTCAATTCCAATTCCAATTCCGACGAAAAATGGAATTAATTCCAATTCCGACTTTTCCAACTCTGCTTGTATTCGGAAAGTTTAAGAAATCGCGTGCTGAAATCGCTATTAAAGCACGTACATGACATGCCAGCGATGAAACCGGGTCAGTGGGTCAAAGGCATATTTTACATTGGAGAGTGAGGGCCCCTTTTGTCATTTAGTCTATGACAAAGATGATGGAAACTCAAGATTACGTGAGGCTATGATGAAAGCTGAAGTCAAAAATTAAAAACAAGACCCAGATTGAATATAGAAAAGTGAAACAGATATCAGAGCTTCGAATGCAGTTTCCACCAGAGTGAGCGGTTATAGTAGGCCTATCCCGGCTAACAAAGTACGTATCTGCTACGTAGCGGGGGAGTAGCAGAAATGCGTAGCAGAAACCAATAAAAATGGCGGCATAGGCCACGTTCCTGCTACGTAGCATGGTGCTACGTTGCTACCAATTGAAACGTTGCCGCTACTGAAATGACCTTATAATGCAACCTACCGCTACGCTGAAACACCAATTGCTACCGGTACGCTACGTAGCAGAACCTTGTGCTACTCTACCTACGTATCTGGTACTGGATGCCACGTAGTGCTACGGCGACGCTACGTAGTTGCTACTAATCACCACCAACTGCTACACTGGCGCTACGCTACATTTTATCAGCCCTTATTGGCGAAAATCCACCTCAATCAATACACAGTCCAACTTACCCACAGCTATGCAACTATGAAAATCAGTTAAGGCGATATTCCGGAATAGCAAAAAACAAACCATCACACAAACGATTCTATTCGAACACATATGCACACATTATCAAATGTCTTTACTCAGGCACTTGATCGTCTTCCACGTCACCCTCTACGTCCGGCAGCTCAACCCTGCTCCGAGAAAGTCTTCTGGGGGCTTGTTATAGCCAATTCCCCACAAGGACCTTGATCCTGGCATTTCCATTTTTGTAATGGAGTTTTCTAATTGCCTCTGAAAAAGGATGATCAATTCTTAAAAAGGGTACTCAAATGCATTTGAGATTATAACAAAATAAAACTTAGTCTGATAGACAGTTGGACACCACTTAGTTTGGAATACGTGCAATTCGTACTAGAAAAATGAATTTTCCTGTCTGCTGATGCTACATAGTTGGGTCAAGTTATGATGTAGGAAAATGCACTCTCTGATGAGATGCAACGTTTCAAGCTCATTTGTAAGCTTAGATATCGACTTTGCTAATTTTAGCAGTTCTAACCACTTTGCAAGTTTTCAGTATAAGTAGTAGCTGCTTTGCACAATGCAATTCGGCGGACATTTAATATGCGCTTTTTTGAATTTCTAAATTTAGTTCCTCCCATATTCACCGAAATCACAATAACTTCGACCTAGACTACGCAGATTTTCATCGAGGTCGGACAGAACAGTAGTCAGATAATTATAGAAACACTTTGCTATTCATAATTTTTTATTTCCTCCTTGTTATTCATACTTTTGCTCCTTTGTGCCCATTTCTCGGACATTTTTGGACATGATAATGATTATAGCAAATACTATGTAAAGATAGAAATAGTCCCTCCGCCAGGACGGGCTTTTGCATGGAACCAGACCGAAGATGAGACTTTCAACGAATGTTCTAAACCCTATGACTACTACGAAAATGCTCGCCTGCCGAGTTCTGACGTGTTCCTTTCATATGTAGACAAGTTCAAAGAAAAAGGACATGCTTATTGAAGGAAAATCGAAGTTTTCGACCGAAATGTCGGTTTGGTGTGTTTGCCCTGACTATGCGAGATGTATTAACTCATAGGCCTAGTTTGTGGCATGATATATCTTCAGGTCATGAAGTCATGTAATCATCTACCTTTGCCTACCAAAGCCAAACAAATTTGCATTCAACAAGCATCTTTGGAAGGTAAACATGAAATTTTGATCAAATTTCAGCTCAAACCTTGAGCATCTATAACCACTCTTGCAAATAATGCATATAGAATTTTTTCTTTGCACGGAATTAGAACGCAATAGAAGACATATCATACCGCAAACTCGCATAGTCGGAGCAAGCACACCAAGCAGACATATTGGTCGAAAATGTTCCTTCAACTAACATGTCTATTTCCTTGATCTTGTCTGTAGATCAAAGGAACACGTTAGAACTCGGAAGACGCACATTTTCGTAGTAGTCATAGAGTATACATCATTCTGTGTCTCGTTCCATGCAGAGGCTCGTTCTGGCGGGACTATAAATATATTTCTATGTTTCCATATAGTATTTTATATGGGCATATAACGAAATTTGCATCCAAGATTCTTTTGTCCAAAGTTAGCACCTCTTAAGATTGAACGGGTGACATCATACCATTAGATGATTTCAATGAATTTTGTGGCTATTTGCAAAATTGTTTTGTAACGATTTTATGTATTGAATAACGCTTTGAGCGTGTCCGTTAAAAATTGTCATCTTTGAACTGCAATTGTTAGTATAAAGCATATTTATGTTTTCACACAAGCATGCCATGATGTAGTAATTAACCAATTAAAACTATCATACATAATAATCAGATTTTATGTGTTGACACAATGTGATCAATAACTTGATAAACACAAATGTCTTCGTTTTCATTTCATTCAAGTGCCCGGTGCCAAAGTCAATCAAAATTATGTAACTTATATCGAGAACAACCTCGACCTCGATTAAAATCTAATCGAAGTCACATCACTGATTTTTACCCATTTTACCAAGTGTGCTCGTCAAAAGGGGGAAACTCGTTCAGGAAGCTACACTTGGTCTAAATTTTGAATAGTGTCTGATATCACTGTGCTAAATTTTCGGAAGAGCTTGATATAGAATCAAGTATGTTCAGTATGTACCATGCGCTCAAAAAGTCTTCCATACTTCATTGCTGATTTATATAATAATTATGCATCATTGAAGAGCTGGGGTGATAATTAAGTGATTATACACTGACAGTGATATGGATAACAATAAGATTTCTTTCATTAACTCAATTTAAATTGCTGTCACTTTTGAATTTGTTTTTATGCTACAAATTTATATATAATTGCAACTTATAGGCCCTATGTTTTACCATCATTCAGTTACACCTACTTATGTTTTGCTTTACGGTATGATGTTTGACAAAAAGCTATTTTTACATCTCTTTCAATTAACACGAAATCGACATGAAAGAATTGAACAGAAACATTTAAGATTGCTTCAGAATTCAGTAAATTTTTTAAACCTCAATGAATATGTAGGCCTATCACTTCAATTGATCAACTTCAATTAATCAATTGATGATCTTAATAATTTTTGAAATTGCCTCTAGCTTTCACAGGAATAAAACAAATTAAGAGATTTTTGAATCAACGTTTCGAGATTCTTTAACGAGAGAGACAAAAAATCACTAACACATTACAGTCAAACAGTATATGAAAAAGCGAATAAAGGCCTACACTAGGATTGCATGAAATATTTTACTCAATTAAGTTTTAACCGAAGAGCAAATGAAAAGTTTTATGAAGTTATTTCATAATAAAAAAGTTATATAGACAATAAAGAATGCCGGCATGCATCTCTAGCTTGCATGTTATGACAGAAATACTACAAAATACTTCATAATTGCAATTGAAGAGAAATGAGACAACATTATGAAAACACTATTCAATTGTAGAGTACTTTCATTTAAAATATGGTTGATTGCGGGTCTCATGCATCATCACTTCCTTCGCACACTTGAAGCCGACTTTATGTATGCCTATACCTAACATTGAATAATAATGTAAAATTATTGAATGATCCAGAAGGGTGAACAAAGGCTAATATTACACATGAAATTCAAGTTACGAAAATTAAGGCACACAAGCTAGCCGAAAGCCTTTTCTTACTTACTTATTAGCTCTAGATTTTCCTAGTCCGGAAACAGTCGCCTGACGAACTCGATGGTCAAGCATATGTAGATGCTGGTTTGAAGATATTCTCACACGAATTGGTCAACCTGAAATAGCAACATAACATGTGATATGATCGATTATTCGACATTATTGTATGTAAAAATATGTAAAACAATTTTTTTGGCATTGTGCTAAAAACAAGCGGGTCACTCCTTCTTTATATTTGCCTTCATAAAGTAATGTACAATAAAATTTGAGTAGGTAAAAACCACGGCGCTTCGTGTCACATACACATCAAAAGGTGGGAGGACCCACTTTTTGATGTGTATGTGACACGAAGCGCCGTGGTTTTTACCTACTCAGATTTTATTGTACATTACTTTATGAAGGCAAATATAAAGAAGGAGTGACCCGCTTGTTTTTAGCACAATGCCAAAAAAATTGAATTGCCTCTTGTTCCTAGCCTTCAACATCTTATGCAAAACATTAATTTTTATGTTTTAAAATTAATTATGAGCATTACTACATGCATATAATTATGCCTGAATGCAAATACATGTAAAACTTATAATACTACTTAGGGCATCAATCATATAGCCTATTGACTAATGTAAAATAGCATATCAATTGTCAGTATATTTGTCAATACCACGATATATAGTAGAGAATGCAATGGGCTTAACCATCAGTATTTTATAGGCCTATCCCAATATGAAAAGAAACTTAATCATTTCAAAAATTCCACTTTATCACTGATTTTGGTTTATAGTGCAAAGCCACTGCATCACAACTTTTCACATTAGTAATGCACTAGACAATGCGTTTTCCCAATTCTTGATGACAGAACTGAATTACAAAAGAAAAAATTCAAACTACACCTAAATTAATCATTCTACGTGGTTTGGCCCTAGACTGCTGTAGTTTTCGGAAAAGTCAAGTTGATTTAATTTACATCAGCCAGATATATTTCAAAAGTTCAGAGCTATTATCTTCAGGAGCAAAGGATTACGAGAATGGTAGTGATTCAAAATGATAGTGTTAATGCGTGATTTATGATTTCTTTGTGTATTTTGAATCACTATCATAGCAAATATTCTTGTATAGTATACATATCTTCTGCTCCTGAAGAGGATAGCAGTGAGCCATTGAAATATATCGAGTTGATTCAAATTAGATCAACTTGAATTTTCCGATAGCCACAATAATTCTAGTGTTTCGATTGTTAGCGTCTGAATGAATTCTTTTGTACACCACTTATATACATTAAGCTCTTATTTCATTTAATTACATATTAAAATAGGAATTTGCATGCTGATACTTACATGTTGCGACGAAAGTAATCGACACAGAAATATGAGAAGCATTGAGATCGAAACACGCAGTTGGAAAACCGCGACAAGTCATATTGTCTATGGAGATCAAATATGTTTTGATTGCTTCATTCACAAGAAGTTCTGCTCTGCTGATTTCGATTTTCACTGGATAAATATATCAATTTTCGTACATGTAAATCTATCGCGGATGAAAAGTTGCTTTCGTTCGAGGAATTCTGCATCACGGCGAAGGTTGTATTATTTAATCCATGTGTCACTCAATCTGATATTGTGCCCGATGAAAAAGACAACACTGAGAAGTGATCTCTGTACACGGATGAAGGATATAGCAGCAATGGCGTACGTTGTTAAAGTCCACACTGCCATATTTGACGTAACATCATCATTACTCAGCTTCGCGATGCCATGAATTTAATGCCCGCTGCACACTTGTCTATGGCTGCACGCGAGATGCGTCAGCGCATCATCGATCCACCTATTTCTGTAGCTGTCGGCAGGCGAAACCGGACAAAGACGAATGCGGCCGAAGGATGGATAGCGATGGAATGTGTCTGCTAATGCGAGAAGGGCAGGGAGATTGCGCAACGGAACTTGACTGTGGCAAAGCTTTCAAAATCACATCACTTCTGCAGATTCAGATGCATAGCATTCTGCTAAAAGCAAACTGAATTTACTATATAATTGGTTACTAGGTTGTCATACAAGGTGTCATCGTCACAAAATTAGAGCGGAGAGAAAAAAACTTAAAAGTTTTCTTTAACTTTAAAAGCTTTTTAAACTTAAGACTTAAAAACTAGCGAGCACTCACAAGATCATTTCATTTGAAGACACAATTGTGAAATGCGGATTTCAATCTTGTGAGATGGTGTGACAGTTTTTCCTATGCATAAAAATACTGTCGCGTGAAAGAGACTATAGCAATAATGCCTTTGATGCATCAAATATATCTAAATGCATAGATAGGAATGAGAAGAGCGACGGGATCGAACAAGGAGAAAAGGAGAGAGGAAGAAATATGAAGAAGATAAAGTGGAAAATAACAGAGAAGAGAAAGAGAGACAGGAAAGGAGAAAATGAGAGAGATACGAAGGAAAAGAAGTGGAATAGCAAGTGAACAAGTTGATGAAGAAGAAGAGAGAGAGAGAGATGGATGAAAGAGGATGGAGAGAGGAGGAAGCAGAGAAAGAGAGGGGAGGAAGAGGAAAAGAGAAATCGAGGGGAGGTTTATGATTTTTTTACTGCTACGTAAACACAACGCATGTGTGCTACGTAGAAGCAACCGAGCAGCTACCGACTGCTACGTAAACACAACGTTTATCTGCTACGTGGAGGCAACCGAGCAGCTACCGACTGCTACGCATCCGCAACGTTTATTTGCTACGTAGAGGCAACCGAGCAGCTACCGACTGCTACGCATCCGCAACGTATATTTGCTACGTGGAAGCAATCGAGCAGCTACCGACTGCTACGTATCCACGACGCATTTGCTACGTAGAAGCAGCCGAGCAGCAACGCTCATATAGGCAAAACGTCAAAAGCGCTGAAAATATGCTGTAAGTGTAGGATAAGTATCATTAGCTACGTAGCTGCTGCGTACTGCCACCAACCAACTTGTTACGCTACGCTTTGGAACTTTTGGCACCGACTGCTACGTATCAGCTACGTAGGATTGTTAGCTGGGATGCCTCCGCTAGCCGCCTAAAAATTCGCTTTAAGCAACACCTAGAATTTTAGCCCCCTACCGAAAAATCGTTCCCGCGTGCCTGCAGAAGCAGTTCGTTGATGGTTATTTCTGCTCATTACTTAGTTACAGATATTGGTCAATGATGCTAGAATTAAAGAATAATCAAATCAAGTTATTGAAAGATACATCCAAAGATATTTGGATGCATCCATTGCAGGTGCCATCCATTAGGCCATCTGTTGAAAGATATTCCATCAAATAAACGTTTCGTAGGCGCAAATTTATATAGAGATGGAAATAATTAAGTATTTTGCCGTTTTCATTTTTTATTGCCAGAGCCTCGTTTACTCTCTATGTGACATACTGCAAGAATGATCGCATCGATATAATACTTGGTGCAGCAAATAGCACATAAATATCGTTCACACTACGGTCAATCAGACAGAACATTTACACGGATAATGAAGACAATGGAAAATAGATACATGCAAATCAGCGGCGACCAATAGAGCAATTGTCGCGATCCAAGCAGATACAAGTCAGAACTTCAGATTATACAGCAAATAAGAAAATTGATGTCATTAAAAATGAATACACAAAAATAAATAGAAAAGCGTGAGATAGAACAGGTGTACCTTGCGGTTGACTTGAAGCCATAGAGGTTGAAGCTGTCCCATTTTTCAAGAAGTCTACTATGTGTCCAACTGCCGTGAAAGATCGACCTCCACTTTCCAGAAAGCCGAAATTTTGTATAAATTTTCTTGTCTTTGCGGAGCAAGGTACATTGAGAAAAGCGATGGGCGTTGTCTTCATTTACGACAAAAGGTGACCAGCATGGCTTGGAAAGGATGGCAATAGACCACGTTCTTCACAACCTCCTACATCAGCGGTTACCATGACATTTAATGACTTGTGAGCGAAAACCCGACTTGCTAAATATTGGATTTATGGGCTTAAGATATTTTCAAAGTGACATTCACTTGAAGATAGCGGATAGTGTTACTATCCGTTTTCAAAAGCCTGATTTGTGTGTGCAAAAAGATAGATTACTTATACTATCGTTGTATAAGTTATACTATCGTTGTATATATTATTGTTGTAGTTATATATTCTTTCTCTTCTGCTCCGTTCTGCATGTTAACGATATTCTTTCTTTAACTTTCTAACTTCACCATTCATTCACTTGTTATTTGTTTCATTACTCATTTTTATTTATTTATTTATCTTATTGTTCGATTTTCATCATTCATATTTATTTGAAATACTACTTACTTCACTTTTTTTGCGTGTATCATATCATTGTACATATATATCCCTTTTGGTTTTATATTGATTTTGGCTTTTTCTTGACTTATTGATGTACTTATTTATGTTATTTTATTTTATTTTTGTGTATTCATTTTTAATGACATCAATTTTCTTATTTGCTGTATAATCTGAAGTTCTGACTTGTATCTGCTTGGATCGCGACAATTGCTCTATTGGTCGCCACTGATTTGCATGTATCTATTTTCCATTGTCTTCATTATCCGTGTAAATGTTCTGTCTGATTGACCGTAGTGTGAACGATATTTATGTGCTGTTTGCTGCACCAAGTATTATATCGATGCGATCATTCTTGCAGTATGTCACATAGAGAGCAAACGAGGCTCTGGCAATAAAAAATGAAAACGACAAAATACCTACTTCTATCTCTATAAATTACATTTAAAGGGGTGATAGTAGACCTCATTAAAAATCTTCAAGTTACACAAGTAAGCCTTCAGTGTATTCCTATTGTCAGTCGCCATAATTTGGATGGCTTTGTCATCAGTGGCGTCGTTTTCTCAAAACATTTGGGCGAGGAAAGTTATTGGCATAACTATAGGCTACTCTATGCTAGGCTATGGACTCTTTGTACATAGACATCGGATATTAACACTTAATTCATTGCAGCCCACTTGTTCATGTTCGATGTCTATGAGGCCATAATGGACATTCCATAGACCCTTTTCTTTGTATCAAATCGTGCTAAATTGGCAATGATAAAGTGATTTATTGTGCGGTTGATAGGAAAAATGCACAGCATACCTTGCCGATTCTTTATTTTGGTGTGACACATAGCACATACAGTTACAAGAAATAGATGTAAAGAAAGGACATATGAGTTTCAGCTGACATCAACAAGTATCAAGTAACAGGTGGTGTTAAAAATCTTTGGCTGACCTCAGTTACAGAATTAGGGAGAGAGGAGAATTCGTTATCATAAAAGGCATAAAAATGACCGTCACAACCATATAGTCACGGCAGAGCCAAAGGGGAACACAAGTAGAAGACATCACACTTCAGGCGAAACATAACTGCATACATCTATGACTAGAAGAAAACCACTTTCTAATATATATGATAAAACGGCAGGTTAAATCACACATAGTAGTTTACATAGTATAATTTTATTGGACTGGAAATAGAACTACTGATGAAAATCTTGAATCATAATTTTGGAACCATAGAGTCGGTATTTTAGGTATGGATTATAGCAACTCAGAATTTATTAAATCCCCAGTGTGTTTACAGTTTCGATTTCATTAAATGAACATGAGTCGAGACCAGGCACCATCTGTGAGATATGCAAATTTTTACACTTTAGCAGGAATGTACAAGAATTTGACTGATCATGATAGCAATGCAGAATAGAGAATATTATTCCACAAATCCTACGTGTCATGACCATTTGGAGAGGTAATATAGTTTGCTAAATTAGCAATTCGATGGGTTGCCATAACTAAAAGCTCAGGTTGATTATAATAAGATTATTTTCTTAAGCGTGATTACATCACAAACTATACTTGCCACTGAAAGAACAGCATCATAATCATAGAAACTGATCATTATTAACTTTAAAAGATGTAATGGGTCCACATTACTATTACTACTCACATTCAAGAAATGACGCAAATTGTGAATCATGAGATCATGTCGCTGAAAATTGAATGAAGAACATGACATGTCAGCCAAGAAGCTTTCAAATATTTCTTGAAGACTTGCGGGGACTTGCGCTAATGAAGCTCATGAAATTTCGTAAATCACCAGCTTAATTTCCGCTTAATCATGATGCTTGTTAGCAAATATTCAGTCATTTTGACACTCAACTTGTTTCATAATACTTCTAAAGGGGCTTCATGTCGGTAGGATATAAATTTGCAAAAACTTAGCTTTTTGAAAACTGCTTTCTCAGCTAATTTTTGAAATTAGACGTACAACTGGGGATTTCAGGTGTTTTTTAAACGGATCGATTTGGGGCGAATCCAAAGGCATTTTGAAATTTCTTTTTCTGGGGCTTAGCATTACCTGTCCGGTCGCAATGAGCCATGAACGAGCAAGTCGGTGCAGAAATGTCGACTGCGTGACTGTGGTTTATAACTGGATCTTCGCTAATATTTACAGTCTGACGAACAGTGGAATTTCAGGTGTTTTTCAAACTTGGACGATCTGGGGCGACCCATTCTGGTTTCAAAACCCAGACTTTTTAACTTTGGTCTTGGGTCTTAGCTTCTGGAAAAACTTGGGCTCAAACCCAACCACGTTTTTGCCCAACACTGTAAGCGCTTATTGGACTTATTTTAACGTGTCAAGAGCATGACCAAGCAACGACTTGTCATGTTAGTTGAGAAATTACGTCATGCATTGATTGATTTTAAAGTGAATAAATGGTCTTCAAGTGATTTTCGATGACAACTCCGATAGATGGGATGGCACTTCTGGCATTTATATGGCTCTTTTCTGTCAGAGCGCCAAATGATACTTCTCTTGAACATTCGCTAAATGATATTTGTCTATGGTCAAAAATTTGGCAATTGCCTGTTTCTTGTGAAAAATGTAAATATATTCCTTTAAACTCTCGTAGATCCGATTTATCTTATTCAATCGAAGATTACGCTTTACCGAGTGATTCTATTGTTTGTGATTTAGGAGTAACTTTTACATCGAACTTGAAGTTTTCGGACCATTGTGCCAAAGTGTCATCTACAGCTTACAGTCGAGCATTCCTCGTGTTAAAAAGTTTTACTACAGACAACCCCATATTGCTTGTTCGCGCTTTTTGTTGCTTTGTTCGCCCAATATTGGAGTACTGCTCCCAAGTATGGAGTCCTCATTTGATTGGAGATATAAGGATTGCTGAAAGAGTACAAAAATATTTCACTAAGCAGGTTTGTCTGCGAGCGTCAATTGAATTTGATTGTTATAATGACCGTTTGATAAAACTAAAAATACAGTCCTTAGAATACCGTAGAATTCTACTTGATTTGACATTGACTTACAAAATTGTTCATGAACTTGTTGACTTACCTTTTGAAAATTTTTTTAGTTTTCATAACACAGCTACCATCTGTACACGTGGTCATTGTTATAAATTAAGGTCTCTTGGTCGTGTACATTCTGATTGTCGTAAATACTTCTTTAGTAATCGTGTTGTTCAAATTTGGAATTCTTTGCCTGTTGATGTAATTTCCAGTCCCACATTATCTTGTTTCAAATTCAGACTACGACAGCTCAACCTATCACATTATTGTAAAGTTTTTGGATAATTGTACATGTTTTTCTCCTGGCTTCACATAAGTGTTGTTCATCAACCAGTGTTGCCATTTGTAGAAGTTTATCTTCTTCAATAAACTAATTCTATTCTATTCTAATACAACATCTATAGCCTACTGCGCAACTGCTGATCACGAATTTGTGTCAATTTTCGCAAAAACTCACTTTTTGAGATGTACATGTAGTCCGGCAGCCAGAACGAGATTCTGCAAAGAACGAGGCCGAAAATGAGCAGAATCAGAGCGGCATGTCAATCCACTAGGAAGTAGAATGAAGTTTTCGGCAGAAATGAATTATTCTATGTTTTCAATGATTTAGATCAAAAGCACAAATTCCATAGCCATGATTTCTGACATGGTATGTCTTCAAGTGAGTGCCTTTTATGTGCATGTATCATTACCATGCTCCAAGTGGGTGAAGCACTCGCATGTGAAAATGGGATTAAATGTGTCCAAATTTGTCCAAACTGTTGTGTTTCTCGATGTTTGTAGGCTTGGAATTTTTGACAGTGCTCGGCTTATGCACAGGCAAATGAACATGATGAGGTGTGTCATAGGAGGTTATCACTTTGTTTTTTAATTGATCTGTATCGAGATATTAGTATACATGTGATCACATAAATATAGCACATATTTATTTAGCGGCACTCATCTATGCAGATGATATCTTACTTCTGAGCGAAACTCAGACTGGTATCATCCAGCGAATTCAGTTTCTTCAAAAGTACTGTGAAATGAATAGTTTAAAAAATAAATTACAATAAGACAAAGATAATGATATTTAATGAAGCGAAAAAATATGACAAGCTAGCTCTCAATGATAATCTCACATAAATTGACGTTGTGGATGATTATAAGTACCTAGGTGTGTGGATTGCAAGGAATAATAGGAAACAGATAGAACAATTAGCAAAAACGAAGCGTCCTCATAATACGTGACTGCCAAAACATTAAAGGAATTTTACGAAATTTTACAACGGTAGAATACTCACAGAAACATTTGAAATGTAAACGTTATCAAAGATGAAATATGGCAGTGAACATTTTCTTGATAAACATTTAACCGATTTAAATCGTGTGATTATGCGATTGTATAAAAGATTTCGCCATTTACGAATAACTTCACCTGATTATTGCATTATTGAGGAATTTGGTATAAAGCAGATTGAATTTTGTTGCTGCAAATCAGCAATGAAATATTTTCTTAAGTTAAATAATAACGATAATATGCGACTAATCACACGAGTATTCAAAAGCATCCAAACCATACTACACGTAATACGAGTATATACTCGCTTTGGCTGCCTGACCAATATCCGAAAATACATGGATCTACATGCAAAATTTCAAGATATTGAGCAAAGTAAAAAAGGTAACTTCCCTTTGCTGGCCAGCGCGCGAGCGGGAAGGTGAACTTCTCCTGCCTCGGGCGTTCAGTGACTTTATACCACCACTTTTTCGTTCTCGTCATCTATTGCTGCTCGCTCGATGATTTCATATTGTGCTCCTTGTCCTCCTGTTCACTTTCCGATCGTCGTTTTCTGTGCTCTGCGTTACCTATCCCAGTAGTCAACCGATATCTGCAACTGATTCTGCTTTTTTCTTAATCAATTGGCAGTGACTAACATTGATGGCCTCATCTCCCCGCCTCATGTACACCCGTGACGTCCTCCTGCAGCTCCGCGCGCGCGCTCCTTCTCCAAGCCGTGCCATGAGGAGACCTGTCTGGTTTCATGGCGTCCCCATTCGATCTAATCAACATGTTGAGCCTCAATCTATCCCTGCGTCACTCACATCGCTGTCGTGCACTGGGCCAAGTTTTCTCGCCAACCATGCGCCTGTGTCAAGTTCATGGTCTGTGTCTTCCCAAGCTTCCCAACCACATACGTCATCGGAAACAGTGTTCTCGCCTTCTCTGACCTCAAAGATTTCTACTCCCAAATCTATGCCTGTGTGTCGCTCGCCAGCTTTCCCTGACGATACGTCACATGCTATCTCAGTTCGCATCACACATCGTCATGGAAACTGGATTTCCCTGTCTAGGGACGAGAATTCCGTACAAGGAAGAGGAATATCTCTCTCTCGCTTCTTGGTGCCTATTCAACGCCAGAGACAAACCACTCCGCATCAGCGATTTAACAACTCGCCTTTTTCGAAAAGACAACCGTCCCTCATCCTTACTAACATAAGGTCACTCATCAATAAGGTGGATGAGGTGGCAATGCTGACGAACAAGTACTCACCCGACTTCGCCATCATATGTGAAACGTGGCTTGACACTACCATACCAGACAGTTCTATAGCCTGTAAAGGCTACAGCATCTTCAGGAAAGATCGAAATCGCAATGGCGGAGGCATCTTGTGTTACGTTCGAGATTCTCTCGTCTGCTCAACTCTGTCAGACAACGAGATACCTTCACTCCGTACTTGCAAATCGGAGATACTACCTATTTTAATGCCCAAGCTTCTTCTAATAACACTATATCATCCATTCTGGAACAGTGCTAGTGACCATGAAGACGCCATCTCTTGCATAGTCAACATTATCGACTATTGTTTGTCATCTACTTCAGATCCTTCTGATACCAGAATCATTATAATTGGCGACTTGAACGACCTACGGTTTCATACCGACGAAATTCAACGACTTACTGGGACAACAGCCATGGTAAACTTTCCCACAAGAGGCTGCAACACTCTAGACCAAATCCTGACAAACATCCCTGTGACATGCAAACCTCAAAGACTTGGACCAATTGGGAAATCAGACCATTCAGTCATATTGTGGCTTGAGAAGTCCTCCAACAGACCGTCTTGTATCAAGAAAGTAGTTCGTAAGGTCAATGCCTCAAACAAAGCCAAATTCTGTGAACTTATACATCAATTCGACTGGTCAGCATTAGTGAACTCAGAAAATTCCGTGGATTCAGCGACTTCTGTGTTCCAATCGTGCCTCTATGCTCTTTTCGATCACTGTTTTCCCACTCGCACCGTACGTTTCCGGAACACTGACCCTCCCTGGATGAAGACATCCTTGAAAATTTTGATAGATGATCGTGATCGGGCGTTTAATTCAAACAAGAGACTTAAATATATTCGACTCCGCGACGAAGTCATACGCCACACTTACCATCTAAAACAAACCTATGTAAAGACAGCTATAGCTTCTCGTAACTCAAAGAAAATCTGGAGTGCAATCAAAGATCTTAGCCGATCAAAACCGGATCGCAGCAACAATACAGCACCCTTCACAGCCGAACAACTAGCCGATTTCTTCGTCTCCATCCACGACAACGCCCGTAATACCAATGTTTCAGCGTGTCCACCGTCCTGCGACCACGGTTTCCACAATAATAGTCTGCAAGTTTCTGTTTCTGAAGTGCAATCAACACTAACAAACTTGAAGAAAAGAAGTCCAGGACCCGACGGAATTCCGTCTTGGATTTTTCGCGATTTCTCATCACTACTTGCCCCTGCTATTACTTCGCTATTCAATTCCAGTCTTCGCCATGGTCAAGTTCCTGCATGCTTTAAGTCTGCTTTCATTTCACCCATCCCAAAGTGCCCTCACCCTTCGGAATTGCAGCACTTTCGGCCGATTTCACTGCTTCCCACCCTTTCTAAGTGTCTTGAGCGCATTGTCACACAGAATTGGATCCTTCCGCATGTCATTGATAAAATCAGTGAAAAACAATTCGCCTACGTTCCTTCCAGAGGCACATCCGTCGCCATGACACTTTTGTACAACAAAATCTTGCAGTTTCTTGATGGTAAATCGGGGGCAGTGCGTGTCCTTACCGTCGATTTCTCTAAAGCTTTTGACATGTTGCCTCATGATGTTATAATCAATGCCTGTATCAAATTTGGTTTGCCACATTCAATTATCCTCTGGATGCGCAGCTTCCTCACGGACCGCCATGCAACAGTGCGGATTAATTCCTCTACGTCGAAGTGGTTCTCCATCTCTGCGGGCATTCCACAGGGAAGTGTCATCGGCCCGCTTGTATTTTGCATGGCTGTTGATAGTTTTTCAACTCTTTTTTCTAATTCTTCCACTATTATGTACGCCGATGACCTAACTATTTTACATTTTGTGAGAGAGAGTGAGGAAGACCAGCTACAAGCAGAATTCGACAACGTCACCTCTTGGTCCGACACTATTGGACTCAAATTGAATTCTTCAAAATGTACAGTTTTGAATGTTATCACGAAAAATAATTTGATTGTTTCCCCCCATCAAATCACAGAACGACCTTTTAAATACTGTTTCTTCGGTCAAACTCTTGGGAATGTACCTGTCCGCGGACCTTAAGTGGAATATCCATATTAACCATACGATTTCCAAGGTGTGTCAATGACTGTTCATTCTGTGGAATCTGAAAAAAGCAGGATTTCCTCCTTTCATGATTCGCAATGCATACTTGTCTTTCATAAGATCAGTTATTCTATATTGTTTTCCTGTCTTTGTAAATGCTTCATAGGATACCTTTGGAGGAAACTAGAGAAAGTTGAGCGCAGGGCCGCGCAGATAATCGGCCAACCAATAATACCTCATATCAGAGAAGCAGTTGACTCCATCTGTACGCAACTCATCCACAAAATTAACGACGATCAAAATCATCCCCTTCGACCTATTTTTGATGAAGCTTCAACCCGAGTGTCTCGTTCTACCCTTTCTATTCGCCCTCCTCTTACAAAAACTGTCCGCTTCAAATCATCGTTCATAATGTTTTGTAAATAGGTTCTTTCTTTCTTATGTTCTCATCATCATTTCTTGTAATAATTATGTGCGTATGAATGAATTATATACTTACGTTTACGTTCTGTGATCTGTAATGCGTCTACCGAATTGTTCTTGTGGACCAATAAAGTTTCTATTATTATTATTATTATTGTATTATAGTCAAATTTCTATTCAAGCTAAATTTCCAAACTTACGGCAAGTACTTCGGCGTCCCGCGTCTTCAGAGGTCGATAGAACTAGGTGGACGCTAGTGGACTAATATCAATATGATCTTCCGTCGTTTGGTCAACTACGAAAATTCAGAAGATCAAATTCAAAAGAGTTCAGAATCAGATGTTTTCATTGATTCGCCTGTCGTTCATTTTCCTCATTGCATTTATCAATTACGATTAGTCAGCTCCTAGTTGCACTACATCAAGACATTTTTTATAACGACGTCTATTCTTTAAGACATTTTCTATGATAAACTTATCATCTTGAGAGTTGTTGATTGCCCACTCTACGAATAGCCCTTGTATTTTAATGAGATAGAGCAACTGACGACGATGGTAAACCACACGTAGCCTGAATGGAATCCCTTTGAAACTATCAATCGTTTAACTTTTTTGTGTGAGTAGTTCTTCTAAGGTTTTTTCATCCATCGACTGCAAGGCTGCAGAAAGTGTCGATTCTTCTCAACCTATGAAATGGAGAGGAAGCAATATAGCATTTGATCGCTTCTGCATCCATAGATGCATCTAGCGCTTATTATGATTCTTCTGAGCAATAGGTCTACTAAAAAAGCAAAGGCGAGCCGTCACATTATCGAAATGCTTCAGATCCCAGCATGGATGAGTTCGGAGCGGTGTCGGAATACCAGTTACACCACAGATGAGGAGATATACAAATTAAAATTACCTCGTTACTAAAAAAATTGAATATATTCAACAAAATTGATAAATTTTTTTTGATGCTCTTGCAACTTCATTTACTGGTTTCATCTTCTACATTTTTCCAAGGGCTTTGGTATTTATCAAAATCTTGCATTATTGGTCAACAGAGATCGAATGGTCACATTCATTGTCGCTGCATTTTGTTATTTTCCATATTCATTGATTCAATATGTGAGTCAAAACATAGTTCAAGAAGTTAATAATTTCTCTTTGAATGGTTTTTTATTACTCACACAATAGCCACATGATCCACTGAAAGTTTTTGATTATGCTTTCGCTAGTCTATCTATCGAAAAATTATTCCATATCTTGAATAAGTTATTACGCGCATTGCTTCTCAATCTTTATCACACGCGTACAAAATATACTATCAAAATGCGAATATTTGTCTAATAGAAGATCAAGTTTGATAGAAATTGATGAAAATCAGCATCGTTGCGCTTCATTTGGAACTAGGCCATCCAGAATACCGATGAGCCTCTCACATGCTATAAAGAAATCGAGAAATCAAATACATGATACTATTTAGCGGTCTAAGTTGATAAACTTCCAGCCTCATTAACTATAGTAGGCTAATAATAGTAATAATACGTAGGCTATTATTCACAACAAATGGAAATCACATAAAGACACAAATACAAAGTCAAAAGTAGAACATTAGAGGGCTGGTTCCAAAGAAGGCTTGTGTATGAAAACGGTCAATTTTGCTACCATTGTAAAAGACACAAGAGCGATTGGTATAGTGAATATTCTGCGTTCATGACGTGGATAACATGCATATAACTTATATAACATGCAAGTTACAGAGGCGCCGACTTAGTTCCGGCCGGTTTTGATTATGCCGGCCACCGGCCCGCCCCCGGCCCGCCCCCGGCCGCCAAATACCCGGTCGGTTCCAACCCTGCCACATCTCATCATTTGAAAAAATCGACAAAAAATGCAACAAAAATGTTTTATAACTAATCGTGTTTTGTTTTGAATCCCATCACGACGTGTGATACTTTATCAGACTGGTGTCAGCTACTCGTGAAAAGAAATTGATGACAATTGCAAATTACTTGCTTAAAAGTGTAATTGATTACAATTAAAAATTATTCCGTCTTTCTTTAATTAGGCCTACGATTCAATTGCTTTGCAAATACTTTAGATAATAGCCGGCATTACACTATGCGCTTTCCAACCATTTGTTTTTCCGGGTGTGGATATACAAAGGTTGTTTTTAATATTTGCTCCTCAGAGAACAGACCATGCTTGCTAAATTGCCACTCTTCCCGCCAAGTGTTTTGCCTTGCATCTCTGCTGCTTTCAAAGTGAAGATAGGGTATTGTGATATCGAAAGTCGTAGCTTTTAGGTGACTTTATCTCCGCTAAGATACAAATTGATTCAAAGATCTAAACTATGGCTTCTGGAAGCTTATGTGCCTCCCTTTTTACCGAGGGAAACTAAGTCATAATAGTTTTCTGATTTACGTTTTCCAGTCAGCGCTTCCCGACCGGCACCTGAAGAATATCATTGAATCAGCACCTGATTTTGACATTAAGATTCGTAGTAGAATTCTTTGAAAAAATTACCGGACGTCCTACACCCGGTACATATCTAAATATTTCAGCGTATCATCGACGTGGAGAGTAGACTAATTTAATCTGCGTGATAATGACAAGAACTGACTGTAAAGTTATTGCAATAACTTCTCAACTGCATGTCTGAAAATGTAATTGATTACAAATGCAAATTACTCATCAGGAAATATGATTGGTTGTAATTGCTAATTACAGTAATTGTAATAGCAATTACGTAACTGTAACCGCTACTGCAATTTCAGCATAAGTCTGTATTTTATGCATTTCAGAGGTTTGAGTCTAGCAAAGTGAACCATTAAAAGTCGAAATATAACAAATCAAATATGAACGATAATCAAATATTGATTGATAATAATGATTGATAATCAAATATATCAAGGATATCTTTCTAAGGTAGCAATCGCAACCTGACACGATGCTTTTGATTTTTCTTTTGAAAATGTCAAGTTTTGTCGAAAATAGGCTTAATTTTGCAAATATTTCGTCAGAATGACTGTAATAGTCTCAATGCATTTGAATCTGACGTCATGAAACAGGAGGGATTAACAAGGATTATTTTATCAGAGCGCCAACGGTCTAACAATAAATCGACTTTGACGAGTGTTTGTTGTTAGCAAATATTTTTAAATCCGAAGCACAATGTCTGGAAGGTTTCAAGAGGACCACAAGAACTGAGGGTTGGTCGCGTTGACTTAAAGTTCTGCTGTGGCTCGACCGGTCTACACATCTCAGCCAACATAACTTCAATGGATACGTTCCGCATTCGATGCTTGCCCTTACGCAAGGCTCTGTTGTTAATTATTTTTTTTCTAGTACTTCTATTTGTGGTCGTGCGGAGACTGCGGTCATGTCCCGCCAGTCATGTTCTTGCTACGCCATTGCCTGAGATACCGACAGCTGAAATGACTTATGACCGAGTAGCCGATCTCTTTTACGCTCATTTGTTGCGACTCGATGGTAAATGTGAGAAGGTCGTGAGGATTGGAAGGACCGACGACGGTGGATGGGATGTTTGCATGTCCCCGACAATCGCTCCTCGCCGTCCTTGTCTTATCTATTCATTCGGGGTGAATTTCATCTGGGAATTTGATGATGAAATGAGCAGTGTTTACGGTTGTGAAGTTCACGCATTTGATCCGAGCATGAAGACCAGTGATCACAAGCGATCATCAGGAGTCCAATTCCACAATCTCGGCCTATCTGGCGGCGAGAGATGGAAAGGAGACTGGGAATTGTCTACGTTACAGCAAATCAAGACTCGACTGGGCCATGCTGACCGCGTAATAGATGTTCTCAAGATCGACATTGAATATTACGAGTGGCCCACCTTTGAAAGAGCTCTAGACGATGGTGTATTCAATAATGTAAAACAAGTTATGTTCGAAATCCACACATCCGAAGTAGAGAATATCAGGCATGTGACAACTAAGGAAGAATACTTGCGATTTTACACCATTCTAAAGCGACTGTACGATGCAGGTTTCAGGAAATGGAAAATCCATGAGAATCCAACAGCTAGGCGAACATTTGAGCAGACCAGACACATGGTGATCGGAAATTCTCGTGATCGTTCTTGTTGCTATGAATTGTATTACATCAATGTTCAGTATTTCAATAGATGTTTTTGACGATACGCAGCAGTTGTTAATCAGCACTGAAAATTACTAAAAATATTAACCTACCATTTCCCTTTATGGCGTGAACTATATATGAGATCCCTAAACAATCCCTTTTTATACTATATTTATCATATCTAATTAAATAACCTTGCCTGATGATTTGAATGTACATGGACGGAGTCGTCTCATAACAGCGAATCTCAAAATAGCTAAAGTGTCAAAATACCGAATCTCAAAACAACGAAGTCTCACAATAGCGAATCTCAAAATAGCGAAAACGTATTTAATAATATTAAGAAGTCCTCGAGAAATTATGTTTGCTTGATTAGTAGAAAACTTAAATGGCCACATCATCACTATCGTTTATTTACGTAACTCTTTACAAAAGCCGAATCATTGTGAAAAGGAAACCGATAGGTCTTAGGAAATTGTTTCCATGTGACTTAAGGGTTGCATTGCTCTTTATCCTAGCATCTTTCATATGGAGAAATGTTCCAACAATAAACAATGAAATAAAACGAACAATTGTATATGTACAGTATATAAGGAAATTAATATCCTTTTCAGTTGGAATTGATGATGAGTATTATTTACTAATCCGTACCTTTAATGAACTATATAAACATAATTTCTCGAGGACTTCCTCAGATTATGCAATACGTTTTCGCTATTTTGAGATTCGCTATTATGAGATTTCGCTATTTTGATACTTCGCTATTTTGAGATTTGCTATTTTGAGATTTCGCTATTTTGAGATTCGCTATTATGAGACTGAGCCGCATGGACGAGTACATAGTCGACGGGTGTGGATTTTCAGAAGCATTTTTTGCTATATCGGATAATGAAGCTTTTTATCTACTAAATGATCCGAATAAGTTTTAAGTAAATATGGGGCTTAGGAAAATGTTAATTGCACTCAAAATTCATTGAAAAAAGTAAAAGACGCTACACTGATAACTGAACTCTTGCATTTTACGAATGCATGTACTAAATTTAATTGAATTTAAACTATATCACTTCAACTGGTATACGACGCTAACTTATTATATAATCATAAAATAGACCAAAAGAAGTTGCATCACTTTAAAAATGCCTCAATAAACAACTGATCACTTGTCTGATGTGGGCCTACATGTGCAACACAAAAGTGGCGTAAAAATTTAGCACACATCGGACAAAGAAAAAAGTGAAATTATCGCAGGCAAAGTTGACAAATCGCAATTAGTTTGAACTTTTTGTATCACAGATATTTAGGTAGAAATGACAAGGAGGTGTGATACAAATAAAATACATGAGAATATTTTGGCAGCATAATCCTGTCTAAAGCAGTGTTGCTCATCAAAACATATGTTATGTGACCTGTTCTATGACCTCAATTTGTTGTTAACTGCTGAATTGGCCTGTTCAGGAAAAATAGCACAAAAATAATAAATATCAACCAGAATAATTTTAGATTACATGATGCTCTGTCCTTGTGTGTAGAATGATCAAACATACAGTAGAGTGCTTATGTCATAAGATATGCCATCCAAATCAATTTGTAGCGGTCTTCCAGCGCATGCGATCTGGAAATGACCACTGGGGTATGGGAATTTAGAACATCAGCACGAGTCCCGTAGCCAGAGGTATTTCCACTAGTTATACACTGTTGTTCTTATTGCTCCTGCTTCTTGGCTGAGACTTCTTAGATGGTCAGTGGGACTTTTCTTGATGACTGCTTGTCACATGGTGATAGTAAGTTGGATCGCTGATGGCTTTCATGGCAAGCCTTCTGCCAGATTTATCTCTCCGTATATCAGGAGGAGATATTCCAGAAAGGATGGGCAGTTGTTTTTAGGGCATAGTTAACTTGATGTACACTTGCACTGTCAGCACACTTGCTGGTCAACCAGTTGGCAAGATGATCGTAAATCGATCGTTGAATTATCGGTGCTTTAGAAGATTTAGATTGCTAACCTGCATGTAAAGATCGAGGAAATATGGCAATTATCGAATTATCGCTAGATAGCGAAATATCGCACATTTAAAATACTTATGTTGGCATGTCACGATGACAATCAAAATCTTACAATGCATGATCAATCTAAGTGGATTTCACCAGTAAAAAAAGGCTACGGATTTTTTCTTTCGCCCTACTCAAAATGGTGATCTCATTCCATGACAAGGTTACACAAAGTCATGAATGAAAATAGTTCTGAGAATGGCATGATAATTCAACAATCAAGTTATGTGTGGAATGTTGTCGAACACGTTAGGCCAGGAGCCAATATTATTTATCAGGTTTATTAAATACTGACAACGAGCATTTAACATCCGCATTCGTTATCTAAACTAGATGCTTTCACATTTTTAGAATACGGACAAAAATTTGAATAATAATGAACTTCGATCATTTTGAATATGCCCGGAAACAAAAACAACTATCTACTGTAATTGTGCATTTAAACAAATTAGCAGTCATTCGATGAAATGTTGACATTTGCGCTGATTTGATTTTCAGTGTAGAGAGAATATGCCGGAACTTGTTATTTAGTTTGCATATATTCAAGCTGTCATGCTCAACCGACCGATGATATTCAAAATTCACCTTAATGCGAAAATCACGCTATATTTTTTTACGAAAGCAAATTGGGGTATTCAAATTCTTATGTAAAAACGGCTATTGTGAGCAATTGTGGAAACAAAACTAAAATAGTTTTCAATCAATTCAAAATGCATTTTTCATCATTCAGACGTTAAATTGCTCACTTACATGGAATGGAAAGTTCTGAAATGAAATGCAGAATAGGTCTTCACATGAATTCGCTTAATTATCTTGAACCATTGATGAAAAGTGTCATTCATCCATTTGAATCGCTGATTTGTTCCACATTTCTTCTTTGTGGTGGTTGCATCACCAGACTCATTGGCTTATTCCAGACTGATTCTCAGCGTGACGGACGTGCACAATCAACTTTTTCATTGAACATAATGCAAGTTCAAACCTGAATTCCGACGAGCCAGACGATTGACACCACATTAAACGTACACAATTAATAAATTTGGATCGTGAGGAGTTGAACGGTGTGATTAATACTTCCATTTGATGGATTTAACACGGAGAAAAATTGAGTTAAAGCTATGTACTTTTTGTTTTTTCATGATTGGCTGCAATACGACTGTTGAAGTTCGTAGATGCTCTGGTAAGAGCTGCTTCTGCAATGCACGCGCGTGTACCAATCATATAAGCCGAAAAGAGTCGAAAATATATGTCAATCTCTATCGCTTGCTACCATTGCAAGCAATGGCTGCGATAGGATTATGTCTGCTCTAGACTAACTGATCTCTGAGGTGACTTAGCATTCCGTTTCATAAATAGTTAGAAATTACAGCACGAAAAATAGTCGCATAAGCTGGGTGGTCAATAAGAAAGTTTCATTGTTTCAGTGCAGTCTCTCCAACAAGCATCATCATTTTTATATGAGTTTTGCTATTTTAAATAGTCATGTGACAAATATTATGTGTAAGCATCTAGAAATTGCTCTTAACACAAAATTACAAATTTTATCTGTCTAAAGGAGTCACTAATTCTCGACTGCTTCTTTGACTCTTTTGCCTTCATAGACTGAATCTCATTGCTGATTGTTATCATAGAATTAATAAATTGTTGTATTGCTGTGTCTCGATCGCGAAAAGTAAAAGTTCATCCAACTATGGAGAAGCAGTTTTGAAGTCAATCATGGAAATTTCGTTCTTTGTGACATCGTCATCTGATTCGTCACCCTCTGTTTCTTTTTTTGGCGTTCAAGTGCAAAATTAATATCTGAAGTTTGGACATTGTCCTCATAAGAAGAGTATTTATAAATATATTTAATGTTCGAGTAGCATAATAAAATCCATGGAGAAGGGATTATATCATTATCATCTGTACCATCAGTAGAAGAAAGAAATTCAGAACCTTACTTTTGAAAACATTTTGCGACAGTTTCCAGTTTCACTCAGAGGACACTTGAAGAATGCAGTGTCTGAAGCAGGTCGTTAGGATAGAGGCAATCCGCTTTGAGATGCCAGAAAGTGTTGGTCGCGTTAAAGAGGGAGTCGCATAAGAGGAATAAATAGTTGGAACGAATTCCGTGCAAATTAATTAAGTCGTATAAGCGGAGAAGTCGCACAGCAGAAGGTCGTCTAAGAGAGGGAGAACTATGTTTCCCAACAAACAAACTAACAAACTAACAAACTTTGTTATCCAGCTGGTTTTATTAAATGGCTCTGTTCTTATTTGACCGACCGTTTTCAGTGTGTCAAGCTGGGTAGTACTTTTAGTTATCCAGTCGCTGTTACAAGTGGTGCCCCACAGGGTTCTTTGTTAGGGCCATTTCTATTTGTCTTGTATTGTAGCGACATCAAACCATTGTCATCAAAAACTTATATTTCGATGTATGCTGACGATATTTGTGAGATTTGTCCGATTTCCAAGTTCGAAAGTGACAAGCTTTTGCTATATTTTATAATATAAATGTGGTCTTCTTCTATTGAATGAGACAAAAACTATATGTATCAGTAAGAAGTGTTTCGACGTGTATTCCCCTTTTCCTTCCCAATGGTCACAGAAATGAAGATCTTTGGGTGTTTACATGGTGTGACAGTTTGTGGTTCAGTTTGACATGGATTTGATGATTTGTGGATTGTTGCACGTAGTATTGTTATGTACTGTTCTTCCTTATTTTCGAAAGACTTTTTAAGCGTGCGAGAAAGATTATTTGTATGCCCAACTGCAAATGCAACAACAATGCCGCTAACTTTCATCAAAAACGTCTCCTAAGTTTCAAGACCTTCTTCGAAAAGTGCCAGTTGACAAATCATCCGCTACATTCAATCGTTTCTCACCCACGAAATGGAAGGCTGACAGTCCCTTACTGCAGAACGACTTTGCGACAGAACTGTTATGTGATAATGTCAATTTTAGTTATGAATAACCTCACTGATCTCACATGTGCCATTCCTTATTGACTTATTTGTGCTATGTTACTTTTGATTTTTATTTGGACAATATATATAATTTATTCTTCAATTCTATTCTATTCTTCTATAGTTTAAACAGTAACACTTTATATCATATTAAATATTTTTCTTTGTTATATGTTGGCCCAGTGAGGGCCTAGTCCATAATGGGACTAATGGGTGCGTTCCCTAGTAGCCAGGTTCGGCTCCTCTAAGTTCTATTACCTTTCGGATGCGATCAGGCATATTGTCGACCAAATTTCTGATCATTTGTAGATCAATCTGATTCCACTCCTGCCTCACTAAAGATTCCAACCGATTCAAATCATTGCCAGAACAAATCGTCGACGAAATCGCCGTTTCAAGATAGACCAGACATGCTCGATTGGATTCAAGTCAGGAGATTTTGCCGGCCAGTCTAAGGTTCGTATCCCTGCCTGTCTTTTATACGATTGAGTTGACCTGGCGCGACGTCATGTAGCATTGTCATACATGAGAATCCATGACATGATTCTCAGAACAAAACACATCGACATTTCCCATCACTTTCTACGTGAAGCAGTGGCAAGAGGTCATGTTGAGCGGATTTATTGCAATACCAATGGCATGGTAGCAGATATCATGACGAAACCACTGCCGAAAGTGCAATTTGAAAAATTTCGTTATCTTATGGGAATTCAAAAAATAAGGACTGGGGGCGAATTTGTTAGCAATCCTCTTTGTTCTATTGGTTATTGATTGTGATGATTTGCATAGCTGTAGAATGGCGGCTGCGCATGTTCCATGTTTCGTTCATGAATGTTGATCAGCGATCAGGTACTGCATTCAATACACTCCATCGCTTGATTCCAGTAGAGCTGGTTGTTTTTGATCGTAACAGGGAGTGAATCAACATCGCCCCCGGGAGGGACCCAGGTCAGATTGAAGCTGCTACATACTCGATACCACATGCTTATGCCAAAAATTTGAAAGGCAATCTCAAGATTTAAAAAATAAATGTTGTAAGCAGGGATGCAGAATCGGAGTCGCAGTCCTATCAAATGATAGGACGCGGCCTATAACCAGACCTTGCTTGACATGTCTTAGATCAATATCAATTCAGCACCTCAGCCGCTCAGCATTATGTTATTGTATTTTATTATTGACTGATGACTGAGGTATGTATAAGGCTATAACGAAATTACTAATAATTGACTATCTTTCGTCGCAATAGATAGATAATCCATTTTCACTTATTCATTTTGCATATCCTTCTCAAATACAGATCTATTTCCAATGCTAAATGTCCTGCCGTTCAAGATCTCGTTCTTCCTCCAGTAAGATGCAATAAGGTTACAACTGTCAATGCAAATATCTCATTTCTTTTCTTACTATGCTTTACCGGTGCACATGACTGCATAACTATCAAGAATGTCTATTGTTGAAGTCAAGCAGCTAACAACTTCTTTTCAGTGCTTGTGTACTCACGAGTTGCAGACTGAGTTGTAATCGGGTATTTTCTTTAAGAATATCAGATCATGCATGCATAAGTATTTATCGTGCATTTCATCTAAAGAGAACGGATGCGGCCATTTCGCATCGACGTGAAATTTGAACAAAAGGTTGCAATATGCATTGACATTGATCGACTTCAGGTTCAACAGAATGACATTCTTACCTTACGAAGCATACATTATACAATTTTTATCTAATCTGCTACTTTTGTAATGTTTTGGCAATTCGTCAAATTTTCTTCTAGAATGTCATCTCGATGGTGTCTACGATATGGAAACTATAATCTGACAAATTCAATGTAAGGATCAGTATAGTCATCACGAGAAAAAGAAAATTAAATATATGCATCTTATAGCTTATCCAATAGGCTATGCTTTCGACAAAGACTTTAGTGCGAAGTTTTCCTTGTAAATTTTACTTACTACATCGTGTTTATAAATAATGTAGGCTATATACATGATTCTCTCGATTATTTTTTCAAATGGATCAACGTTTGTTCTATCAACGAGTAATTTTCATCCTGTTATTTACGAGATATGTCTCTTACTCATGTGCTTATGATTGTATGAATGAATGAGTGAGATATAATTGAGCGAAACATATCGAGAGACAAGTTTTTTTGAACTTTTATTAATTTGTAACACAAAGTCAGTGATAAAATGCATAGTGCTATCAAACAAATTAAATCAAAAATATTTTCTTTTTTCTCTAAATAAAAAAATTTATATAGCAGTAAAAAAATCGTGAAATTTTGTCTAACGGTGCGAGGCCGTTCATAGGAATTTTGTGTAAGCATTGAGAAAAGAAAGCATTTACTTTACATCTGGAAGTTAATATAAGCACGCTGTTATGGCTTAAATACATGGCAATCCATCATCAATCACACTCTTGTCATAAAATGACCATTTTCTCATGAACACTTGATCAAGGTCGTCGAACAAGATACTTTTCCAGTTAGAGGCTCATGAGGTTTGAGATTTAAAGTGTTCGTTTCATTACTAAGATTGTTAGGAATCTAAAGTAATAGGAAATTTACACAAATATCCATTTAATTTACATTAATTAATTAATATTAAATAAATTTATACTAAAGAGGTTTTGTTGAGTTTGAACATCACTTTTCCGTGACTGAAAGAAACTTTGTAATTTCATTCGCTTGTTAATGCACTTGGGAAGTATTTCAAGTATTTTCAAATCACGTCATTGGGAGGGATGTGCTTAGAAAATGGAAGCAGCATAATTAATCTCGTCATTTCAGTTTTATTATTGTTCATCATGAATATTCGGGACGTAGCTCGATGCTTCAGCGATAAATCGACTATTCATGGAGTTTACAAACTATTTGCTCCTGTACATTGGTTTAGGCGTCTTATTTGGTTATTGGTTCTTCTCGCAGCCATTGGCATGTTTATCTACCAACTTACTTTGCTATTTCTCAATCTTAGTCTATCACCCTTGAGCACCAACATGAAGATAATTCATTCAACTACGCGAAATTTCCCAGCCGTTTCAATGTGCAATCTCAATCCTGTTAGCATTGAAAAAGTTCTGCTGTACAAGAATACAGGGAGCCCTCAATTTCAGCAAACCTGCAATAAGATAATGGAATTGACGAAATCAAATTATACATCAATTGAGAGATACAATCCTATGCTCGACGTACTCTTTCTGTTGAACAGCCTGAATAGCAGTGAATTTCTGAAGATAACTTATTCCATTGATCAAACCCTCGGTGCATGTTCCTTTGCGGATCAGGAGTGTGGCACAAAGGACATCATAACATTCAAAAATCCTTATTTTGGTACGTGTTTTACTTTCAATAGTCATAGCAATTTTACAAACTGGAGAGTAATTTCTGAAAGTGGTCCATCACATGGCTTAGAGATAGCATTATTTATGGACGAAGACAGCTATCTGCCAGTTCTCTCAACAGAAATGGGATTCAAAATTGTTATCCACGACCAATCAAGAGCGCCAGAGCCACATAGGGAAGGGTTTCTCGTACGACCAGGACTGGTGATTTCTTTTGGTATCAAGACTAGGTCATATGATCGCGAACCAATACCAATAGGCGACTGCACACCACCTTCAAAGGTTCAAAGTTTGAAACAAAATCATCTTGATTCTCAGTTACCATCAGCACAGCTAACTCCGTCACTATGTCTTGCTACATGCAAGCAATTAGAAATTCTAAAATACTGTAAATGTTACTCTCTCCTGATAAGCTATGTGGATGCTGCGGCTTTCAAGGAAATTGACCCAAACTCGACGGCAAGAGTGTGCAATATACAGCCCAACCACACGGACGAGATATGCATCAGAAAAACGATTGATAATATGAACGATAAGAATAATATTGTCATGGACCCATGTAAGCAGAAGTGTAGTTTTCAGATGTGTACACGCATCAGTTTCCAATCAGCTACTTCATATGCAGAATGGCCGGCGCGAAAATCAACAATAAGAGTAGCCTCAATGATGAAAAATAGTTGGTTTGCTAAAACTGCAAAAAAGTACTTGCAAAATGATACTATCGCAGGCGAAACGCGATTGCATGAAATTATACAGAGAAACTTCGTTAATATCAAAGTATATTTCGAAAATCTGAATGTTTTGGAAATCAGCACTACGCGAACATATACGCCTTTGATATTCCTTGCTGATTTTGGTGGAATTGCTGGTTTGTGGCTAGGTTGCTCTCTTATTTCAATAGTTGAGGTCCTGGAATTCCTTATAGTGGTCTTGTACACCGCATTCAAGAAATTCAAATCAAACAAATTCATGGAAAGTGAAAAGGAAGATATCAGTGGAAAAGAAAAGTCACAAACAAATGACGAAATTGTTTAATGACAGATAAATAAATTCAATGTAGCAAAAATAGATTATTTGGAAGTTGATGATGATAACAGCGTTATTGTAGTCTGAGTTGCTTAGTCTAGTTCCAAATCAAATTATGATCCAGATGCGGTTTTCAAAGTTCTTCAGAACAAGATTGAACTGAGTTGTTTTGTTGCTAAATACATGGACATTACTTTGGACATCATAATTTGACACTTTTGCCCTCGTTCTCCTAATCGAAAGTTCTTATTTTATTCATGAGATGAAGATCACTTTTTGGTTTTCAAGAACTTCGTCAGACTTACATGAAACTCCATTTGATGGTTTGATGCATAACATTTAGCGTAGGAAATGACATAAAATTATCGGTGAAAACTGCGATCAGATAGCTCTGATATTCATCATAAATGTGTCTGTTGCCTTTTAGCTGGAAGCAAAGTCAATCAAGAACTGTGCAAAATTGTATACTGAACATGTGAAAAACATGACCATATAAGGTAGTGATGACATCTGAAATCGACCGACATCAATAACATGGCATTTAGAACTGTGTTTCTCTCAAATGTATTATTTAGCTACATTAGAGTTTATTATTGGCTCCTGTAAAACAACTTTAAATGTTGCTTTATGATCAGTTTACAAAACTTCTTTTGTTGTACAACTTATATCTACTAATTTCCCATTTATTCGTCAAGATCTAGTCGCCTTGTGTGACAACAATTCTTAATGTGTAAGTCTGTCTTGCTTATCTATAATTGCTGGCTCATTTCAAGTTTAAACTTTAGCTTGAACTAAAAAATCTCCAAAAGCAATAGACCTCGATAGCTCAGTTTTGCATATTCAGTTAAAATTTTATCAGAAATATAAATGCAAATTAAATAAAGTTTGTGCTATCGAGTAATGTGACTTGTCGAGCAAAACGACATCACTAGTAAGCAATGTAAGAGAGCTAAATAGTAGCATACATCGCACGCAGTTCAGGCATGTGATGCTGCAAAGTTGGACAAAGGCCTACGAGCGTTTTGCTTAATTTCTAACTGCCTCGGCATGACCTGCCTGCTATCTGCTAAAACCACGGTTACATATAACTGCTACCGCATTATTCCTTGCATGCATGTAAGAAGTGCACTTGTAGCCGGTAATAACAATTGCATAGCTGACAACTGACTTTGGCTTCCTTCAAAATGCTGCTGCTGGGAAATGCCCAGTCCATCTGATCTCGAATCTTAAGTGTTGACGTATGTTGCAATAAAGTTGGTGTGGTATGCAGCCTGAATGTTGATTTTTAAACTAAACGAAATCGCTATGCATGTTTAAGTAATACATGCTGGCTGGGTATATGATACTTTCTTTAATGAATATTCTCAATGGATAAAGCTTTCGGGGCAATGTTTCAGGCATGTACTACAACGCCGTCTTCAGTTAGAAGGTCACTTCCAAAGTTTCATGATAATATAATCTGTGTGAATTGTTTGCTCGAGTAGACTAGAGCTAATCATATGCATTTTTCACACACGAAATCTGCATACAGGCAATAGTGAGACTTCTTTGTCGAATTGGTAACTGTACCGTGTTCGTAAACACTATGTATACACGATGAATCTCTGTATACTCTTTTGGTCGATTAGACATGCTCTTTGTTCATATCAATCAACGAGAAATTTTGATCTTGTTTTTTCGAGAAATAATTTATATTCACAAATTCCATGTGAGATCAAAATTTAATTAAAAACACAATCAATTAATCAAAACACATTTAATTGTAGAGAAATGAGAGTCATCACTGAAAAATATATATTTCTTGCATGAGGAAGCCAAATCTGATGTAGTGCACAAGTTATGTGCAATTAATTTCCTTGAGAAGCTTAAATGGCATTCCATTTTAAAATTTTGTCTAATGAAATTTGATATGTAAAGGTTCATATTAAAATCATGAGAGAGACTTAGTAAAATGAAAAGTTAAATCTACAGGGTGGCGCACGTAAACCGCCGGATTTTAAACTTTTATTACTCCTCAAATATTCATCCGATCCTCATGAAATTTCGACTCATACTAGTTTGAAGTATAGGATTTATGATGATTATGCCTCTTGTACTGAGAGTTGTCAGAAAATTCTGATTCTATTGACCGAATGACATGTACTAAAATTGACATACCAACAATGTGACTTAACATGTAAAATTTAATGATAAACTTTTCCCTTTATTTCCCCCACGTCTTTATCAATAATGACCAAAACGAATTAAGGTGAATGTCATAGAAAACATTTATTAAATGAAAAACATAAGAAAAAAGTGTTAGTAGTCATCGAACTTCAGCGTGTCCTCCTCCATCCTCGAGGACGGATTCGAGTCGCTTTTGGTAGGCCAGAGCGGTTTCTCGACACATCTTAGTTGTCACTTCTTGAAATGCTTGTATGATGCGGTCCTTCAGGTCTTGTATGGATGTTGGCCGTGTATGGTAAACCTTGGACTTGACAAAACGCCACAAGAAGAAATCGCAAGGCGTCAGGTCAGGTGAACGCGGTGGCCAGGGCATGTTAGGAGATCCACGTCTCATCCATCTGTTAGGCATCTTCTTGTTCAACCACTCACGCACAGGAACTCCCCAGTGTGAAGGTGCACCATTCTGCATGAATATGATGCTCCTGCCTCTTCTGTCCGATTGCACCGCTGGCCAGAATTCCTCCTGTAGCATCTTGAGATACCAATCCTTGTTGACGGAGGTGTTGAGGAAGAACGGTCCGTAGATACCTGATTGGCTGATTGCCGCCCAGACGGTGGTGCGTGGCGAGTGCATAGACTCTTGCTTGATCCAGTGAGGGTTCTGGTTGGCCCAATAACGGCAATTGTGGCGATTCACACCACCATCCAGATGGAAGTGAGCTTCATCGGACCAGGTTAGTTCCACTAAATGGCTCGGGTTGGCTTGGATGCGCTGTAGCTCCTGTTCTGCGAACTCCATTCGGTTTTCCAGATCTTCTTCGTGCAATCGCTGCACCACCTGGACCTTGTACGGATGCCATCCATAGTCATGGAGGATCCGCTGGATAGTGCGTCGACTCACTTGAAAAGCATTAGATGCACGACGGGTGTTTGGGTCCTCTTCGAAGTGCTGCACAACTCGTTCCACATTCTGCTCCGTTCGTTCAGAAGATGACTGGTCCCGCTTGACAGTCACCACACTACCACTGGTAAACAGGTTTGTGTGCCACCGCTTTATGGTACGGGCATCCGGTGCTCTCGCGTTCTTGCCATACTCTGAATGATAAAGCCTTTGTACCTCCACTGGATTCTTGAGCCATTCGTACCAAGCCGCGCATTTTGCTCGTTCTGCAACCGAATAATCATCCATTCTTCTATGTTCGATTCTTTTCAGATAGTGATTTAATCGTCGAATGGTATTTTATATGACATGGAAGTAACTGAACAATATTCACTTCAAGACTACGCACAATTCGTTGTGTAGAATACGATTCATGTTAAGTTAATTAACTTGATCTAGATTTTCGATGTCAACAAAATGAGTACATATCATTCGGTCAATAGAATCAGAATTTTCTCACAACTCTCAGTACAACAAGTATAATCATCATAAATCCTATACTCCAAACTAGTATGAGTCGAAATTTCATGAGGATCGGATGAATATTTGAGGAGTAATAAAAGTTTAAAATCCGGCAGTTTACGTGCGCCACCCTGTACATTTGGAAGTTGGATCACACTGCTGTGATTTTGCATGTCAATTCAGCATCAAGTAAAAGTAGAAAAGTAAAAAATTCAGCATCAAAACAATGGATGCTAAATAGCTGAAATCAGACTTTTGAAATTTGTAATTTAAAGCATTTAATTATTCAAGAAATAAACTTACAGACGAAACGTCACATGAAAATATCTCGGTCAAGCTGGTGTGATAGAATAATGTCAAGAATATACATGTAGTCTCATTATTTGAATTCAAATCGAATGTTTAGAAGCATTGTCATGAACTAAATTAGAAAAATTAGAAATAATATTTAATAAGAACTATCTTATTTTTTGATTCAAAGAATCAAACTATGCTTAATTGAAGAACCAAAATATGACAACCCTATTTTACATTCTGATCATATATTTTACATTCTGATCTCTGAAAACTCATTAGCTCTATTTGATTTTTGATGTTCCTTTGATTCAAACGCTCTCAAGATTGATAGAAAACACATCTGACCCATTCGCTTCAATGTGGTTTTTAGTTTTTAACCCAGCTGTCATCTTGCTACCTTTAATGATGGTTTTAAGGTTTTAAGTTGCTTTTTAATCGGTTAAATGAGGATTCCCGGTATTGTTTAGATGTCATGGTTTATCGACAACTACGGAACTTGTCAATTTTGGTTTTGACCAAATTCCTTCCTTGCAGTGCTTTAATTTCATTGCATGACTATTACTTCACATTCAAATGATAGTTCAATTGATGCTGTTGTGGTTGCTGCCTACGACTATTAAAAGGACTTTGACGTCGTAACCGATTTTAACCGGTTAAGAGAAAGTGTAACCGGTTAACCGAAAAGATCAACCGATCCCATCCCAACTAACCATGCTATGTGCTCATAGATGGTGATCGGCCTGTGTTGCTCTTCCCCGAATAGGGACATTGGATGGAACTTCAAAAGCGGAACGAAAAGATGCAGTACACTGTAAGTCGCTCAATACCAATCACACACGAAGGATGCATACCAGAATATTATTTTGGTATATTTCTGCATCAATTTGTATGCTCTTCGTATGTAATTTCAAGTGTGATATGCTTTACATACTAAAGCCATGTCAGAGCAATGTTAAAAGAAAGCATCAATTATGTCTAAAGCATGTTGATTTACGGCCTTTTGTCAATAAAGATCACACTTATGTTTCTACTGCTTTGTAAGGAGTGAGATAATGACATTTAAGAGTCATACTTTCAATGCTGAATTCGATTTTAATACATGTAAGTCGAAAGTATTTCATAAATAATCAGTAAGTACTCAACCATCAGCAATTATGCATTATGTAATTTTGAAATTAAGCATATTATCAATCCGAAATAGAAACACATTATAATTCATGAACGCAAAAATAGTTATGTTTGAGATATGTAAGTCAACATGATTGCACGATGTTTGGATGAATTGATGTTAATCAAATTGGTTCATAAAGTATAGCTGACCTATGTTGCTGGACAAGTAGCAACGTCGACATACTCGTGGACCATACAATTCTCAATAAATCTAATCTAGTTAAATATCACACTATCAAGACAATATATTCACGACTGGTATTACTGAAAAAAAAGTTATTTGGCAGTAGTGTATAATCAGTGGCGTCTTCTCCGTACCTGCGAGGACTTCGCCGCATACCCGAAAATAATTATTTACGTTCATAAAATAGAGGTTCAAATAGTTTTAATTTTTTGTTTTTGAGAGCATATTTACGTTTACACCTTTACACACACTTTACAGTTTCAAGTCACTACTCTCAAATACGTTCCGAGCGCCAGCGCTCAGCTGTTGACTGCAGGGATCTTCAAGCAATCACACAATGAGACGGGATGTGTTCACAGCAAATCACAGAGATTTGTGTGTTTGTGTGATATGTGGAGCGTGTGCGATCGCCTTCTCCCAATAGAAACGAAGAAGCAAATATATTGCAGCAATGCAAGAGAAGATCTATTTATAAATTCTTAGATTCAGTATGACAGAGGCGCAAATTTTCCCTATTGGTGGCTTCTCCAAATTTTGGAGAAGATGATGACGCGTTGAATCGTCGTGTACCAATTCACCAATGGCTGAATGTCGGATCGGAAGGTTAGAAGCCGCTGAAAGGAGATAGCGATGAAGGTTCCATAATTTGATGTGTGATTCAGTCAGAGATAATGATTCAAGGCATATTAGAGATATTATGTTTATGGCGGCGATTTCAACAGTGGTTATTTTCTATACCGGACAGTCGTCCGAGGGATTATGCAGAAAACTCTAGCCACCGTACACGAAGTTTATGGTAGACTGTAGATTTATGGTATTGAAATAAAAACTAAACCACTCTCAAGGTATAGAATATCAGGAGGAGTACAAAAAACATTTTATCAGCCCTAAATTTGAAACTTGTAAGTGATTGAGAGGCTATGATAAACACAACAGAGTCTTGCGTTGGTGAGAGCTTCCTCGAGAGTGTTCTCCATAGTCATCTCACCAAGGCGATCCAGCGTCATGTGAGAAATCAACATCACATTTTCATTGTCATTTGACGTTCAAAATCTTGCGAAGACAAGAGTCACGTTGACCAACAGTCAGCTTAGGATTGCATGCCTATGAGGCTGTTCAGAAAAAGAGGCTGTCACATAGGACTCACAGTGAATCATAATTCACATGTAGAATAGTCAACCAGAGGCGTCGCTAAGGAAACATTATTGGGGGGTGTTTGCTAAATTTTACCTGATTTACAACTTAGAGCCAAAATTTGCCTGATTATTGCACACACGCATACTCACACACATTCCAACATGTTTCATGTTTATATCCTACAGAAGAGGTACCTGCAGTGTTGGATTTGAGGGGAGGGAAAGTGGGGAAGTTCCCCCGCACTGCCTCATCTCTTCCCCGGCACTGGAGATGCACCTTCCTTCCCTGAGGGGGAAGAATATTTCCAGTAGATAGGCTTTACATTGCCTCAACCAGATTGATTGAGCATCAGTTCATTATTTTAGTGAATATGAGCAACATTGACAGGCGCAGGCCTAGTTTCCTCACGATTCTTCATAAGCTTAATTGTCTTATCATCAATAATTGACCTTCTTTGTTCATAAAGATAACAAATAAATTCGAGAAGCAGAAAGTGCTGAATGAAATAATTAGAAGGTAGCGAAACCATCACAAAAAGAGTGGAATCCAGAATGCTATCTTGATTCTTCCAGGGTCTTGATGACAACACACACAGTATTTTATTCATATTAATGTAATAGAACTCTCCACAATCAATAAAATCAAGTTTGGGAACATTGTTTAACTTTCACTCTGTGAATATTGACAGAAGCCCGAATTTTGTGAATTCATTATAGGTCTAATTACAATAAATTACAGAATGATCATCTGCGGAATGTTTGTGTGGATCTTCACATGCGAGACCTACTATGAATTTCTGATGCACAAGGGTATCCACGCACCTTATTTGAAGCATTATTTAACCAAATGCGGGTGGCACCAAATGCATGCATTGGAGAGTCCCTTTCAAGGATCAAATGGGCCTATCTCCTACTTTTTCCATTTATGGTTCAACTGTTTTCAAAATAATTCGCGGGCGTTCTTAGTGCGAGGATGATAGTGGTGCTATATGAATCAATGTCCTCTTCCTTTTGATCACCCTTTTTCCGGCTTTGGTTGCAGCGTTGACCCAAAAACTTCCGTTCGAAAGCTTCCCCCTACTGCTATCATGCTCAAATAATCCAAAACTAGGTACCTACCTAATCATCTAATCGGTCGGAAATGACGCCTATAAATGAAAAATAATTTAATTGGTGGTTATTTAAGTGGCCAATGAAATGCCGATGACGTTAAGTTAATTTGTGCGCAATTGGATCCCGTAGTATCGACTGTTAAGGAAATTTTCGACGGTGTTTGCATCGAGAAAGTTAACACGCTGTTGACAATAAACTTCTACGCACAGAGAAGACGGTGTGCCTTATTCATACGGTGCGATTTCCGCGGTGCGCGTGTGAATGACTCGGTATGAGAAAGGTTCGATGAAATCCACCGTAACGATGACGTCATCTCCTCAAGGGACAGCGCAATAGCCAGAACTTACATGAATCAACGGTTAAATATACACTACACAGCTAGGCAGAATGAGTTGCAGGCGTTTCAGCGTTAGGTGATTATGTGCCAATATTCACTGGCCACATTATCGGTAGGGTACTGGAATTACATTTCAATTGCACTTAGATATTTTAAATTTTGCAGAGCTAACTCACATCGCCTTATGCTCCAATTTTTAAGAAAATGCGAGGTGACTGTTCCTCCTGCTCGCATATACATGTACAGTCATCCCGGGTAGAGGTCGTTTTCAGCGCGCTATGTTTGACCGCTTTTGCGTGACAAATCAATATCATCAACAACAACTAACCATATATTTTCTGGTGTCTAGAAAGGGTGAGAATTTCCCGACATTACGATGTGTTTTTGTGACAAGACGTGTTTTTGTGGCTAAGAACAACGTCAGTGAATATTGGAGCTGAATCGCCGGCAAACCGGCGGTTTACCTGAAATTTCTCATTTTGAATCAATGATGTGAAAAAAATCAGTTTTCTCTCCCGAGTAATTTAATGCCACTAAATAATTACGAATAAAAAATATGTACACAGTCGACGTTTCGGGTCCAGACCCTTTCTCAAGGCAAGGCAGCAATAATATATTTCTCATTTTACCTGAATCTTTTAATAATTTCATATTGGGGGGGGGGGTGTTACGGTCCCCCACACCCCCCCGGTCGCGACGCCTCTGTAGTCAACATTGGGTAGTCTAAGGACTTCAGTGTACCTTTCATTTAAATATCGGTATATATTTCTCACATCATTTCATTCTGTAGTCATGGATGTCAGCATGATTTGAATGTTCATGTACTTGTACGAGTGTTAGAAAATTCACTGAAATCAATTCAACGTAGCAAAGTGCGTCAAGGTAACAAAAATAAAAATAAAAATAAAAAAAAACAAGCTAATGACTAGTTAATTTTCAATAGGTACAAAATATGATTTAAAAGAAAAATTTTATATCCTAAAATGTCTAAAAATTTAAAAAATGCTTACTAGAAGGACAAACAACGCTTCTCCTCTCCTCATGTATGATGAATTGGCGAGTAAGTCGTTCTGTTCAAAATTATGTTTATCATTTATATATTGAAAAGATCCTATTTAACAGTCTGCCCATTCAGATGATAAGAGGACAGGTCTGTTTCCAATCAAAATACCAGATCTAGCTAACACAGCGGGATTACGTTATCTAAAATCTACCAGGTGTGTAAGAGAATTAATGTTAGTTCCTTAAGCTAAAACGTGAAATAAAATTCTACAAAAATATGCATACAAATTATTTGACTATTTTTAATGAGGTCATCAACAGGAACTTGGTCAGGACGATCGCGTTTCGACCGCTTCATCCTGGACGCTCAAACCCGACCAAGCGCGGTCCTGTACATTTAAGATGCACAGCCTCAAAAGTTATATCTATAATAGGGAAAGATTAGCATCTATCAAAAAAATAGAGTCACTATTGACTGAAATGTACCTCAGGCATTTGCAAGAAGGACAGAGTCCTGCCAGTAGAGGTCAAGAGGCGGGGACATAGTCCACCTTCAACTCAAGACGTGCTGCAAAAACAAGATAGTCACAAATTAATTATTTTATGCAGTTCATGCTGTCTGCTGCAGAAATATAGGAATCCACTTTGGAGCGAAGGCCTATGATCTGGGAGCACGCGACGCCACTGTATATAATATATATATTTTGCTATGTGACTTTAAGCTCTACATACCAGAGGCATACCAGATGCATACGAATGAGGATGGATTTGCATCGGGTCTCGTACATAAAACATGCCAACAACTCGTATTTCACTGTAAAACAGCCAATCACAGATAGAATAGTTCGTATCGCTACATACCAATCACATACGAAAGTAAGTGAGATTTCGTATGAAAAACATACAAGATCTCTGTAAGTATGCCAGAATCTCGCATCAGATGTTAGTTTCAAATTGTATGTGATTTTGGTATATGTTTGTATGTAATTTTCGTATCCAGCGATTTACAATGTAGAATTAGGCCTACTCCTACTCCTGTGAGTGTTACCAACACTCACACATCAGTCAGTATTCCAAGGGAGCGCGGATTGTAGAGAAAAGTTTACGAATTCTGTAACAGGGTCCAGTAGACCCTTCTTGGCAGATGAAACACTTTTAGGTCGTAGCATTAAAACAAACAATAATTGGCGGTAGAAACTTTACATGTGGCTTCGCTATGTCAATTCAAGAAAAGCCAAGGCTAGGGCCTTCGGATACATTTATTATTTATCTTTCTACAGCTATTTGAATATTAAAAAATCCTGAAAACCCTGCAAAGCAGGACATCCGCTAATTGCAGTTAAAAATTTGATTTTCATCTTTTTTCTATATTTGTTGGAGGTTGATGGTAGATGGTTTTGATAGGCAATATGTTTTGATCAGTTGTCACATGGAAAAGACTGAAGGCAATGTTGTGAGAAATTTCATTGCATTGGGATAGCTAAGCCGTGCAGAATACAATTTTGACAGAGATTTTTGAAAATACATGCAAATTACAAATAGTTTGCTAGAATCTTAGTTACGCATGTGACGCAAATAAGGCCCAGAACTTCTGGCACGGCAGTCCAGGAAATCTCTCTAATCTCTTAAGTTCTTTTTTCATCAATTGCAAATGCTTCTAGAAGTTCCACTTGAATATCTGTAGTACATTCGTGAAATCATTACTACAAAATCGAACTTTGGAGCATTTTCGATTGATATTTCGCGTCATTCTGGCCCTTTTTTGGATCTGTGGACCTAATAGGTCCCACTTTCAATCTCTTCACATTATGTGTGTTTCTGGGATCAATTAAAAGTTGAGATGCTGCGTTTTAAATTATAACGCGGAGTAGACTCACAAATGATGTATTTTGTCGTATAAGGAAAGTAAAAACATAATTTCTAAGTTGAGAAATGTACACCGGTCAGAAGACAAAAAAATGGTATCAGTCAGAAGACAATTTTTGGGGGACAGAGGCTAATTGAAAAAATATCCCAAATCAATGTAAATACAATCTTGAATTATAGTCTGGTTGAAAGTACGGCTCATGCGCTTTCACATGATGCATAACTTTATATGAATAATTTAAGTAAATCGCAGCAAAATTTCTTTCCTAAATAGAGCACCTATGCTGGGAGCGTGCTTTTTTGGCACTTTTTCTGCCTTGAGTTAAATTTTTCATATAGAAAACTTTGTTGGATTGATTTGAATTTATCATGACCGAAAAGAGGAGATCCTAAGGATCAAGATGGAAAAAAATATGAAAATCGATTCAGAGCGAAGGATTTTACAGACGAAAGACACGTTATTTGACAAATGTTGTTATATAAACTTATAAAGTGGATTTACTTCGGTGATCGGTGCTGACCATTGAACTGATTTATTACATTTGATAGTCTACTTAAAATACTAGACTACGTTGTGATTACGGGAATTTAAATAAAACTAGTTTTCATGTCCTAAGTTCACTAGCTGTGGGATGACTTGGGACAGTCCTTTTTGTGGAAATTGTACTTTTGTTGGAATTTTAGGCGCATTATAGGGACATGAAGGTACTACAGTGAAGTTATATTGTTATTGTAAATGTCTGTATGAAATCTCGATTACTGTCCCAAGTACCTTCCCATCTGGAGGTGACTTGGAACAGCACATGTGTTCGCTTCTACATGGATGCACATCATGATCCAGACGCCACTAAATTGGTATGTTACTTCTTTGAACGATTCTCATAGATAAGGGTCATTATTTAATTTCAAACATTATGAAATTCTAGAGAAACAGTCAAAACTGTCTCAAGTCAGCCCATCTTACAGCAAAGTTTTTGGCAAAGTGAAATTTTCTAGAATGAAATGAAAGTTTTCTGTGTTGCATTCTTTCATGTGACTTGATCAATGCAACATGTAACATATGTAGGCATACAAACAGATTGCAGAATATATCTTATTATAGCTGTTGGTTTATATTCGCATAAAACTGCCCATTGTCAACGGTGCAGAAAAATGACCGTAGGTTTGACTTGACTGCGACGAAATGAGTGTTAATATAGTGACGGTTTGGTGAAGCCAAGACATCTGGCGGACAGGGTAGCAGAGATTTCTATTATTACGCATTGATGCAATGTGATTGATTCCTGCAACCTGAAAAATGATTCATCGTTTTCATATTTTTCTATTCGATGGACATACGTGTTGTCCTGATATTCTAATTCAGTTTTAGCTCAGATCGTCTCTATATCACATTCTGTCATTGTTCCTACAGGTGAACTACATTTCAAATGTACTAGAATCGTTCAATTAATTAAGTGTTTAGCAAATTGATTAATTAACTATCTATTTTCAACAAATTTTCAAATTTTCAACAACAATTTTTGCAATCAATTGCAACCACCTGATATATGACTTTGAACATTCCTAGTCAAGCCATTGGCGGAGAGCAGTTAATCGATTCCGCACGATTAATCGTGCGACGGAATCAATCGCGCGATTCTTGAATGACCAGGAATCGTGCGATTTTTGTGCAAAGCGACTTCAATGTAATTTGCTTGATGATCTAAAAACAATGTTCCTATTCACTCTTTCATCGTTTGAGATAATTGCAATGCGCGGATGCTCGTTCCTGGGAACAGGAATAGCTAGACAGAGTTGCCGTGTCAAATCTCTATGGAAGCTTCCCACATAGCATTGAACCATAGCATTAAGCACGTTCGCATAGGCCAGGTGCAACATTTATACGAACCATGCATGTTGTCAAGGCACAGTCAAGCATAGAAGTTCACAATGATATCATATCACGCATGAAAATCGTGTAAATACGTTGATATCAATGCGTACTAATGACTGATTTACATTTAACAGGCACACTATGAACACAACCCCGCAACAATTACACTTGCATAATTTGCTAATTATGAAGATTGTAGAGTAGTTCGCCTGGGCACATAATAGAAAGATGTCTTTAGACTTGAACTATTTAAGCACAAAAATTCCTCGACAGCAGTAGACGCCTCGCTTTCTCCCTACAAAGATTAAGATAAGATTTTTTATTGTAAATAAATATGCATTCAAAGAAGTGAAACACAAGATTAACGCAGGTCATGGCCAGCATGGCACTTATAGACGAGCGGCACTTTACAAACATCGAAAAAGAAACAGTCACAACAAGGAGTCGATGTCTACATTCGCCAAATTGAACTTGAACGACTTGATGGACGGAGCACGAGTACATTCTGTTGGCAAGGCGTTCCACAATTTATAAACTCGGAAAAAGAAGGTGTTCAAGTAGTTCCGGTTAGAAGGGAAGACATAGGGCTGAACTTGAGATGAATTAACACTGAAACTTCGAGTACAATAGGACTTTGGACGGTCACACAAAAAATTTCTCAAATCAACGTCTACAATGTCATGAACTATTTTATAAAAAAGACATAAATCAAGTAAAATACGCCTGTTAGACAAAGAGTCAAGAATTAGAATTCTTAAGCGATCCCTGTAATCAGAGTAGGGAATATGACACCGCTTGCACAGCTGACGAGTGAAATATTTTTGAACGCGTTCAAGACAAACAATATCACGCTTTAAATGCAGATTAAACACTTGACAGTTATGTTCAAGAATAGGCCGAACAAAAGTCTTGTAGCTCAGGATTAAGGAATTCTTTTCAGAGAACGAAAAACTTTTGAGCAAGCAACAAGCTCTAGAAAAGGCAGACGCAGCAATGCGACTACAGTGCGAACTGAAGTTCAAGTCTGACGACAGCAAAATTCCTAGATCTGATACAGAATCTTTTGCACACACTAATGAACCATCTACATAATAATTGATGTCAGGGTGGAAATTTTTTCCGAGGGAAAATACAGAACATTTATCGGAAGACACTTTAAGTTGCCATTTTCTGCACCAAACATCCAGACTTTCTAGTGAGTCTTGAAAAATCGGAGTATCAAGAGAGTTACAAGAATGATATGTCTTGAGATCGTCAGCAAAAAGTTTATATTTTGCAACACTATGCAAAAAACAATCATCCAAATCATTTATGTATATAAGAAACAGAATTGGCCCTAAGACGGAGCCCTGAGGAACTCCACTCAGCACTGGAACGCTATCCGATACGGCGTCATCAATTAACTGCTTGAGTACGATTGGATAAAAAAGCATAAATCCAGTTAAGAAGTTCATATCAAATACCATAGGCTTTGAGTTTAGTAATCAGTTTACGATGAATAACCGAATCGAACGCCTTCTGCAAAATCGATATATACACAATCAACTCTTTGCTTACAGATTAACATGTTAACCCAATCATGAATTGAAGTAATAAGCTGAGTAGTCGTCGATCTTCTATTTAGGAAACCAAATTGATGATTTGAAAGGATAACATTTTGCTTCAAGTATGACATAAGCTTGGTTGCAATGACACGTTCCATAACCTTACATACGTTTGATGTCAACGATATGGGCCTGTAGCTCGATGTCTTAGAAGCATTTCCTCTTCGTTTATACAACGGGATGACAAAAGCTGTACACCAATCCACAGGAATATGACCAGTAATCATACAGAACTCAAAAAGCGTGGCCAGGAAAGGTGCTACTTCAAATGACACTTTTCGTAGAAGCATAGCAGGAAGAAAATCGGGTGATCTAGAAAGCTTAGCTGGTAAATTTGATAAACACTGCATCACTTCAGTAACTGGGAACTCTATGGAACACAAAGACACTTCGTTGTTGACTCTCTGAGGGAATGTCGCCGACATGCCATCGTCCTGGACAAACACAGATGAAAAATACTCATTCAAGACATTAGCCTTTTCAGAGTTATCCGAAATGAGTTCGTTGTTGTCATTAAAAATAGACGGTACAGAATGTGGTGTTTTCAACTTTTTATTAACATGTGCGTAGAATTTCTTAACATCACCACTCAAAATCAAATTACGTTCAAACTCTTGATTTGACTTTAAAACTTCCGCATCATATTTTTCGGAAACCTTTCGGTAGAGATGGCTGTTTCTCCGATAGAAATATCGTTTCCTTTTCAGTAATGATCGCAGCATTTTTGATTGCTTAGGTTTACGATAATTGATCACAATCCTAGGAACATAGCGGTCAACTGCTTCGTGCATCATGTTAAGAAAGGCGTTCCACATGTTATCAACAGAAGCTGCTGTGATATGCGAGTTACCTTTGATGATATTATTCCATGATATACTGGATAAAAATATTTTCATGTTGTCATAGTCAGCAATATTGTAAGCATATCTGACGTTAGTCGTCTTCGAAGAAATATTCGACAATGTCTGAATCAAAAACTCAACCGCAGCATGGTCGCACGAAGAATGGAAAGGTGCTATAACGTTCAATGCAGAAACTGAGCAAGGATTGTTGGTGAATACAAGGTCAAGCAGAGAAGAACATCGTGTTGCGCTATCAACCAGTTGAGTAAGACTGTTTTCAATAATCATCGAAAGGAAAATGTCATGACATTGCGCTTTTCCTTCAATTCGTTGCGGAGCTGAAATTGCAAATTAGGCTGATGAATTGTAAGATCAGGTTTAAGGTAAACCTTATCAGGGGCGTCGGAACGATTTTTTAATAGGGGTAGCAAATTTTTTTAGCCAATGAAATCATAGCTGAAAGATAGTTCAAATAATTTACAAAAGTGTGTCGAACATGAACATAGTATAATTTGTGTTAATGTGTACCATTAAAACTCGGATATTTCAAAGTTCATATTCAGAACTACAGTAGACTTACATTAATAGACTTCGTGGTATTTGTCGTATTGGCAATTGGCATTCACCTCGTAATGCTTAATCGTGTATTAAAGGATGTAGAATGCTGTTGCAGTTCAAGCACTCAACAGTCAACCTGCGCGATTTGCTACCTGTTTGATAGTTTGTTAATGTACTATATTCCTAGTATATTTCTTCAGAAATTCTCTTACGAGTCCACTTTTCTTGTTCTATAGCTCATTCACAGCGATATTTTCTCTCTCTCTTTAGCTTTTATGTGTAAATATTCATGATCCAATACTTGTGGAATCCTTTTGTAAATATATGACCTTGACTTTGTTTTTCTTCACCAACGAAACTACGTGTAAAATCATACAAATACAAATTCTGTTGTACTCTCAATAAAATTGTTCATGAAACTAGAATAAACTTTTGTTTGTCGGTAAGAATACCACAAGACTACATGCAGTGTTTCATCAAACTGAAGGATTACTTTATGCTAATGAAGCGAAATAATGTGATTATAGCCTATACAAAAAAGTTTCAAGATTCATAGCGATTTATGTACATAAACAATCGGTGAAAGAGCACAGTTCACGACGCGATGAGAGTGATGCGCGATTTCAAACGCGGATTGACTATTGGACAATATTTGTCAATGAATAGCAGAGGGAATTGCGTCATTTTCATGATAACAATAAGCAATAAGTAGCACGAGCCGACTATGAATGAACAGTGGTTACTGAGGTCGGTTAGTTAGCTGAAGATGTAGAGTGACGTCATCGTCAGTCAATCTGAGACAGTACACTGAGCATTCATTGATGGTGCGTTACTCGCTCGCTATCAGTTCATTAAGAAAACTAAGCAACGCTGTGTGTGATATTTGGTGTTTGAAATGTGTTGTCACTCAGTCTGGCAATGACTGTTCAAGCAAGCCATTGACCACATGCAGAAAAGGACAATGACAGCTTTCAGTAGACCGAGGTTTATGCTAGCTTACTATAAATTTGAGCAAATCCCGATATCCCGAGATAGAATTTTGGGATTTGGTTAAAATCCCAAGATTTGGTCGAGGTTGCAAGCTCTAGTGAAAGACCTTATCTCACACAAAAAATCAGTCAACTAGTCGTAGATGGATATTTCTTCCAGTTCTTTCAAAAATTAAAGTTAGGTAATCTAACTACAAATGAACTACTACAATTCAGTCATATAAAGCTTACCACTGATTTTTATTGCTTTCCTTGATCTTGATAGTCCAAACATCGCGACTGAAAAGACAGTTTCGAAAACGGAATTCCGCATCCCTGTGGTAAAGGCGACGTCGGCTCGAGGTCGCACGATCGGCCAAATCGACTTTCTGCCGACGTTGGTTGACAGTTGGCTAGTGAGTCGGTGGCCGCTGATATGCCGACGGTTGGCGAATGGTCGCATTGCGATCCAAAGCCGACGTCGGCTCACAGTTGGCCAGTATGTCTGTGACCACCAATTTGCCGACCATCGACCTAACGTTGGCTCATAGTTGGCCAGTGAGTCGGTGACCACCAGTTTGCCGACTATCAATCTGAAGTCAAGCATGCGGTTCGAGGTACAATAACTAGTTAGTGTAATGAAAAGTCGTGGCCAAATAGAGTTAAATCCATGCAACTTGAATGAAATATTACACTCTCTTTTAGGCATTTAAAGTTGAGGCATTTTTATCATCATTTTGCCTGAAGTTTCTGATGAAACTGACTATCTTTCGTCCGTGTCTCCAAATGGTTAATAGTTAGTTTTATCAGAAACGTATGAAAAAATGTTGTCAAAATATAATTCAAAAACCATTAGCACAATTTTGTGCTAATTTTTGTGCATATTTGTAAAACACGGTGAGCAGTATCTGTTCTTTAATGATATTTTACCAAAGGTGCATAAATTTGCCTTCATTTTACCAAAGCTTTTTGTTACACTTACTACATATTGTTGTTCTAACTACATGCTTGACTTGGATTGATCGTCGACACACTGGTGGTCACCGACTCAATTGGCTTGGCCTTCGTGAAACCCCATGGCACAGACTACAAATAAGAATTACCAAGTTAGGAAATATACACTCACCTTGTTATGATTGTCATGTGTTCTGGAGTCGAACTCCAAATGGACTCCAAATGGTTGTTTTGAGATTTCATCGCGATGGGTTTTGTTTGCTGAAGATATGATTTCAACAAGCACATTTTCGGTATATGTGAAATTCATTCATAAATTATTCTACAATTACAAGAAAATCCGTTAAAGTTGACACATGATGAATAAAAGGCTCACGCTCACCAGAATTAGAGAATGACATTCATCTTTCGTTACTAAGACTGGATTTATGAAATTGATGTTGATTTTTCCAAAAGCAATTATTGGCAACTGTACCAAATAGACATATTTGTCAGAAATAATACAGAAACATATAATTGTTTGGAAAGAAATCTCGCAGATTTTGGAGGATCTGAAACTAGGTGTACCCTCGTGATCATTTTCTATGGAAATCCCATAAAATTTCGCAGTAGAATTATCGCGCATTGTCTACTGCAAAAAGCATTAATCTTCTACTGCCAAAAAGACCTACAGACATCAATCGTCTACTGCCAAAAAGGCCTACAGACATCAATTTATAAACGCATTCAGACAAGCAACAATTTTCACGATATTTTGCGATTAATTAGGAATAATATAAATGCCGATCGAACCTCAAGCAAGCGTAATTTTAAGTCCTGTGGATACATTAAATCATCCACCAGGATTCAAAACTACCGAATTTGAGGTATTGAACAGTACCTAAAAATAATAATAAAACTCACATTATATTTTCCATTTTCTCCAATCCTCCTTCAGAGATTCAACTTGTATTATTCGATTATTTGTTCGACTGTAGCGGTGTGTGGATCGAATACTTGATTACAATATAATTTCACTTCAAATGACTTTTCAGCAATATAATCAATCACTTGTTTAATGGTTTTCAGCGAAAGTGAAAAGATATTAGGTAGTTGAGTCAGAATGATGCGAATCAAAACGTGTAGATGAAGATGATGTTGAAGGTTAGGAACAGGAGGTAGTTCAATTTTCCTGGCATTGTGCTAAAAACAAGCTGGTCTCTCGTTTGTATTTGCCTTTTATTTGAGGTTATGTGCAAGATAGAAATCCAACAAGGTAAAACCACAGCGCTTCGTGTCAGGTGGGACCGTGCAGTAAACATTCGCACTGCAAGGTTCCACCCCTTGATGTGTCTGTGACACGAAGCGCTGTGGTTTTACCTTCTTGATTTTCTATCTTGTGCATAACCTCAAAGGCAAATACAAAGGAGTGACCCGCTTGGTTTTAGTACAATGTCAGGAAAGAGAAGATCGAGAATTATTTCCAGAATGAAAAGATGCGTCGGCGTAATCCTGAAAATGGTTGTGAAAGTCGAATTGTACGACAGAATCCTCTGAATGTCCAAAGCACAAATGACTGACTTGAGGCGTAGTTAAAAGTTTTGTAAATCCACAAGTATAAGACAGTATAACGACATACATTGACGCTGCTGGGATGACTGAAACACGCACGATGCACTGAGAGGAATGACTGTGCAATTGATGACGCCTGGTTGATATAGCATACACAGTCTGTCCGCTCGCATCCTCTTTGTCATGTGACTCATGGACCGAAGGTCGTTATGAGGGCATTCATTAGTCATTAACAGGCAGGCGATCGACGAGTTGTTTATTCCACAGTAGGGAGAGAGATGTGTGCAGAGGAAAATTGTGACGGATACCGGTATATACATTACGTCCTTTAGCCATCATAGTCTTGCAAATAGGGGAACAACTGATCCGCATATTGTGACCTTGAATATTCCAGCTAAGATACATTCAAAATCAGCTTTCAAATGGAGAAAAGAAAATAAAAGAAGTTGAATGGAGAGATGGAGATAAGGAGAGAGAGGGAGTGTGTGTGTGTGTGAGAGAGAGAGAGAGAGAAAAAAAGAGGAAGCTTGTTCCCCTGTGCTTCGCGCACTATGGCCCCGATCAAAAACAAACAGTTCGAGGAGACTGCGGAGTTTCCGGAGAGAGAGAGAGAGAGAGAGAGAGAGAGAGAGAGAGAGAGAGAGAGAGAGAGAGAGAGAGAGAGAGAGAGAGAGAGAGAGAGAGAGAGAGAGAGAGAGAGAGAGAGAGAGAGATAAGAAGAAACTAGAAGGACTTAGTTCTGTGCCTCGTGCATTGTGACACTCCATCAAAAGCGAATCATTTAGAGGAGACAAAGTAGCAAGAGAAGGGATGCATGTATAAAACGAAATGTTCTTTTTACAGGTGTAAAGCAAGTAATAAATGAATATAATACATGCACATTTATATATCACATTCATTTATTCATGTGACATTTAATATAATAAGTATTAAATGTGATGTAGACATAATATAAATATATCAAATATATAAACATAACAATATATTTGATAAGATAGAATTTTGTAATTGCGTATAAAATTGTATTACATGTATATATTCCTATGAATACATTAGATGATAATAATACGAGATTTATGTACAAATATCTTTCTTTTGTATATTACAGCAAAAGAATTGCTGTATTATACAAAAATGTTTGAGTTCAACGTTTCCGCAGAGGTTATGTCTGTCGTCGATAAATGTTTAGAGACACGTGTCTCCAGCAAACATTTACAGATATATTTGCCTGCTAAACATTCTATGGATGCCATGAATGCGAGTAAGAATTCTCTAGAATTGCAGTAGACATTATTAGCTCATACAAATGTCTCTAAAAACCATAAAAAGCTTACTGACAAATCAAATATCTGTAGCGATTTTGAAAGGCAGTAGAAAATCGTAAAATCTCTAGAAAATGATCACTCGGGTAATGAATAGCCAAAGAATATCTTACAAGTCTATTCAGTTTGCAAATATAAGGCTTGAAGGGTTAAGTTAAACATTTAATCATATATTATATTATCACATTAGTCAATAGTAAAAGTAAATAATTCCAACTTTGCTTGTGGAGGCAGTACGTAGGCTAGACAGATAAATGAATTCACTATTGCTTTATTTTGTTAAATTTCAATAATACTTTCATTTTAATATATCTATTAATTAAAATGAAATAAAATATGCAAATGTAATACCCACTTGACAACCGTTTATATGATGACAAATTTTGATGTACATGTAATTCATGGTGCCTCAGTAAACATGCACCAGCTGTACCTAGACCTAAGTAAAATACCAATAATCATTTCAGATCAAAAAGCACTTTTTGAGATGAAAGAGTAGCAGTGAGTTAACATGTAAATAAACTTTCTAGTTATCATAAAACATCAAAATTATTTTTCTAAATTGCGTAACAGAATCTAGGTCTGTAACAAAAAGTAAGTCTTAATTAATTACACTGAACACTGCACAATTTAAAAGGCACGTCAATCAGTTTCAAAAATGAAGTAATTGAGAAGAATGAAGCCTATACTTAATTAGTAGCATAAATTTTAAAGTCGCAATTACGAAATTACAAGAGCAGATATAGATAATCAGGAGCAGATGCGGAAGGTCTATACATGATCATGATCCATGAATCCAAATAACATTCAAATTTGTTGATTTGAGTCTTCAAAAAACATGTTGGTACTTGATACCTCCCCCACGTTTAGAAATGTGTGTAAAATCAACAAAAGTGAATGAATCGTCACAAATCTTGCAGTAAATTTAGTTGAGCATATTTTCTACATGCATGCCAAAATTCATGCAAATTGGGCAAGTACTTTTTGATTGAAAGAAGATAACTTGAAATGTAGCGATGTCAAAGCTTGATCTGACTTCTTTTGACCCCATCATCTTAGCCAATAGAACTAGATTTGAGATATTCGTGAATTAACAATTATGACCAGAGCCACATCCCGCACACTTAAATATTTAACTTAAAAAAGTGTGGTCGGATAGTGGTCGTGGGAAGATTTAAAATAGCAGTGGATGAGACAAAAACGGAGAGAGAACAATGCACACAGTACACGAATGTAAAATGCATCGAACAGACGAAGTCAGATGAACTTGCATGTTGATATTGGAACATTTGACTTTATCGTCTCTAGTTTAAAAGTAGGCTACTTGTCCGATTTGCATAAATCTTTTTCTGTGGGTGGAAAATATACCCAACTACGTTGGCATGACGAAGTTTTTTGACAATTGGTTCATTTTAAAAGTTTTAGAGAAATTTGAAAAGTGGGGGTGATGATAACCCATATGTTGCTGCATGCAGACTACATGTTGACTTGCAAGTAAAAATTGAGCTCGCATTTTGAAACTTACCCTTTCTATGTAGTTTGATGCACAATAACATGAGATGCATGGTTAAAATCCTGTTGCATAAATAAATTGAGAGGGAATTTGATTGCTTCCTTGCGTGGAAAATCTCTCATATACGTGATAACTGACTGCACACGAACGTTCATAATTTTCGAGAAAGAGTTAAAAGAGTTATCGTTGAAAGAGTTATCTATCACTTCGATACGTCAATAATGCTGTAGTTCGGTGAGGTAGTCTCGTAAGTAACATTCCATGTACTGTGATGGATGAAGTAAGCAAATGACAAAAACACAGGTGCGATCACGAAATTGACGATAGATGAAGAAAGAAGGCGCATATATGTATTTAAATATCCTTTGCTACGGCGACATTCTTGCGGATTCTTGCCATTAGGAGAGAGATCTTGGATGTGTTCTTCTTCTCAACGGCATCATAATTGATAAGAAGGTCCAACGTTGCATCTGATTGATGAATTGACAAAGTTTCGAGATAGATGACAAGCATGCATTCCTGAATCCTCATCTACCTGCTTACAGGAATTTTTCCGATGTCTTGTGCATCGGTATTTCAGGGGTAGCAAATGACATACTTTGCTACCCCTACTCAAATTTAGGGGTAGCAGCCGCTACCCCTGCTACCCCGGTTCCGACGCCCCTGAACCTTATCAAACATAGGACATTGTCTCAACTTTTTGGCGTTTTTCAGAATCCTTATTTTATCGTGAACACTTCGAAGCGTTAAACGCAGAGGCCGAGGTCTTTGCGATGAAGATTTCGGTTTTCCAAGGCGTGAAACTTGCAAAATCGGGATACTGGAACAGTCAATTGAGCCAAAAATCTGAGTACAGGTGGCAGACTCTGGAACAGACTCAAAATTCTGAATATTAGTAGGTTCAGGTAACCCAGTGAGTATTAGGTTGCATTGTCTCATCTGTCTCTGCTCCAGTTCAACCATCAAAGCCTCACCATCAAACGCTAAATTGGGATTTTGCCCATCACCAACGGCTGCTTTCAACATTTCTTGAATATGAGAATCATTACTGTTTCGTTCTGCTTCGAGTTTATCAACTCTCTTCGAAAAAGCATGCACAATATCTTTCAGTGAAGATATTTCAGTTCTTAATTGAAAAATGATTTCGGATGTCGATGATTGGACAATGGATTTTACAGCCTCGAGAGTAAGCTCAGTTTGTGAGTTAGCTCTGGTAGTGCGTTTAGGTGGTGTTTTCGAGTGTCGAGACGTATCAATCGCCTTACCATTTAACTTAGTAGACATAGCACGAAGTTTCAAAGCAAAGCGGCGAAACTATGAGACACACGTATTTCGAAGAAAATTTACGTTGCTAGAAATCGAACCACAGATGTCTAGGCGTTAGTTCCGAACGATACCACAACACCAAGCTGACAAGTGTCAGTCCTCTTGCGAAAGTTGGTAATATGGTCAGTATAGTCCTGAAGCTATGCAGATTACCACTACTGAGCTTCAGAACGCGACGTGACACTGCGTTTGTGACAGAGGCAGAGACCAATGAACAATACTCATTGAAGGAAGCAATCTAACACGTAGGAAGGAAATCGTAGGCAATCCGTTGGAATTCAGGTAATGACGACGCAACGACGATGTGGAGTATCGATAGACGCAAGCTCACTAGAAAATTTGAGGAAAATTGATGCCAGATAACCGCAGAACGACCAAAACATCAAATATTGAACGAGAGACCGTCCAAACACGACCAGCGCATAGATAGTTGGCGAGCAAAGGCTCGTCAGTACTGCTCGGACTTGCCCCAAAGTAGCTTCAAACATCTGGAATGGCTGGGCAAACTGAAGCACTGCACAATGGGCAGCTCTGTGTTTACCCTGCCTATGCCGTGTGGCTGATAATCATAAAGATTATGGAGTGCCAATTCTAGACATTTTCGGCTAGTTTGGGCCATTCTGAACCGTGTTGACGAACCCTTGTAAGACGAAACGCAGTGTCTATAAGGCTGTCACAGAATTTTTGCTCTTAAAATGGTTGTCTGAGGACGTCTGTCTATCACATTTACCAAAACTTTATCAAATTATCAAACTTATAAGGAAAAATCGTCAAGAAGTGAAAAATAGTGCAAGCTTCATTAATTGTAAGCTACCAGTTACTGAATCTCAAACTATCCAGAATCGAGCGGTAATCGAATCGCGCCGCCACTGAGTCAAGCTTATCATTATGAGGTTTGAGTAACATGCAAATCACAGCAATGAGCAAAAGATTGTGACGAAGGAAATCATGAAACATATTCCAGCCTATCCCAACTATGCAGACATCGAATGTCACTTGTGTCAAATTAGAGGCATGTTCAATTTCATTCTAATTTCAGTGTCATGCGAAATATTCCGTTTGCAAAGGCAGGATAAAATGATGAAGTGACGAGGGATGGCACCTCTCATCTTAACCCATTCGTTCCTGTGGTTGCCATCTGGCAACCTATGCGTCTTAGCCAATCAAAATGAGAGATTTATTGACCACCAAGCACAATAAGAGTTGTCGTTTGAAGAAATTTGGGGAATCAACATCACGCCAACGTTCGGTGTTTCATCAAACAGTCATTTGGCTTTGTTTTGCGAATGCACGGAGACTGCTCATGGCGTCCAGCAAAAATGATAAGAGAAGATTCAAAGCTGCTTTTTAGATACCTAATATAGTTTTATGAGAATAATTGAGGATGTATGATATGTATCGATATCTTAGCCATTGTTTAGAGTCTAAAATGCGTATCTTGTTCTTCGATAGCACTCTGTAAAATTAGGGTTGTTGCCATATGGCAACTTCCGGCACCGACGTCTTGTTTTCAATGATACGGCTAGTAATTTTGTGGTAATCATTCCATCTCCTATGATACTAATAGAATGTGAATCTCATAAGTAAAAGTGTGTAATCAATCATGAAACTGGTATACTAAAGGTTTATGCATGATTATATGTAGAACACATTATAATTGTACATGTATGAATCAAACATAGGCGTAGGCCTATACATGTAATGTAAAACACTGATTTTTTCAGTTTCCTCAACGTCGGAGTACGCGGAAGGCCGCTGCAGAAGCTGTTCGAAATTTATTTGGCAGTGCTGTTATCCATGGGAATGAATCAGAGATAAGTGACATGAGCGACAGCGGCGATGAAGAGTCTCCCTCGTCCTCAACGAGGCCTATCGACACGGTTCAACATGACGATGATTCTTCTTATTCATCCAGTGAGGAAGACTACGACGATCATGAAAGTGATAGTGTCTTCTGGAGCAGAGAGGATGTGTCTTCCCTCAATATTCCTGAACCCATTATTGAAAGTGCTCCTGAAGTTGATTGTGAGTTCTTGGACAATCCAATCAAGTATGTTGAAAGATTTTTTTCCTCTGAACTGATTGACTTTATTTGTTTTTGCACTAATTTGTACAGTGTTCAGAAAACTGGCAGATCAATTGATGTCAAGAGTCTTGAAATGCGCATTATTACTTACATGCATTATTGAGAAAATTACATATATTTTTTAAGGAAAATAAACTGTTTTTGCAACTTTTGTATTGTGCGTAATTCACTATGGGGCTTCATAAACATTGATGAATATTTTTTTTCGGGATGTTTGAGTTTAAAGTTGCCATTTGGCAACATTTTGTAGTTTTTCAAAATACAACGATAATACCTGAAGTTGCCATATGGCAACTTTTTGTAACTTTTATAATAATACAGATAATGTGTAAATATCGATTATTTACCACTATTTAGGCCCTAAATGAATAGTTTACGAAAGGAAATAACTTTCCTAATATTATTTCTTAATTCAGGCACGAGCGGGTTTTAATCACAGGGAAGAACCAATCCTTGGATCGTCTCTTTGTGATAGCGCTTACTATGCGTTGCACTCCCTTTGGTGCAATAATTTCATTTTTGAATGTTGCTGAAATCGCCTTCTCTCGCAAAACCGTGAGATCAAGTGCGGAGTAGCTTGACATTTTCTAAGACATAGTACAAAATGTAGTACATCAACATACTACGTAAGCTTTTGTCAGTAGTACAAAATGTCATCACAGTAAATAAAAGATAATAAGAAATTGAAAATTACAAAAGTTATCCAACGCAGTTGTGGATGGTTCATGCACTCAGTCCTTTCAAGCTAGCACAGATCTTTAACGATATACTGTCAGTCAGTAAAATAAATGCCGTGCCATCCGTGCCCATTTAATAATCCGTGAAAATCATCCTTGAATAATGAGCATACATGTATGTACTTTTCGATAATTGACTCGCCCGTTTCATCACATTGCAATATATCAGACTTTATTTTCTAATAATGTGAAGGATTTGTTCTCGAACGATGTATGGCTTTAAACCTCTGTGGCCTTAAACGGGTAGGGTTTAAAAAGTCACAATTAGAATCATGCAGTGTATAAAATCTTGTGATGACTTGTGAATTGTTTGTGTCACTTTATGTTTTTATAGCTACAAATGTATTTATGACTAACAAGTTCACTTCATGTCAGCGAATTATTTTGATTGTTGATTTTGATTTATCTCAACTGATGTACTTAAGATAAAATGACATATCATCCGATTGCAAGAGAGACGACAGCGGTGTGTAACAAGGTGCCATAAAAATTGCAACATTAGCGTAAGAAATAAATTTTGACGACCATTTAAACTAACGCTTAGTGTCATACCATTCATGTAGTGTCGCTCAGTCTCCACTTTATTTTAGTACTTCACTTTAATATGCAAATTTTCGTAAATGACCTGCCAATAGGTACGGGTGTGCTATCATGCATTGCTGGCTGATTTAGGATGGAGGAATCTGAACTGATGTACGTTAGTTGAATCGCATTTTGAAGTTTTCGCAGCGACAAAGAGTTTACCTTGATGAAACCGCATGATAAACCACACAAATGGGCAATAAAAAAACCAACATGAAACAAATAGCTGAATGAAAAAATACCAATTTTCAAATTTCAAGGACATGTGGCGGATTCTATGACATCTCGTGGATTACATCCATTAGGCAAACACTGCTATTAACTGAGTGACGTTTTGGAGTACTGTTGAGTTCGATGACCTAAAGATCGAGTAAAGCGTTATTTTTACAAATATTTTAATTAATTTTATCAATGAAAACAGACGCTAAATCTGATTTCCATTTTTAGACGCCAAAACTGTGATGAAAAAATCTGAAGTGTTTTTTCAACTCCGCTTTCGCTTCTTTAGTGACAATATAGCAAGTCACGTGCTGAATACAATTCAATATTGTGAGACATACGTGTATTCTAGTAGTTAAGACGCTCACGTTTCGGCGGAACTGCTATCAAGACAGAAAAAAATTGACCCCTCCAATCAACCTAGTTCCTGTAAGTATATGTCTCAGGCATACCTCCTACAATGGTCTTCAAAATTGCAACCTAGCTATTCGACTTCTACAGCAATAACAAAAATAGTGCGAAAATCAATTTTTATGCCGTTATTTGAGAAAGAAATTACGGTAAATGAAACTTCATTCATCAAAAATAATTTCTCATCCTTTGTAGATTCACTTCTAGGCTTCATTGCTTGATTCGTGAAGTCTCTGACATAAAGATCAATATTCATAAATAGTGTACACTTTAGAAAGCTAATATTCGCATCATACTACTTATCAATAAATTATGAGCAATTGAAAATAAAATCGAGTGTTCAAAGAATACTGATCTTGTGCTTAAGCAGTCAATAAACATGTTTATCTCATTTTCAATTCATGCTATTAAATCTATACATGTAGATTCGAATAATGTATGCCTACTATAAGAGTATATCGAATAGTGACTGCGAGTAAATTATTCCCGAAAATAGACTTCAATTCGGCTATATAATCTGCGTGAACAGATTCAGTGGCTTATTCACAAAGTCTACAAATAATACTGAGCCGAAGCATCAAATGCACAGTTCGCCGAAGCTGGCTCATCACGCATGCGCATAATAAAATTCTTGACATCTTTTACCGGAAATTTTCAATTACCAACTGTACATATGTCATTTTGATAGCTGTATTTTGTGCCAGATTTCTCACCAATCCTGAAGACCGCACAGGATGCAACGAAGAGATCACTGAAATTGAATCGATCGCATTTGTGTTACATAACGAAATAAATACTGATGCAGTACAGCTCGCTCTGCGCCCAAAAGACCTTATAGTGAGTTTTTGCAGAGAACGATGCCAAAAACGAGACTTTCTCAGAATGATGCGCACACTATGGCTACGACGAACGCGTCAACCGAATTGCAGCCGGTTCCTCCTTCTTCGTCACGCAGGATAAAGGAAAAACACATGCAAATGCAATTCTAGCCTGATTTGACCACATTCTTGCATGTATCAGTCATCAGCATTGCATGATGATAATACATACACATGATATGAAATGAATTGAAGGCATTCATGTCGAAAGCTATTGCTCTAAATCAAGTACTTTTCCCACAATCAGAGAGCTTAAGAAATCCTCCGAAATGTACATGTGCTACATGCGAAACTGGATTTACATGTACTTTTCTTTGATCCGGTCTGAAAAGAAGAGGAACCTGGTAAAACTCGGCAATTGCGCAGATCCGTAGTGGGCATAAGGTGTACAATGTACATCACTCTGCAAAAGTTTAATTTCGGCCTCGTTCTCTACAGAAACTCGTTCTGACTGCCGGACTATGAGTTGACACAATTGTTCATGTCAATCCGAAGATTATTAAAGCAGGTAAGCATCACTCCGAATATGCTTCCCGAACACAGTAGAAGCGAATGAGAGTAGGATAAAAATACTAACGCTGCCACGTGATCTTAATTTGCTCCAGAGTATAGACAATGCTTATTTCAATTTTTCAGCGACAAAACAAAGATAATTAAAGCGAAAATTGCTGATAACATTCATGGCTTTGATAAAACCCTAAATTTTCAAAAATTAAAAATCTTGGCTACCCAACCGAAGGTCACTCGAACCAATGGTTCAAATTTACTCGGCACATATTTGTTCGACATAAAGATGTTGTCAAAAAAATTGTGGTGCAAGTTTATATATATATATATATATATATATATATATATATATATATATATATATACATGCAGAATAATTTTTATACAAAATTTACATGCATTCCGGCCTTTCACTTCACGCACATTTAACAGTATTTCATTTTTGGAAGCAGATGCTCTCCTGCAAACACAACAGCGGCTTTAATTTAGATTGATTCAAGCATGCATGGCTATGTCAAATTATTGATAGCAATATTTTCAGCTTTTGATTTAATTCAGCTTCTTGTGTGTTCAATAATCAATGATATAATTCTTACTTGCTTGCTTGATGTGAAGAATATAGCCTACGTCATCTGATCATACATAGAATTAATAATCATACATTTTCAAGAAATGCTTCCATTCTGCAATTAACCACGATTATGAGAAGTTCCGCTGTCTCATTCATTTGAAATGTATCTGTTAACCACTTCGTTTCTATGGATGCAAAGGTTTAGCTTTATTGCTATAGCTATCAAGCATTCTCGACCGAAAATGTATCAAAATAAAGATTGCGCAGTCTGTAGTCCGCACAAACATGCTTTAAATAAAATTGATTAACTTTAAATCAAATCTTTATTTAAATACACACATTTTCGGCAATGAAAATTTACTGAAGTAGTCAATCTACTTTCCAAACGATGGCCAAAATGCTAAATTCTTTCAGCGATATTTCACAAAAAATTCAGTGACTCATTCAATTAAAGCTGATGATCAAAACTCAGAATATTCTGAAAATTCTATCTATAGCTGATTTCTAATGTAGTTGTCTGTACGGGAGGTCAGTCATGATGAATTCAAAAGAAAAAAAATCTCTCCCAATTTTATGATTGCTAATTTTATTGTAAAATAAATTCACACTAATGGTGAATAACCTAAGAGTGAATTTATTTTGCAATGAAATTAGTAGTTGCAGAATTGGGACAGATTTTCTCTTTTAGAGTCATTGTGAATGTAATGTATATGAAGTTGTTCCTTCTGGAAAAGGTCAAGAATTTATTGTCTGTGATAAATTTGATAGATGTAATTGTTGCAATTCTTGGAGATGCAACTAAAATCAAATTTGATTTTTCTTGCTTTTCGTAACTTAATGGGACAGAAAAATTGTCTTATACTACAACAGTACAACCGTCAACCGTAATTGTGGTTGATCAGAAATTGACGCATTTACCAGCCATGATCAGGTTGGCTGAGTGCTGACTAATAATCTCGGGGTCTTCCGTTCAACATGTGACCACAACAGATTCTCTACGAGTCCATCGACATTACGTCGTTATGTCTGAACGGTGATACACAGCGACCGGAATCCAAAATATCAATCTTTTGTCATCTGCATAGCTCATCAAGATGGAGGCAAGGCAAGTATCAGGCATTCCCTCACTAATGAGGCATTGCGAATAAAATGAGTCATTGCAGGATAAAAATCAGCTTGGGGAATTGGTAAATTTAAATTCTATTGCTTCAATATTGTCTATTAGGTACATTTTCTCATGTTAATTGAAAGCAACTATTGAAATTGGTAAACAGATGTAGTAATCGTGTTGCAATTGTATTGCTTATTCAGAGCGTGATCAGGATAAGCTGATGCTATATATTGAGCATTTCTGTTTCCGGGAGCCACAAACATTACAGAATCTTTCTCAAATCTTTTTGGAGAAGTATGTGTTCCACATGTCTCTTCTTGTTGAATAGGAGACGATCAGTCAATTGGCAAGCATGCGACTCAAATTGATGTTTTTGAATTTTTACTTAAATACCTCTTACGAATTCTACGAATTCAAGATATATTTTGGTATTATTCCCAACACAAGATTTACAGGATTTATTTTAAACTCTGTGATGACTTGCAAAAGGAAAATGTGGGCGGAAAGTAAATGTGGGCGGAAAGTAAACTAAACGTCGTTTAAATGCAAAATATCAATTTGACCATCTAATTTATGTGCTCACGGATTGTTACTTAGACATGCTTTATATTCAGAAGTATTATTTTTAAGTTATATTTCAATATTATCTAATATATTTTCTTCTGCTATCAATTTTAAATCAAAATATCTCACTGTCGATGGATTTGAAGCCCTGTATTTTTCTAATATACATTATTCACAAGCTAAAACATTGACTTCAGATCCTGTTTGCATCTCTAAAGATTTGCGTCCGGCTAAATTTACATCATGTACATGATGAATGTGACATTGTTTCACTTATGTTAGACCTGTTTCATTATTACATATTATTTATTGTACTTTTTACATGGACTCACTCATCAACAAGATTTGGTCCACTGATGTATAACATGTTATAGTTTATAATATATTTGGCGTGTTTTGATATACAGTGTATGTACTTGCAAAGGCCATAGAAGCAAAGTTGACATACTAAGATGGAAGCAGTGATAATCATGTAACAAACTTGAGAATGATATCAGCATCAGATGTGCTATTGTTGCAAATGAAGCATAGTTCACAAATAAATTTATGAAATAGTTATGCAATTTCTGCACATGAATTTTTCACTTTTGCAGAGCTCGCAAAGACTCTGGCATGAACACACTAGTGTTTCTCTATGCACTAATTCTTACCCTTCTCAACGCGTGCTTACCATTAATTGACGCGCTGAGCGAGAAGACATTGAAGTCACTGAAGAAAGGAGTTATTGAGCACGAACTTTTCCTTGAAGTGAGTTACAGTGCAATTGTTATGATAGTGATATTTCGGTATATTCCTTCTATGTATATTCGTTAGTATTCATGATACCTGTGCGTTTAATAAACAATTGCTCTTCAGATTTTTCATGTGGCACAGTACGGTATGGCCTTTGTGTGCATCATTACTCTATCGGGACTTATTGGCCACTCTCGAAGATCGAGTTGCTGTTGCGCTAAACCCGTTACCCCCGAGTCCGAAGAAGCCGATGAAGGGAAAGTAGCTCCCTTGGCTGCACCTGAAAGTGGTCGCGTGAAAGTGAAGCGACCATCATTGGCATCTGATGGCTATATCAATGTTCCACCTCACACTGAAGGTGTCAACCTCTACCTACGTTTGGGAGCGCTGGGTAAGTAGCTCTCTACTTAAGATGCTTAATGTGTATTGTTTGATAGACATCTTTCATTGATTGGCGTCAATTGTGCATCTTCCTCTATTTGTAGTTCCTACATTCCCTAACAGGCATATTTTACACGGGGCACACTGCTATTTATCAACTAATCTGAATTCAACAGATACGTATGCAATGATGCTGATAATGTCGATAAAATCTGATCATAACCATAATAACAAATATGCTGCCGTTATTAAACGATTAGTCAATGCCATTATTCAATGCGAAATGTCGTCAATGAAAACACGTTGTTGCTGAGCAAGCAGGTTTGTCAGCCGATATTCAAACCGTCGTTTTTCTATGAAAGTCATTCATTTATCTTCAATTCCAAGTTGGACGGCCTCATGTGAAGAAACAAGGTCGTCTAATTTGGCTATGTAATACCATTGAGGTATGAGGTAGGAGCATTTAACCATCCATTTTCTCATTACCAGTGAAAATGGTATTGAGGTGATTCCTATAATTTATAATTTGGATATCATAATTAATTCGTATTTAATTGATAGCATTTATAGGTATTCATAATTGATTTATATCTTAACGCATGTTTATGTCTTGAGCATAGAGTAGGGATATATAGGATATATCTACTCTATGTTCTTGAGCATTTGGTTGAAGCTATCATACATTTTGAGTCTTCTACAGATTTGATGTCATGCAATCAGTGCACATCAATGATCAGCAGCAGTGCATATTGCTTATAACAATCACTATCACTTACTGTACATGTGCATATAAGAGAAGCGTGACCACATGAACAGTTGAAGTTTTGATTTTTTAGATACGCTTTGATTCAAATGATCAGTCTAAATCGTCATTTACCATACACGTGCCGACGATTTAGGCTGTCACTTGAAAGTTAGCATGTCTTCAGTGCCATTAATACATTTAAACGGAAGATTTACATGTGCATTTTAGTGACCACAAATACCTTCGGGATTTATCATTAAGACATTTCATCAATTGAAAAACGACAAATATACAAAATTGTTTTACTTTTTGTTCCAATTCTACAAAGAGCTTTGAAAAAATACATTTGAAACTACAGCATATGTGCTGTAATAAAGTAGAACTACAAACTTGCGAGTATCACTCTATAGCATCTCATCTTGAACCCATCCTACTTTATGTAAGAAATTAAATAGGGAACTAGACTCACTTATTAATGAACCACTTGATGATTAGCTATTCACAAAATTTAATTCGCCGGTATGTACCTCATCCTCAGTTGCTTAAAGCTGTGACGCTTGTGAGGTGGTGCATCATGTTCTTCCTTGCCAATTTCTTGCATATGTCTGAATGGTGGTGGTTCACTTCATCGACATGGTCTTTTCATCGACAGGTGGATGATATTCGCTCAAGAGCATCATGCATCCATAGATAGTTAAAGACATAAATTAACTCAATACTTTCTAGCAATGTGAACGAAACTTGAATGATTGAGATAGCATCTTGATGAGGAGTATAAGATAAAATAAAGAAAAAAGATAACATGAAAGGAAAAACAGTAATCATCTGTGTTATGGAAACTGTGTGAAGTGAAAACTAGTGCGGAGGAATCGAACAAAACTTCAGCATGAAGGTAACAGAAGTCCATCATAATAACACAATGGAAAGGCAAACCGCACAGGCCGTAATTATTAGAAACAAAAATGAACAAAAGGTAAAACTGATTAATAGCAAAATAGAATGGAGCCAATGAAATTTATCACATTTACTCTGCAGTATTAGGAGGATGCATGAAAGTGTATTGTGGCCAATTTACACAGAAATGTACTACTGTATGTTGACTTTGTTATCTTTCCCTATTCACCCATGTCCCATGATATTTTCACCAGGCATTTACAGATTTGATTTTGAAATCATAGTCCTTGCAAGATGAGATCACTGTAATTAAAAAATCTGATTGAGAAGACTTGCATCGCTCGCCGAAATATATTTTAGAAAAGCAAAAGCAAATTATATGTGCGTCGAATGATAAATCTAAATTTATTTGTATTATCAAAACTAAAAATAATAAAATGAATGAATTGGCGTGCAAATACAGGAGTGACGTGCATTCTGGGCAGACTGAGTATACATTCGAATTATTGTTCTGCTCGGTAATTTATATAATATATTAAGCTTTTACATTTGTATAAAATTATGGGTTGTATGTCCTTAAATTTATGATATTTCACTTAGCAGAAGTTGTTCAGTCTCAATGTCCGCCGTTGCACTGCAATGTAATTGAAAAGCATGTCTTGTGAGTAGAAGTTTTCAGGATTGCTTTCTATAGTTAGGTATAGCTAAAAATGCAAGGAAATACACATGTTGCAGTCTAGTAATGGGCAAAAGACCGTTCAAAAACAATTGAAAAACGACAAATATACAAAATTGCTTTACTTTTTGTTCCAATTCTACAAAGAGCTTTGAAAAAATACATTTGAAACTACAGCATATGTGCTGTAATAAAGTAGAACTACAAACTTGCGAGTATCACTCTATAGCATCTCATCTTGAACCCATCCTACTTTATGTAGGAAATTAAATAGGGAACTAGACTCACTTATTAATGAACCACTTGATGATTAGCTATTCACAAAATTTAATTCGCCGGTATGTACCTCATCCTCAGTTGCTTAAAGCTGTGACGCTTGTGAGGTGGTGCATCATGTTCTTCCTTGCCAATTTCTTGCATATGTCTGAATGGTGGTGGTTCACTTCATCGACATGGTCTTTTCATCGACAGGTGGATGATATTCGCTCAAGAGCATCATGCATCCATAGATAGTTAAAGACATAAATTAACTCAATACTTTCTAGCAATGTGAACGAAACTTGAATGATTGAAGATAGCATCTTGATGAGGAGTATAAATAGATAAAATAAAGAAAAAATATAACATTGAAAGGAAAAACAGTAATCATTCTGGAGTTTATGGAAAACATGATGGTGAAGTGAAAACTAGTGCGGAGGGAATCGAACAAAACTTCAGCAATGAAGGGTAACAGAGAAGTCCATCTGATAATAATCAACAATGGAACAGGGCAAACCCGAGACACAGGCGTGTAATTATTATAATAGAATACAAAAATGAACAAAAGGTTTAAAACTGATTAATAGCAAAATAGAATGGAGCCAATGAAATTTATTCACATTTAACTCTCGCAGTAATTTAGGAGGATGCAATGAAAGTGTAGTTGTGGCCAAATTTACACAGAAATGTACTACTGTATGTTGACTTTGTTATCTTTTCCCTATTCACCCATGTCCCATGATATTATTTCACCAGGCAAATTTACAGATTTTGATTTAGAAATCATAGTCCTTGCAAGATGAGATCACTGTCATTCTAAAAAATCTGATTGAGAAAGACTTGCATCGCTCGCCGAAATAAATTTTAGAAAAGCAAAAAGGCAAATTATATGGTGCTTCGAAATTGATAAATCATAGAATTTATTTGTATTATCAAAACTAAAAAATACATCTAAAATGTTTATGAATTGGCGTGCAAATATACAGGAGTGACGTGGCATTCTGGGCAGACTGAGCTATACATCTCGAATTAATTGTTCTGCTCCGGGGTAATTTTATAATATATTAAGCTTTTACATTTGTATAAAATTATGGGTTTCGTATGTTCCTTAAATTTATTATAATTCACTTAAGCAGAAGAATGTTCAGTCTCAATGTCCGCCCTTGCAACAGCAATGTAATTGAAACATGTCTTGTGAGTAGCCAGTTTTCAGGATTGCTTTCTATATTTAGTATAGCTAAAAATGCAAGTAAATACACATGTTGCAACAAGTGAAAGGGGCAAAGACCGATCCAGGACACCATAAAATTCAAAAAAATAGATCTGAAAAAACGACATAAATACATGAAGTTTGACAAACCCTTTATCATGTTCTTAAGACTTAAAATCACAGAAATATAAGTCCATTCAAAAAGTACC
>CAJQUW010006405.1:85000-90517 GCA_907163375.1 Prostheceraeus crozeri | reverse complement strand
CAACTACACCCCCCCCCCCCCCCCCCACACCCCCCCCCCCCTCCCCCCCCCCCCCCCCCCCCCCCCCCCCCCCGCCCCCCAAGATACCCCCCCCGGCCCTCCCCCCCCCCCTAGCCCCCCACAACCCCCCCCTCCTCTCATCAAAACAACTCACTAATCTTCCCAAATACACATTAAACATACCCTAACAACTCCGCGAGTAGCAGCCTAAACAACCTCAAAGCATCCTCCTCCTTCAAAACAACTCACTATCTTACCCAAACAAACCACATTAAACCTACGCAAACAACTCCGATTTCACCTAAACACAACCTCAAAGCATCCTCCTCTCATCAAAACAACTCACTATCTTTACTCCAAATACACAATAACCATACCCAAACAACTCCGAGTTTCACCCGAAACAACCTCAAATATCATCCTCCATCTCATCAAAACAACTCACTATCTGTACCCAAACACACATTAAACATACCAAACAACTCATTCACTAAACACCTCAACGGCATCCGCCTACTCATCAAACAACTCACTATCTTACCCAAAATACACAGTAAACATACGCAAACAACGCCCGAGTTGCACCTAAACAAACGTCCATGCATCCTCCACTCTCAAAAAACTCCTGATCTTAACCCAAAACACACAGTTGAAAACATACCCAAACAACTCCATTGCACCTAAACAACCTCAAAGCAATCCTCCTCACATCAAACCACCTCACATCTTACCCAAATAGCACATTAAACATACCCAAAAACTCCGATTGCACCTAAACAACCTCAAACATCCGTCCTCATCAACAAAACTCACGATTTTACCAAATAACACATTAAACATACCCAAACAACTCCGATTCTCCTACACAACTCTCCAAGCATCCTCCTCTCCTCAAAACAACGCACGTATTTACCCAAACACCCTCACTCATAAAGCAAAACCCAAAACAACTCCGAGTTGCCCACCGAATCACACCTCAAGCATCCTCTCTCATCAAAACAACTCACTATTTACCCTAATACACAGTAAACATACCCCAAAACAACTCCGAGTTTGGCACCTAAACAACCTCAAGGCATCCTCCCTCTCATCAAAACAACTCACTATCTTACGCCAAACACACATTAAACAATACCACAAACAACTCCGAGTTGGCACCTAAACAAACCTCAAGCGCATCCTCCTCTCATCAATCAATCACTATTTTACCAAACACACCATTAACATACCCAAACAACTCCGAGTTTGCACCTAAACAACCTCAAAGCATCCTCCTCACCTCATCAAAACAACTCACTATCGTTAGCCCAATAAACACACATTAAACAATACCCAAACACAACATCCGAGTCTGCACCTAAACAACCCTCAAAGCATCCTCCTCCTCAAATCAAAACAACTCCACTAATCTTAACCCAAACAACACATTAAACCGCCCAAAACAACTCCGAGTTGCACTCTAAACAACCTCAAGCAAGGCATCCTCCCTCTCAATCAAACAACTCTCGATTTACCCAAACACACTTGAAACATCCCACTAAACAACTCCATTTGCACCTAAACAACCTATAACCTCCGCTCATCAAAACAACGCACACTTATACCCAAACAACTCCGAGTTCCCTAAACTACTCATAGCTTCCTCCTCTCATCAAACAACTCACTATCTTACCCAAACACACATTAAACATACCCAAAACAACTCCGAGTTGCACCTAAACAACCTCAATGGACAATCCTCCTCCTCATCAAAAACAACTCACTATCTTACCCAAACAAGCTCCGATTGCACTAACCAACCTCAAAGCCATCCTCCTCTCGATCAAAACACACACTATTTTTTACCACAATACACACATTAAACATAACCCAAACAACTCCGAGTTGCACCTAAACAACCCAAAGCATCCTCCTCTCATCAAAACAACTCACTATACTTACTCCAAACACACATTAAACATACCCAAACAACTCCGAGTTGCACCTAAAACAACCTCAAAAGCATCCTCCTCTCATCAAAACAACTCACTATCTTACCCAAACACACATTATAGACATACCCAAACAACTCCGAGATTGCACCTAAACAACCTCGAAAGCATCCTCCTCTCATCAAAACAACTCACTATCTTACCGACAAACACACATTAAACATACCCAAACAACTCGAGATTGCACCTAAAAAAGCAACCTCAAGGCCATCCTTCCTCTCATCAAAACAACTCACTATTAAACCAACAAACAACACATTAAACCATAAATGCCCAAACAACTCCGAGTTGCACCTAAACAACTCAAAGCATCTCTCTCATCAAAACAATCACTAGCTTACCAAATTCACATTAACATAACCAACAACTTCCGAGTTGCACGTGTAAACGACCTCAGGCATCCTCCTCTCATCAAACAAACTCACTATCTTACCCAATTACACATTAAGCATACCCAAACAACTCCGAGTTGCACCTAAACAACTCTAAGCATCCTTCTCTCATCAAAACAACTCTCTATCTTACCACAAATACACATTAATCATTCCCAAACAACTCGAGAGTTGCACCTAAAACAACCTCAAGGCCATCCTCCTCTCATCAAAACAACTCACTACTTACCGATAATACCACATTAAGCATGCCAAACAACTCGAGTTGCACATAAAAAGCAAACTCAAAGCATCCTTCTTCTCATCAAAAACAACTCACTTATTTTACCCAAATACACATTAAACATACCCAAACAATCCGAGTTGCACCTAAACACTCACAAAAGCTTCTCCTCTCATCAAAACAACTCCACTATCTTACCCATATACACATTAAACTTACCCAAACAACTCCGAGTTGCACCTAAAAAATCCTCAAAGCATCCTTCTCCGCACCAAAAAAACTCTACTATTTTTACCCCTATCACATTTAACCTTTACCAAACAATCAGAGTTGCACACTAAACAACCTCAAAGCTCCTCCTCTCATCAAACTAACTCACTTTCTTACCCAAATACACATGTAAACATTCCCAAAAATTCCGAGTTGCTCCTAAACAACCTCAAAGCATCCTCCTCTCATCAAAACAACTCATTATCTTACCCAAATCACATTAAACATACCAAACAACTCGAGTTGCACTAAACCCAACCTCAAAGCATCCTCCATCTCATCAATACATCACTATTTACCCAAATACCATTAAACATACCAAACAACTCTCGATTTGCACCGCAAACAACCTCAAGGCTTCCTCCCTCCTCATACAAAAACAACTCACTATCTTACCCAAATACACATTAAATTCATCATACCCATAAACAATCCGAGTTTGCCACACCCTAATACACCTCGCAAAGCATCCCTCACCCTCTCATCAAAAACAACTCACTATTTTACCCAAAACTACACATTAAACTATTACCAATACAACTCCGATGTTTGCACCCTGATACTACCTCAAAAGCTTCCTACTTTCACACATATACATACCTCTAATTTCTTTACCTAATTAACATTAAACTTACCCAAACAACTCCGAGTTGACCTCTAAACAACCTCCAAGGCATCCTTCCTCTCATCCAAAACAACTCACTATCTTTACTCCCCATAAATACACACATTAAAAATACCCAAACAACTCCGAGTGTGCACCTAAACAACCTCAAAGACATCCTTCCTCTCATCCAAAAACAATCACTCATCTTACCCAAACACACATTTTAACTATACCCAAACCCAAACAACCTCCGTTTAGTTGCACCTCCTCTAAACAACCTTCAAAGCATCCTCCTCTCATCAAAAACAACTCACTATCTTACCCAAACACACATTAAAAACATACACCAAAACAACTGCCGAGTTGCACCCTAAAACAACCTCAAAGCATCCTCCTCTCATCAAAACAATCTCACTATTTGTACCCAAAACACACATTAAACATAACCCAAACAACTCCGGAGTTGCACTAAACAAACCTCAATGCATCCTCCTCTACTTACTAAAAAACTCACTATCCACTATCTTTACCCCACAAAACCCACACATTAATACATACCCAAAACAACTCCGAGTTGACACCTAATACAACCCACATACAAGGCATCCGCCTGCTCATCCAAAACAACTCACTAATCTATCTTACCCAAATACAACATTTAAACATACCCAAAACAACTCGCGGAGTTGCACCTCCTTCTAAACCATACCTCCTAAGCATCCTCCTCTCATCTAAAATCAACTACACTACTTTCTTACCCAAACACCACATTAAACCATACCAAATCAAACTCCGAGTTGCAACCTATTTACAAAAACCTCCAAGGCATCCCTTTCTTTCTCTCATCAAAACATACTCAACTATCTTACCCAAACACACAATTATTTTAAACATGGCCCAAACAATCTCCGAGTATGCACCTTCTAAACATACCTTCCAAATTGCATCCATCCTCTCATCAAAACAACTCTCACTATTTTTACCCAAACACACATTAAACATACCCAAAATCAACTCCGAGTTGCAACCCTATATACAAACTCCATCCAAAAAGCATCCTCGCTGCCTCCTCATCAAAAACAAACTCACTATTTTACCCATAACACACATTAAACATTCCCAAAAAACAACTCCGAGTGCGCACTCTATGCACTTAAACAAACGCCTCAACTAAGCATCCTTTCCTCTCATCAAAAAACAACTCACTAGTTCATTACCACCTATCCAAACACACATTAAATTCCATACCCAAACAAGCTCCGAGTTGCAACCTATAATTAACTAACCTCTAAGCATCCTGCCTCATCATCAAAAAAACAACTCACTATTTTACTCCCAAACACACATTAAACTATACCCAAACAACTCCGAGTTGCACTAAACAACCTCAAAGCAATCCTCCTCTCATCAAAACAACCTCCATATTCTTACCCAAACACACATTAAATCATACCCAAACAACTCCGAGTTTGCACCTAAACAACCTCCAAAGCATCCTTCTCTCATCAAAACAAACTCACTATCTTACCCAAACACACATTAAACATACCCAAACAACTCGGAGTCGAGTTGCACCTAAACAACCTCAAAGCATCCTTCTCTCATCAAAACAACTCACTATTTTACCCAAACACACATTAAACATACCCAAACAACTCCGAGTTGCACCTAAACAACCTCAAAGCATCCTCCTCTCATCAAAACAACTCACTATCTTACCCAACAACACAATAAACATACCAAACAACTCCGAGTTGCACCTCTAAACTTGCACCTATCATAACAACCTCAAATTGTTCGGCATCCTTCTCTCATCAAAAAACTCACTATCTTACCCAAATACACATTAAACATACCCACACCCAAACAACTCAGAGTTGCACCTAAACAACCTCAATGCCAAAGCATCCTCCTCTCATCAAAACAACTCACTATCTTACCCAAATACACATTAAACATGCCCAAACAACTCCGAGTTGCACCTAAACAACCTCAAAGCATCCTCCTCTCATCAAAACAACTCACTATCTTACC
>CAJQUW010006405.1:0-77500 GCA_907163375.1 Prostheceraeus crozeri | reverse complement strand
AGACGCAAATGAAGCTGATTTTTCATTATAATTTTATGTAATTTTTTCACTATCTTTACTGCATTGAAGAACGGAAGTAGAAATCTATATGCAAATTGTAAGGTCCATCTTGCTCGATATGGTTAGGGTTCCAATTATAGAGTGATGACATAGACGCGAAACTGTCTGAAAAGTTGAAAAGACATATAGTGAGAACAATGGAGCTAATGAAGTTTGTTTTGTACTGGACATTCAATAATACTAATAAACATATTTCGAATGGAATCAAAGACCAGTCTGCGTATTATGATTGTCTCTATAGCTCAGATTTTCACTCATCAGATTGGTGTTGATCCATTCAAATGTAATTTCGATGAATGGCTTCTTCAAAGATACTTAACAGATTGAATTATATTTAATATGAATTGCATTAACATTGGAGGTAAAACTAATGATTTGAAGTACCATTCATGAACAACATAAAGGGGTCCTTGATCAAACTCCTCCCATGAATAAAACCCACATATGGGGAAATATTTAGTGATTAGTGAATTTCTTATCGTATTCAAAGGTGAAAGGTGTCTCATATTACCTGTTTCGGAAGGTTATGAAATTTTTGTTATCGGCTTTACCTCAATATTGAAATATAAAATTTTTTATTAATGCACGAAAACTGCTTCTAGACTAACATTGCATTAAGGGACATAAATGTTTCGGATGGTCATTGCTGTTGTGAAACAAGGAATATAATATCATGGGAAATAATGAAAATAAAAAAATTAAGTTAAATACCAAAATTCTTACCGTAGCCACTAGTCGAGAACCATCATCCATGCGTGACTCATTCAAACTTTTGAATACTTGCCAAACATTCTCACAAACATAACTAGGAAGTTCAGTCTTTGTCTTCACACAGCCGATGAATGACTGTTGACTCCTCCAGACGTAAAATGAGACTTCGGTGGGACGAAATGAAAGCATTGACAGTTGAATTGAACCAACAGTTCTTCCCATTACTATTCAACATCCTGAGGAATAAAAGTTGTCATTTTTAATTTGTACATTCCTATAGCGAAAAAACTGTCACAATAATATCTACAGTACTGTTGCATAAAAATCTACGGCAACTCTTTGTCTACTGATTGGTCTACCTCACAAACAATTAAGTCGATTTTGGATTTACAGACAACACATCTGATACATCACGAGAATATCTGGTTAAAGTACGAGTATGCGGTAATGATAGGTCAAAATCAAAGAAATGACCTCTCAGACGATTCAGAAAAATGGCTGCTACACGAAACTGATGGCGATGTATAAATAAGCCTGGAGTGTTCAAATGATAAAATTGCTGCTAAAAAATTAATAATCAGATTCAGTTCGCGTTAAAATAAATAATCGTACAATAAGAAACGTACAAAAGAAACCATAGGCCAACTGTTATTCACTGATTATTTTTCCAGTTGCACCGTGTAATTGAGCGTGCAAACGAAAAAATGCTGCATTTAGAAAAGATATAAACCAATCAGCCTGAAAGAAGAGGAAAATGTTACAAATGAATGTTTTCCCAACTAACGGAGTTAGGAATCGACCAATATGATGTTGTCCTCACTCAACTGTCCTCCGGACACGGAACTCTTCTTAGCAGTTTGCTAAGCTTCCGAATCAAGTTTTTGGATACGAATGAGAGGTGTTTTCGACGGAGTCACAAAGTTAATAACATTTTGTTTGGCTGCGAATATGAGTTGTATTAAGAAGAGTAACTTAGTTTATCAGTTTTTGGTTGCGAATATGAGTTGTTTAGACAGGAATAACTTAGTTTATAAATCAGTGTTTGGTTGCGAATATGAGTTGTTTAGAAACAGGAAGGAATAACTTATTTAAACAGTTGTTTGGTTGCGAATAAGAGTTGTTTAGACAGGAATAACTTAGTTTAACAGTTGTTTGGTTGCGAATAAGAGTTGTTTAGAGAAGAGTAACTTAGTTTATCAGTTGTTTGGTTGCGAATATGAGTTGTTTAGACAGGAATAACTTAGTTTAACAGTTGTTTGGTTGCGAATATGAGTTGTTTAGGCAGGAGTCACAATGTTAAACAGTTGTTTGGTTGCGAATAAGAGTTGTTTAGGCAGGAATAACTTAGTTTAACAGTTGTTTGGTTGCGAATAAGAGTTGTTTAGGCAGGAGTCACAATGTTAAACAGTTGTTTGGTTGCGAATAAGAGTTGTTTAGACAGGAGTCAGCGAGTTTGGCAGTTGTTTGGACACGAATTTGAGTTGTTTAGAGAAGAGTAACTCAGTTTAACAGTTGCTTGGGTTCGAATATGTTGTTTAGAGAAGAGTAACTTAGTTTATCAGTTGTTTGGTTGCGAATATGAGTTGTTTAGAGAAGAGTAACTTAGTTTAACAGTTGCTTGGGTTCGAATATGTTGTTTAGAGAAGAGTAACTTAGTTTATCAGTTGTTTGGTTGCGAATATGAGTTGTTTAGAGAAGAGTAACTTAGTTTAACAGTTGCTTGGGTTCGAATATGTTGTTTAGAGAAGAGTAACTTAGTTTATCAGTTGTTTGGTTGCGAATATGAGTTGTTTAGAGAAGAGTAACTTAGTTTATCAGTTGTTTGGTTGCGAATATGAGTTGTTTAGACAGGAATAACTTAGTTTAACAGTTGTTTGGTTGCGAATAAGAGTTGTTTAGACAGGAGTCAGCGAGTTTGGCAGTTGTTTGGACACGAATTTGAGTTGTTTAGAGAAGAGTAACTCAGTTTAACAGTTGCTTGGGTTCGAATATGTTGTTTAGAGAAGAGTAACTTAGTTTATCAGTTGTTTGGTTGCGAATATGAGTTGTTTAGAGAAGAGTAACTCAGTTTAACAGTTGCTTGGGTTCGAATATGTTGTTTAGACAGGAGTCACTGAATTTGGCAGTTGTTTGGTTACGAATATGAGTTGTTTAGAGAAGAGTAACTTAGTTTATCAGTTGTTTGGTCGCGAATATGAGCTGTTTAGAGAAGAGTAACTCAGTTTAACAGTTGCTTGGGTTCGAATATGTTGTTTAGAGAAGAGTAACTTAGTTTATCAGTCGTTTGGTTACGAATATGAGTTGTTTAGAGAAGAGTAACTCAGTTTAACAGTTGCTTGGGTTCGAATATGTTGTTTAGACAGGAGTCACTGAATTTGGCAGTTGTTTGGTTACGAATATGAGTTGTTTAGAGAAGAGTAACTTAGTTTATCAGTTGTTTGGTTGCGAATATGAGTTGTTTAGAGAAGAGTAACTTAGTTTATCAGTTGTTTGGTTGCGAATAAGAGTTGTTTAGACAGGAGTCAGCGAGTTTGGCAGTTGTTTGGACACGAATTTGAGTTGTTTAGAGAAGAGTAACTCAGTTTATCAGTTGTTTGGTTGCGAATAAGAGTTGTTTAGACAGGAATAACTTAGTTTATCAGTTGTTTGGTTGCGAATATGAGTTGTTTAGAGAAGAGTAACTTAGTTTATCAGTTGTTTGGTTGCGAATAAGAGTTGTTTAGACAGGAATAACTTAGTTTAACAGTTGTTTGGTTGCGAATATGAGTTGTTTAGAGAAGAGTAACTTAGTTTATCAGTTGTTTGGTTGCGAATAAGAGTTGTTTAGACAGGAATAACTTAGTTTAACAGTTGTTTGGTTGCGAATATGAGTTGTTTAGACAGGAGTCAGCGAGTTTGGCAGTTGTTTGGACACGAATTTGAGTTGTTTAGAGAAGAGTAACTCAGTTTATCAGTTGTTTGGTTGCGAATATGAGTTGTTTAGAGAAGAGTAACTTAGTTTATCAGTTGTTTGGTTGCGAATAAGAGTTGTTTAGACAGGAATAACTTAGTTTATCAGTTGTTTGGTTGCGAATATGAGTTGTTTAGAGAAGAGTAACTTAGTTTATCAGTTGTTTGGTTGCGAATAAGAGTTGTTTAGACAGGAATAACTTAGTTTATCAGTTGTTTGGTTGCGAATATGAGTTGTTTAGAGAAGAGTAACTTAGTTTAACAGTTGTTTGGTTGCGAATATGAGTTGTTTAGACAGGAGTCAGCGAGTTTGGCAGTTGTTTGGACACGAATTTGAGTTGTTTAGAGAAGAGTAACTTAGTTTATCAGTTGTTTGGTTGCGAATAAGAGTTGTTTAGACAGGAATAACTTAGTTTAACAGTTGTTTGGTTGCGAATATGAGTTGTTTAGAGAAGAGTAACTTAGTTTATCAGTTGTTTGGTTGCGAATAAGAGTTTTTAGACAGGAATAACTTAGTTTAAACAGTTGTTTGGTTGCGAATATGAGTTGTTTAGAGAAGAGTAACTTAGTTTATCATTGTTTGGTTGCGAATAAGAGTTGTTTAGACAGGAATAACTTAGTTTAACAGTTGTTTGGTTGCGAATATGAGTTGTTTAGAGAAGAGTAACTTAGTTTATCAGTTGTTTGGTTGCGAATAAGAGTTGTTTAGACAGGAATAACTTAGTTTAACAGTTGTTTGGTTGCGAATATGAGTTGTTTAGAGAAGAGTAACTTAGTTTATCAGTTGTTTGGTTGCGAATAAGAGTTGTTTAGAGAAGAGTAACTTAGTTTAACAGTTGTTTGGTTGCGAATAAGAGTTGTTTAGAGAAGAGTAACTTAGTTTATCAGTTGTTTGGTTGCGAATAAGAGTTGTTTAGAGAAGAGTAACTTAGTTTAACAGTTGCTTGGGTTCGAATATGTTGTTTAGAGAAGAGTAACTTAGTTTAACAGTTGTTTGGTTGCGAATAAGAGTTGTTTAGAGAAGAGTAACTTAGTTTATCAGTTGTTTGGTTGCGAATATGAGTTGTTTAGAGAAGAGTAACTTAGTTTAACAGTTGTTTGGTTGCGAATAAGAGTTGTTTAGAGAAGAGTAACTTAGTTTATCAGTTGTTTGGTTGCGAATATGAGTTGTTTAGAGAAGAGTAACTTAGTTTATCAGTTGTTTGGTTGCGAATAAGAGTTGTTTAGACAGGAATAACTTAGTTTAACAGTTGTTTGGTTGCGAATATGAGTTGTTTAGAGAAGAGTAACTTAGTTTATCAGTTGTTTGGTTGCGAATAAGAGTTGTTTAGAGAAGAGTAACTTAGTTTATCAGTTGTTTGGTTGCGAATATGAGTTGTTTAGAGAAGAGTAACTTAGTTTATCAGTTGTTTGGTTGCGAATAAGAGTTGTTTAGAGAAGAGTAACTTAGTTTATCAGTTGTTTGGTTGCGAATAAGAGTTGTTTAGACAGGAATAACTTAGTTTAACAGTTGTTTGGTTGCGAATATGAGTTGTTTAGACAGGAATAACTTAGTTTATCAGTTGTTTGGTTGCGAATAAGAGTTGTTTAGGCAGGAGTCACAATGTTAAACAGTTGTTTGGATACGAATATGAGTTGTTTAGACAGGAGTCAGCGAGTTTGGCAGTTGTTTGGACACGAATTTGAGTTGTTTAGAGAAGAGTAACTCAGTTTATCAGTTGTTTGGTCGCGAATATGAGTTGTTTAGAGAAGAGTAACTCAGTTTAACAGTTGCTTGGGTTCGAATATGTTGTTTAGACAGGAGTCACTGAATTTGGCAGTTGTTTGGTTACGAATATGAGTTGTTTAGAGAAGAGTAACTTAGTTTATCAGTTGTTTGGTCGCGAATATGAGTTGTTTAGAGAAGAGTAACTCAGTTTAGCAGTTGCTTGGGTTCGAATATGTTGTTTAGACAGGAGTCACTGAATTTGGCAGTTGCTTGGTTACGAATATGAGTTGTTTAGAGAAGAGTAACTTAGTTTATCAGTTGTTTGGTCGCGAATATGAGCTGTCTAGACGGGAGTCACAAAGTTTGACACTTGCTTGGGTGCGAGTATTAGTAGTTTAGACAGGAGTTACTAAGTTACTGAGTCCAACGGTTGTTTGGATGCGAATTTGGGATCGTTGCATGTGCCTAAATTGTGTCGTTATTTCCAATATTTCAGTTCATGAACTTGTTTTGTTCTTATCATTAACTATTATGCAATGGAGATCACGGAGTGGTTGAGGAACACTGGTGCATCAGTGGCCTGGGTGAATGTGACAGTTGTTTAGGTTATGATGAGTTAAAATGTATTTACATTGAAAAACCAGAACAACTGAGACATGCTCTGGTTAGTGAAACAGCACTATTTATATATTTCACGAAACTTGGTAACATACCGAGCTTAGCTTTGAAAATCCCTTCGCCAATTTCAATAACATAAAAATCTCCATCCTTAGGGTTACAGATCCCGTCAACTTTTCTTTTGTACATGTCTTTATTGAGAAAGACATGTTGAACTTTCAGAAATCGTGCATTATTCTGCGCAACTAATTTCTGTTTCTCTTCGTTAGATAATCTGAACCTGGAACTATGGAACAGCTGATTTCTTTCATATTTAAATAAATATTTTTGTAATGATAAAGTGTAATTATAACAAAAAGTTGTTTTTTTTACTAAATAAGAAACGAATTAATTAATGAGACTACACATGTGGTAAATATGTAATGTGTTATGAGGAAATACATGAGTATTATATTTTAAAGCGCGAATTTGAATCGGTAAGCATGTGCTTTTGTTTACCTCGTTTGGATTTTACTACGTTCCCTTCAGTTCTGGTTGTCGACTAAATTACAGCAAGACAAAACTTCGAATCGTTGCTGATCATGTAAAGGCTTGCTCCACATTCAGACTATCTATTGCTAAGTATCACTGTACATAGTTTTACGCCCAATTAAGATGTCTCAATAATTATATTTAGCACTTTACTGTCTTTAGCATGCATATCGTTGTTCATGTCATCTGCATACATGTTTCTTCGGAGATGACTTTGCAGGCTACTTAGTAATCAAATTACTAAATTAGATGCTGTCAGCTTTGTATACTAAGCTAAATACGTGTCTTAGTAGTTCAGTTGCAACTACGTCGGCATTTAGCAAGATAATTCCGACGTATTCTGTATTTAGTCAGTGCTTAGTGACTTAGCTCAGTTTTTCTGCTCTGGATGTGTCGCATTGTCTATCGTAATAAATGCACATGATATTTTTGACGCTAAGCACGTTGGTAAATCGGGTTGGACAATTCGCTCTCGTATTTAGGAACATTGTTCTCGAGCTTCCTCAGCTGTCTATGTACATGACAGCATTTGTGTGTTCATGATCGCACATTGCAGTGTCTTACGGTTCTGTAATTGTGACTGTATTAAGTGGTGACCAGAATTACCGCTCAACATCAGCCAGAATCCATCAACAACATCCAGTGTTCAACAGTTTGCTTCAGAGTAACCTGTCTCGATAAAAGGCAATCACACAAACCTCGACAATTACGTAACCTATTTTTGTGCGCCATTTTTAGTTGGAATTAAAAGGTCTTGAAACATATTTTGTATTACTTGCCAATGGACATCGTCAAAGCTTGCTTTTCGGCTTTTGCGCTGTATTGCTATTGAGAATGGCATCTTAATTGCATTTTTGACGAGAAGGTTTGTCTCATGGTAATGTTGATGCAAACCTTGGATGTAACAACAAGAAATGACTGCCAACAAACTTCCAAAAAAGAGAAGAAAAGGATGGAGAAGTAGGAAGAAGAGAGATTGCTTTTAGTTCGCATTCCATTTCAAATGAAGAGGAGTCTTATGAGATCAAATCCTTCAGAAAATAATTGAGAGAGACAGAACACACGATGGAGGAGGGCAACACTCGACTACAGAATGGAATAGATAAGGCTGATGTAGTGGAAAAAATAGCAGTGGATTTCGCGTCAGTTTCTCACGACGGTGAAAATTAGCTCCAGGAAATGGACAGAATCTTATGAGAAGAGACAGCGGAATGGACTGCTTGTGTTCATCGTATTATTGCCGCCGTTTTTATCTCTAAAGAAGATATTCTGTAGATATTTTTTAAGTTGTAAATTTCATTTATCTCCGTACAAATTCTCTGCTAGCGTTCTTGAAGATGATTTTGAAAGCAGCATTGTTCGAATAAAGTTGAGGCCCAGTGAAATACCGTGCAATATGTTAACCTGAAATGTTTGGGTAAACCAAGCAAAGGTCTCATGCGAATATTCAGAACTCAAGTAATTCTTTGCCAAGTTTGTTCACTACTTTGTTGTCTGTTTCTCGCTAAGTCACCCTCTTCATTTGTATCTATAGGAACACCTTTGTACATCAAGAACTGTTGCCCTGGATTCAATGAGATGTCGGATTTCATCGTTTACTTGCCGTTACCACATTCTCCAACGGTTGAGGAAGTGCGCTGTGCAATTGCCTACCACATGGGAAGATCTCCGAAAGCCACAGTTCTAAGAAGAGACATTAATCGTGATGAATATCTAAGACAGCTCAATGTCGGTGTAAATGAATCGGAGTTTGCTGGAGAGAACGGGAATATAATCCGAACTCGCTCTCCTATAGGTTGTCTAATTCTGCTCTCTGACGACACAGAACAGTTCCCAATCGTGGATGGACCTGCAAACCAGATCATCGTTTCCCCACCAGGTATGTGAATTGGATAAATTGACTTGGAATAGTGCATGCAGAAAGGCATAGAAAGTTGAATTCATAATTTCATTTTGAAATTAAAGTTTTGGACAAATGGAGCCGGGGTTGTTGACTCAATTCTGTTTTTCTATTCCAACTTCCCAGAGAGTATGTAATTTTTAGGATGTGCAATGAATGAATGAAGCTTTTACGTCACTTTTTACCCCTACTGGGGCCTTGGACGGTGCTGACATCGTCAGACTATTCTGGAGCATTGTAGTACTTTTAGTCCGGATGCCCTTCCTGCCGACTTCCAATGACACCTTCGGGGCTCGACCTCTGGACCAAAGGATCGCTAGGCCAAGCACTTAACCACTGTGCCACGGAGACCCCATTAGAATGAGCTAAGTAAATTGATGACAACAAGGCTTCTATCCCCGTTCCTCAACAGTTCCATGTGCAACCACTTCGAAATCAAGTTAGCAGCTTATCGAAGAAATAAAAGCAGCAAAACTAAGTAATGAAATATGACAAAAATGTATTGGTATCTCATTAACATCTCATTATATATTTAACAAGAGAAGAAATAACTTGACATATCATGCAAAATAGGGAAAAAAGACAAGCACATGGAAAATTAAATTAAATTTAAGTGATGAAATATATCCATACAGGTTTGATATTGTCAGTGTGCATAATTCAATTCCTATTTCTGACGCCATTCAGGCCATGCTTTATAAATTCGATGACTGCAAGATGAAGAGCATGAATGGACTTACAATTGAACAAATTCAGACACTCCTTGAAGTTTTCCTAAGAGACACATATTTTTAATTCAAAGACAAAATATTTCGATACTTATGGGTTATCTCCCCCACGTTTTAAAATTGACGAAAAATGTTTTAAAACGAAAATGAATCAACCGTGGAAAACTTCGGATACACGTATTTGAGTATATTTCTACCCACATACAAAAAGTTTATGCGAATCGGACAAGTACTTTATGAATTAGAGACGATGACGTGAAGTGTAGCGGTGTCAACAGCTTAATCTGACTTCGTATGTTTGTTTGACGCATTATTGTTACTCGTGTCGTGTGTACATTGTTCTCTTTCCGTCTCCGTCTCAGTCACTGCTTTTTAAAACTTCCCACTACCTTACCACATCTTTCTGAAGTTAAGCACATCAATGGAAAGGATGTGGTCTGGATCATTATCACTTCTAGAGTTGTCGCGACGTGACTTTGTTGACCTAGTGCTATCTGCTCAGACTAAGAAGTCAGGCAAAGTCAGATGAAGCCGCACACATCGCCACACTTCACGTCATCGTCTCTAGTTCATAAAGTACATGTCCGATTCGCATAGATTTTTGCATGTGGGTAGAAAATGTACTCAAATACGTGTATCCGAAGTTTTGCGAAGGTTGATTCATTTCTACGGATTGTAGACAAATTTGAAAACATGGGGGGGAGTTAAGCCATAAGTACCGGATTTTATAATATTTATAGTGGGATCGTCATTATCTGATATGCTTCCCATCGTTTTTAAGACACCAGTGACACTTCTCCAGCATCCTCATTCTCAAAATTAAAACATTAAATTTGCAATCGATTTTAATTGCGATTAATAAAATTAATTTGCAATCGATTTAAGTGCACTATATCCCCTAGATGAACCTATTTTTGAATTTTCCCACGAATAAGATCTTTTTGTACATTATCGGTCCATAAGCAGCAAAATTCAATCATAAAAGAAATGAGAATGAAAGAATAACAGACCAATGGTCAAGGGCTGTTTATGTAGGAAAAAGGTGAATCATTTCAATCTTCTCAGCCATGATTGGTCTACTGCTGGACGAAGTCCTCGGCATGATGTTTCCTCCACTTCCGGTCTTGGGCTTCTCTTATACACTTCGTTCCCGCCACCTTCCTGATATCATCCAGACATCGCGTCTTCTGTCTTCCTCTTCGTCTTACACCATCTCTGGGATATCACTTGGTCACACTCCTCGTCCAACGTTCATCCGTTCTACGGGCCATAAGTCCGGCCCAACTCCATTTCAGTCTTGCTGCCGACTCCAGGACATCGTTCCGGTCGTTCTTCTTCCTTTCCATTCTTGTTATTTTGAGCACAGCTCTTTCCATCGCACGTTGAGTAACTTTGAGCCTTGAACGTTGTTTCTTTCTTGTAGTTGTCCATGTTTCGCATTTGTAAGTCATCACCGGCAAAATGCACTGGTCGAAGACTTGAATCTTAAAGTTCTGCTTCTGAAGACCAGTTCAGCTCTACCAAATGCCTCCCATGCTTGGGCGCAACGTCGAGAAATGTCAGCTTCTGAAATCATTTCAATAAATCTCTTCAACTCAACAGTTATTCTGATTCAATTATCAAAAACACAGAAAATAACCATGAAAAGAGAACGAAATGAATGGAATACTGATTACATGTGTTTCACCTTGAAAATATAAATGTCAGAATTACAGGGAAGAACGAAACCTTACGAATATTACTTAATAATATCAAGAATAATTATAATAATAGCGTCTTTATTTATAACATCTGCCTCAATACTGAGAAACTGGGGGACGCTCTACAAATCGGACATAGAAAATACAACTCGAGATTTAAAAGATATTGAAGACATTTAGGGCTTGGGACAATTAGACACGGCTATTCAGCGTGTGTATCTTGCCATTTTGCGCCCGTATCAGTAGCAAACTGCTTCTAGATGTCATTTGACTTGACGTTTGGCCCAAGCAATCTTGGCCTAGCGAATTTCGTTTTAAACCTCCTTTCTTGAAATAATCATTCATCTGCCAATCTCATGATCCATGCCGACCAGCGCTTGTTTGTCAGCATCCGTCCATAAATGGACATCCGTTCTTTATGTCTTGTTTTCATTGGAAGTTTGTCGTGGACTACATAGTGCAGGGTGTCCACTGTACGTGAAATTCACGTATGTACGTGAATTGTACGTGAATTTTGAAAATTATGAAAATGTACGTGAATTGTACGTGAATTTCAGTAACGCTGAGATAGTGGTATTTACTCCTACTTCATATCCACTGATTCTTGTTACATGTGCTAAATATTTTTCTTCCGTTGTTGCACCAACTCTGACTTGGTTCGACAAAAAAGTATGTTACAAGAAAGAAAGTCATAAACATGTAGATATGATCATATAATATAGCCGCTACTAACAACGGGTCTGGGTTCAGACAATGAAAATTCGTGAAATTCTGGTAAGCAGCGTCTTGACATCTTTGTGTCCTGAATTATTTTATGCTCTTTGTAATAGATGTATGAATGTGTATTGTGAGGCAAGGGAGAAGGAGAAGGAAGCGGAAATCTCATACTTATGTGCACAACGGAAGCGCCGACTATTGGAAGACTTTTAGATTGATTAGTTTTTTTGCTATGGTGGACTCAGTCTATTGTTTCTATCCTGATGTTTTTAAAAGAAATAAAAAGTTATCTCCTTGAATATGCACACTAATATTCTTAGTCTTAATCTGCTTATAGAAATCTAAAAACATAAACCCTAATATTATTACCCTTGATTTTTATAGCCGTGAATTATGTTGTATTTAGAGATTATTGAGTGACCAAAAATACCATTTATTTGTGAAATGATGGCTTCGAAACAGCATCGAATGCACTGATATTATTATGTGTGCAGTGTGTATACAAGATAGTTCTGAAGAGCTGTCTTTCTGCTGTAAAGATCTCATTACTGCATTTCTTTGAGCAGTTGCTGCGGGTAGTGTTTTTGAATGATATTGACTCAACCAACTGTCGCTTGCCGGGCAAGTAGGCCTGAAATAGTGGTACGTGAATTTTTTTTCTCAGATAGGGTGGACACCCTGATAGTGTGATAACAATGCAACAATATTTCATGAAAATAAATAAATAAATCTTCGTATACAGATAAGACCAATTACGGTTATTCACAAAATAACATTGCATTTCCCATGAAATTATCGAACACGCATACAATACAATACAAGAGTGAACATCAAGATGTTATTTGGTGCCTCAGGATTGCAAGAGATCATGACGTGATCTTTCTAGAGAGGAGTCATAAACATAACATTGTTTAGGAATTAAAATGTGATGTGCGATGTTTCCGTGTTGTAGATTGCAATACGAACAAACCCTCACTAAGAATGGATAATGTTTCTCCTTTCAGGGAAGCTGTTTCTGATTGAGAACAAGTGCTCCGATGTCAGAAATGGAAGGAACTCTGTCGTGACTTTGACGCTTTCTGATCAACCTAAAGTCGGAGAAGTCCGATTAGCTGTCGCGGAACACGTGAAAAAGACACCAGAGTCAATTACATTGAGGGCATTTGACCGCAGATTCAAATTTGATCTCAAAAGCTTCCGAAATTGTGCAATGAAGGACACCAAAGGCATGAAATGGACAAAACTGGAAGTACTGACCAATGATGAAGAAATTTATCCAATCCCGGAGAACAATATGAGCAGACTTATTGTATCTGATCGTGGTGAGTGCAACCGAAGCTATAACAAGAAAACTAATACAAAAGCAGGTATGCAGAGTGTCTTCTAACAGTGTCTCTATTCAAAGACATGTGGTCTATCTCTCATGGTTTTGACGGAAACGTTTTAATAGATCCTTTACGCTTATAAATGTCTATATGATTTTTACCAAATTCAAATGTTTCTTACAAGGTATAATTCAATTGATTTTCCTATTCATCAGCCTTGCACCTATTGTCAGGAACTTTTGTGAATGTACTATGGTAATCCCTGAAAAGATAGACGAACATTCAACACCTGCGCTCTCTTGAACTCTTGATCTCTGTTAACTGAGTACTCGCACTAATTGGAGACCTGCGTTCTGATGAGAGCCATATGTTCTATTTGATTCATTGTTGAAATATGAACACATTTTGAGGTCCTTCAATATTAAGGTTTTCCTGATGTTTGACTTCCTTTCTCTAATTGATTCTTGAATTTTTCAACTACCGCATATCGAAGTATTTTTAAATATGATAATCCAATAACTTCTCCTAAAAATTGCCGTCGATTTGGATAGTATTAAGCGCATAACATGTTGCGCACTTACATGATAGTGAACCTCGCTGTCCTACCGCAACGTGGTCAGCATGATGCAAAACAATAATACGTTATGAACTGCGTGTGTGTGTCGTTCTTTCAGAGGAGATTAGAGGGGTTTAACCAATCCGAGATGATGTTTGCTCTTGAATTGTTTCGAGAACTACAAAGTAGAGGATCGCCACTGCAGCGACTAGCTCAGCTAAGCAGAAAGGTCAAACTGCACAAAACTCAAGGGTGGTCCAAGAACAATTCAGGGCAACATAATGGACAGTGCAGTCAAATGAAGCAATCGCTTTATTTCTTGCTTGTTATATCCGTTAAGATCTTTCTCCTGCCCCGTTGGGGTGAACGTTTTTCTTTGTGGAATGCCTCCATACTGAGGATTGCAATCCTGGGATCCCATGGGTTTTGTAAATCCCGAAATCCTGGGCTTAAATTAGCTGTCATCTTCAGGGTTTACACCCTCTGGAAACGCCTGGAAGAAAATTCATATCTGTGAAAATATACATGCACCGATTTGATCATATACTTCGTGTCTGGTGAGTATGTAGTCTATGCAGGACCCACATTTAAATTCCATGCATCTTATGAAGCTTCATGAATCTGCACTGTCAAGGGAATATGTTTATTACGAACTGGTCTATCAGGATAAATGAATGAATGTTATTATCCTCAAATAACTTGTGACATGTTGTCCATTAGATATTTCAGCGAAATGATTGGTGTTCATCGTGTGCACAACTAACTGATTATCGTGTATTTCAAGAGGAGACTACAATGAAAAATTCAATCATTCTCGTACTCACATGTCCCAAAAAAGAAAGATGGCCTCTGTGAATTGTATGATATTTCGTGCAGATTCGCCACAGTCGGGTCAGAAGTCAAAATGAATTTCAATTGGTGTATAATATGCCTCTTTCTAGAGGCCTTACAAAGGTTTTCTATGATGAAATTAGAGGTCCTTATTTACCGAAAATGCATTTGGCCAGCCTGCCACCACCTAATAAATACGCATAACGTGTATATTAGTAAATCAAATTTTGCCTATTTATACTATTCAAGCAATCGGTTACCTTGTCGAATTTCTTATGCAAGTAATTGTGCATGCTTCTGAGTTTCAGTCTCAATTTGGACTCAAAACTGACTTGTAGAAAAGCGTTAGCCTAGCTTGTTAATGGTACCTTTCGGCATTTTTTGAAAGATTTAGTTTAACGCATGGTGTAGCTTTCTAGTTACCAATTGAGATCACAGATGTGAACTGTATTAATCTGCAATTTCATGCAATTTTTGTCTGAGATAAATTTGGCATAATACAACCGCGGATTTTGTTGGAAGTCCGAGTTGTAATAACAGAAATACGGTACTAATATAACGACGCTGTGATATTGTGACGATAGCATCTTTCTTCGTTTGCAGGTGTGATGTTTCAGATTGAAAACATTTGCTCTCAAGGGAAAAATTCGTTTGATTTCGTCACTTTCAATCTTCCATCGTCTGCAACTGTAGGTCGTGTTCGGTCTGAGATCGCCTCTCATATGAGGATGAACAAGGAAGAAACGTGTCTTCATCGAGAAAGTGAAGTTTATCCGAGGAATGAATTTAAGATGAAACGTCTCAGCGATGACTCCGAACAGTTCCCTCTCTTCAATGCTTCAATCAACCATGTGATCGTTTCACTGCCTGGTGAGTAGGAATGGAGGTACCCAAAGACGCTCAGTGACTATGCGCAGTGCGAAATGTTGTTGAACAATATATTGTTTTGTCTCATGGAATATTTTCTAAGCCTCTCGGTACTAGTATAGACGTGATACAGCGACAACATGTAGAAATGTACAAATTGTAACAGTTGGTACCAAAAAGTCGGTGCAATTTGTGCCGGCGATGAATACCCGTTTTTCTTGGCATGAACGAGAATCCGAATAAGCAACATCCATGGCGAGGAATCTGTTTATAGATAATTTGAAAACAAGTACAGGTATTCGTTTTAATGCCTACACCTGTATTTGGGCATTCGCATGTATTCCTTTTATGCCATGAGTAGAATGGTGAAATCGCTGTCTTTCAACATGCAATGAAGATCGCAGCACGACTGCTCTGGATGTGAATATTTTTCCATTGAAATGGTTAGGCCGACATGCACCTAAATGGTGACAAAAGCATTCATCCTACGTGCTCGTGCATTTGATACCTCGTGGAATTATATGCAACTTTTTGTGCATTGGTTGAGTGAATGATCAAAATTATTTTCTGAAACAATACAGGTTTTACAATTTACATCTGATTTGTCGAAATGAATACTACGTATTGCCTATTATACTATTCATATTCGTAGATAACGTCTATGTGGTCAGTTAATGCATGAATGATGCACGAATTTTTCAAAATTTTATAATCTGACCACTAGTGCGCACGAAATATGAATGTAATAGTTGACACCATCAGGTTATAGCAGTGTTTCTCAAACACCGGTCCGCTGACTAAATTTTGTCCGCGCGGCAGGTCAGTTTAGTCCGCAAAGTTGATGTGGAATAAAGATCGCTTTCGATTTGGTTTATTAATGCGATGACGCTGTCTCAGAGTAGAAGAAGTATTTCTTCAACATGATTAGCATAGAAAGCGTCTGCAGATCATGTGCTTTGAGGCTACTCTGACAAAGCTACATGTTAATAGGTAGCGCTCGCTACTTCACCGAAACTTGCGATTCAGTCAGCGCCAGTTATCCACCACTAGGATGAGGCACTGTTTTTCACGGCTGCCTAGAGAATGCATTGTTCCAATAGTTTTCGCTCTGTTGACGTGTTACTCTATTGTTCACTGTCATTGTATAGGTTAGATTAATAATGTTTTTTTACTTTTCTATTTGTTTCGTAAGTACTGGTAGTATCTGACTCCCGGGACTTGCGGAGGCATCATCTGTAGAAACTGACTTTGAGACGAAAATGCTAAGTTGTATATTAGCACGATTAAATAGACGCCGTTACGTATGACAGATACCAGTATTTATTGAAGTAATCCTTAGTCTAGTCCGCGCAGTTCACTTAGGGTGAGCGCCTGCCTAGTCTGCGATAAGAAAATGTTGAGAAACACTGGGTTATAGAGTCATTGAGTCAGGTAGGTGTGTAAGAGAATTCGTATAGGGTATACACGTACAGTATAGGGTATACACAGGCTCCTGTAGGAGATTCAGTGTGATGCAGTTGATGCATCCATGTTGTAAGATGGGGCTTCGCTGGCAACATCTCGACTTTTCTCGCTTCGGGTAATCGGGATTGATAAACTCGGAATAAGGATTGGCTTCTAAGCATAATACGGAGTTAGACGTTGTATTTAGATCAAAGCCAGACACAGGTAAGTTTAAGAGATAAACACCTGCTATTACAGAGCTCAACGAAGATGCGGAATTTCAGAATCAAGAGGAGCTTGCAGGGAAGATAAAGTTGTACTATTCAAAGGCTCAATGAAGAACTCCTTAGGCTTAATGCGAGCTACCCGCTGCATTGCCCAGTGAAGACGGGATTTTGGGATCAGGATGGACTGATGCTAACATGAGCAATGTTACGGGTAAAAGAAAGACGTGTTTTATCAATAGACAGAAAAGAGGTTGGTCAGTATAATACGTCTGTTGGCGTATATTTTATGGCACCAATGTATTACTGTAAGTATTACACTATAAACATGTAAAAGTCATCTTATTGTATTTGTTGTTGAAACTTCCATAGTGAAGACTGTAAAATGTTTTCAAAAATTCAAGAAAAACGGAAGCTTTAGCAATGTACTAGCCTTTTGCTTAACGCTTAATTGCAGACCACATAAGCAGACCTAACTCTACCTGTAACTTCGGTCGGTTACCAGTTGAGTCAATTTTTGTGAAGGTTTGTTCTTTAACGTTTCATTTAATCGGGTAATTCCTCTGTAGGTCGGTCTATATGATTCACTCACTCTACACGTACAGCAGTTGATCAGCTTTGTGACTACAATGACAGCTTCATGACCAGCAGTGTGCAGCACTTCATCAACAACCCCTGATGGACTTCCTGCTTTGTTGTTCATCATTGCTTGGTAGGCGGAAGTTACCATAATGAACTCAATGTGGTGTCCGTGGCACAGTGGTTGCGTACTTGGACTAGCGATCTCATGGTCCAGAGGTCGAACCCGGAAAGTGTCATTGGAAGTCGGCAGGAAGGGCATCCGGACTACAAAGCACCACAAGGCTCCAAACAAAGTCTGACTTAAGTCAGCACCGTCCAAGGCCCCAGTAGGGGTAAAAAGTGACGTAAAATCCGTAAAAAAAAAACTCAATGATATTGATGATTTTCAAATGCAGTATTGCGGGATGAAGATCATTCAAGTCAGCTTTCTCGAGGGTTATTCTCATGACCACATTCAACGTGAAGTCCATGTTCGAGCGTTGTGTGATGCGTCAGCATAAAGCAACATGCTCATGTTGTTGATGTTGAACTGTAGACCTATAGATCTTGTTTGAATTTGAAAAATGTCGCTTTGCCTGTCAGGTGGTCAACGTGTGAATAAAGACTAAAACATCAGCTAAAGACTAAAACACATTCATTGATTAGGTTGTTTCACTGGATTGTCGTTTCTCTCTGCAGGTACTTGGTTCAGAATCAAAGATATCTCTCCTGACGCGGAGGTCAAGCTCTTCGATGTCGTTCTTCGACTTTCGGAAACGCCAACAGTTGGTGAAGTTCGTCATGCCCTCGCTGCTCACATGTGTCGGCCAGTTGAGGACACAATTCTGCGAAGAGAGTTATTCAGGACGAAGAAAGGAACTCTATTTAAAGTCTATGAGAGGAAAGATAAGAGAACATTCGGCTCTAGAGGGTTCTTCATCGATGCAAATGGGAACATCAAAAGAGATGGTAAAAATCGAGTAATTTCCAAAATGATGGAGATTTTGTCGGACGACGGTGATAGTGTAGAAGGAACGGTCAACATGCTGATATTGTCTCCACGGGGTGAGTTGAAGATAATGTGATGTTCCGGGCGAATATAATGAGAGCTGCGATTCTTTTAGGTCACTTGAAAGCATAGAAATCGACAACAATAAAACCTCTGGAACGGAGGTTAAGCTTCATCCAATACACAATAGTGGCACATAAATCGCACGCATTTTCACTTAGATACACTTGTCAACGGATGTATCATTGGGTTAGAATCAGCCACATGAGTAAATCAAAGCTTTTCATTGGTTCTTCATGCCCCAACTTAGTTCCCCCGGATGTGCCGCGACCTTGACTTCTCTTTCATTCTAGTCAACTGCAGATAAACAATCTTTATATTTCACAGTGCTATAATCTCTATGATTATTGCTTCCATAATATAGTTTATGCTTTCCAAAGACTGCAATAAACAGTCTTTATTGCACTCCTTCATTGAAATACATTAGCACATAGAAAGTTTTTCATCCTCTACAACGAAAATCATGCATAGAATTTGCATAGAAATGCATGTACAATGGACAGAGAAGCAGGCTATCTGATTTCTAAATTGCTTTGGTTTGATTTTCAAATCAAGTTAAGGATCATGATCATAGATTCTGGTAGTTCTGTGAAATATAAAGTTACTTACAGAACTCGTGCAAAGATATCCAGCTTAATTGCATTTTTCTCGATCAACAAACTATGCCGTCGCCCTTCGGGCTCGTGCATAGACATGTTGATCTCAAAAAATGCAATAAAGCTGGATACTTTGCACTTGTTGTGTAAATAACTGATTTCTATGCTTGAAAGCGATAGAATGACTGCTGCTCTTTATCAAGAAATAAATTACTGCGAGGCATCCATCTTCCTTGCATTTTTCAAGATCAGCATGTCTATGCGTGAGCCCAGAAAGCGAGAGCATGCTTGTAGTTTGTTGATTAAGAAAAGTGCAGTTATAGATCTCTCGAGTTATGTAAGTAATTTATTGTCTTGACTTAATTCACGTCTGAAGGACATCAGGTTGGATTCCGCAAGGATGAACGATAGTTCTTCCATTTCTGACGATTTTTCGCCGGATGTACTGTCTGTTGGGCGGATATTTGGCTATTCGCTGATTTAACTTGCCACCATGCGGGATTGACCTCTTCCATGGAGCAGCATTCTCGGCCAGCGGTTATCGTCCATTCCTTCAACATAACATCTTTGTTGATCTTCAATCCTGTCAATGATATCTCTCCAGCCACTTGTCATGTTCCTGACGACATCGGTACTGATTCTGTCTCACCAGCGGATATTGAGGACTCTTCTGAGGCAGTTCATCTCGAAGGAGTGAAGTTTGTCTCTATCGGTTTGTTTTAGAATGCAACTCCCGACTCATAGATGACAGCGGTGATTACAATTGTGTCTAGATGTCTGTTACTCGCACTTACTAAGCGAACAAAAAGAAACTCTCAATACCTTAGAAATAGAAAAATTGTCGTTCATCGCTTCCAGATTGCTGTAGATTCCTTTAAAAGGCTCCGATCGCTACAATTCTTCAGATTCGAGGAATTCAGATCATTACGGAAACGTTTTCTGGATATGTGGGTCCTTCCGATAATTATTTAAAAAGATAGGCGCACGAAAAAACGTTCACAAACTTCTCTGTAGAACTTGACATCGACTGTGTCTCTTTGCCGTGTGATCCGGTTGATAACAGTCACTGAAACTTCGCACAATTTGGCGTGTTTAATGTTGAACTGGATGCTCATTGTTCGATTGCTATGGTATTTAGTCAGCAGATTATGACGATGATAGACAGACTTTTTTTGTTTTGCTACAACTTCGCTAATGAAACAAAGATTCATTACCAAGGATGGACGACGAGGACGCACCAACTTTTCCAAACCAGCACTTCAATCCAACGGACATTGAAAGAGGATTCAGGAAAACAACATCACTTTTATTTCTGAAGTCATATCTCGGCTGAAGTAAAGGTCAAAGGTTGAAAAGCGAACAACCTTCGACAAATTTCCATTAGATCACTATTTGAAATGGAAAATGACAACAAAAACTAATAAACCATACACTAATCGAACGATCTGGTTCAAGTGGTTGATAAAACGATTAATCGCTATGAGATTGCATCATTGTATTAGATGAGGCCAAAGGTCAAATAATTCAAACCTTCAGTTCAGCTCAAGTATCATAAAAATCGCACATTTTAGTTACTTAGTCTCTGCAGGTGAAGACACAACCCAATTCGGTGACTTTTATCGAGACACTGAGGCTAAAAGCAATCTGATTATGAATAATTTCAATAATACCTGATCCGATGCAGAAATAAAAGTACAAAAATAGCAAAAAATCATACTTGGAATTTGAATTAAACATGGATACATAATAAGTAGATGATTTCATATTCAATGATTTTGCATTTGTGAATATCTCTAATCTGTAATAGGAAGAATCCTTCGTGTAATCTCAACTTATTTCATCAAGAATTGATACTTCAAAATACATTAGAAATAAATTTGTACCGAAATCAGCCAAAAGGCTCTAAACATTCAAATTTTAAAATAGCTCTCACGCCAAAAGTGTTGTGACAAATTTATTATCCTTCAGTCAAAAGTTGCGTAATACGTAGAAAGCAAGGTACGAGAAATCTGGTGGCCACAGCTTGCCTGGTTTTAAAGATATTCAAAAAAATCACCCCCAGTGTGGCGAAGGTGAATTGCAGTATGATATCTTGCAAAATGTGATAACCAAATTGTTTTGACTGTTGACTTCATCATTTTTGTGTCATATTTTCTGATTTGATAGATCCATCCATCCCCTATCAGAATGTTAGAAACGGCCATTAGTTTTACAAGTTTTATAGATGACGAACAACATCCAGAAATTAATCATCAACCGATACATTTCGCCGGCTTCTCAACGGATATTTCACACCAGAATGAAAATGTACGCGGTGGAATCAGCATGAACTATGTTTATGACAAGTTAGAGATATGAGGACAGCCAAGTGAACATGATACGAGTACATACCAAGAAAAGATTGCAAAGTCATAATACTGCATGAAGTTAAAAAGTAGTATCAGAACAATACAAAATTATATGAGAAGAAAAGTTAGTAGAGATAAGGAAATAAAACAGCAGTCTCGTTTTGGGCACGTAGATCAGGCTTGACCATGTGATCAGAATGATTTTTTGTGCAGGTACCCCATTCGTCATTATCAACCACTTCAACGATGGGAAGCGGTCTACTGTGTACTTGAAGACATCGAGGTCATCCACTGTCGGCGAAATACGAAGCCTGGTTGCGGGTCACCTGAAAAAACAGCCTGAATCGGTGGTACTAAGGAGAGAAGCTTGTTTGCACAATGGTGAATTCATCTTTCAAGTTGAAGATGGCTATGGTAATCCAAATGGTGATATCTATCATTTGCCCGAAAATACCGGAAATATGCTTTTATCGGACGACTCAGCACATTTCCCAATCGTCTATGGAGCTGAAAATATTATAATTGTTTGTCCAACGGGTGAGTTGATTATTTGAGTGCAACATATTTGCTATTTTCCGTAATTTACAATCAATTTACTATACACGCGATGTCATAGCAATCAATTTTCCTGATTTGTATTTTGCTACTTCGGAGGCATTGTACATTTCGTTGTATCCATAGGAAGTCGCACTAAATTTGTAACCCATTGTTTTCAGTCAGATATTTGTCCGCTGTCAATTTCTCTTCATCATCTTCTTCAATGTCTTACAGTTGTAAGGAAAAACATTCCCTAGTTAGTTTAAGGGATTTCTATATGAAATAATTCGAAATTGCAACCAATCGCAGACAATTCTTTGAAGATAGTTTTCTCTATAACTACCATGATAATGAGGACTACTCTATATACATGTTTATATGTTATCTAATGAATGTATAAGAAATCCTTATTAATCCTAAAGGATCATAAATGCAAAATCGTTAAGGATTTTATTCGGATATTACCATGGAAAATCCTGCAGGACCTGACCCTTAAAATCCTTAACGAAATTTCTAGCGGATTTTAAAAAAAATCCTTTAGCAAAAGGTTCTATAATGCTAAAAGAAATGGTCTATAGGAATCCCGTAGAAAATAATCAGTCAGGCATGCCCTTGTGGAATCAGTTTCTAGCAGCTAGCATGATGTATTTCAAATTCTGCATTGTTGTGCCTGTTTTGTCATTTGGGAATAGGCCCAGTCTTCTTTGATATCGAATTGATAATTTTTCATATTCATAATCTGTGTCAACTTCATTGCAGGAATGCCTTTTAAAATTAAGACTCTGTCTCCGGATTTGCAAGTTAGCAAGCCAATTTTTCTTCCAATTTCTCAAACTCCGACCGTCAAGGATGTTCGCAAAGCTATTGCCACACATCTGTATAGAAGACCAGACGAGATAGTACTGCGAGGATATGTCCCTTTCAGACCAAATTGTCAGGCACGTGGTCATTTCAAATTATTTTCCAAAGATGATAACATTTTCCCAATCCAGAATTGGCCACACAATAAAGTAACGATCTCTCCACCTGGTAAGTTGATGGTTTTCATGGATAGTGTTGTCATCAGTTTATTCAGGGGTCTCACTCGGCAAAAATCAAATGAAGCAATAAAAATTTGAGATAGTGGCAAAAATGGCAAAAAAAGTAAAAAACCTGGCAAAAAATTCGGAAATTTGATTAATATTAGTAGTCAGGTTGATATTTTGTTGATGGTTCAATAGAAAGGGGCCTAATTGTTAAATTGAAGGATCATGGATAAATCAAGCACATCATCTCAGCCTTCATTTACTTCGCTCGGAAGGTGTCGTCATCAAACAGCAATTTGGATTCAAATCAAGGCCACTATTGAATACTATCTTTTTTATTTTCTAGTAATCGCCTATACTTCACCAATGCAACTAATGCATCCTGAATCAGGGTGATCTCTTAGCGTTGGACACCCTGGAAATCACCTATTCATGTTCGCGAACTGTGCAATTGACATCCGTCGCATGAAAGTCTTGGCTGAGGGAGATACCTAGAAAACCTTGGATCGTAGGTTCGGGTCCTGCCAGCCACTTAACTTTTGCATGACAATTGATCTATCACTTCTCATTTCATTCTTATTGCTAACTTGTAATAGCCCTGGAAATTTGCGTGATTTTCAACAAGTGATCATTTAATTTCCACGGCAATCTTCCAATCTGAAGTGAACATCTAAAATGAAGTTTTAGCGTCACTAATCCTCACTGTAAATGGGCCGGTGCTGACTTTATCTGGAGCACGTTGTGGTGCTTGAACCCATTAAACCCATTTCCTTCCATTTATGCTTCATTTTAAGAGTGAAAAATCGTTTTTCGGATTATTTATTTTTGACAGAACATAACTTAGAACGATGTTCAAGATTTGTGATGAGAAATCATCTTCATCCATTTGATAGGAAATTCAAATTGTTCTTCAAAATGGCGCGAAGAAAATTTTCTCTTTGATAAGTTGAGAAAAACATTCAATATTGAATTTTCATAATCTTTCTGTGTCCATATATGTTTCATTGGCGTATTTTCTAGGGATATGCACCAGTCTGACATTCAAAGGCAATGTATATATAATGAAACAATAGAAAACCAAATGGGAAATGATAATACAAAAGTATGACCCACCAGAAAATCAAAAGCAAAGTTTGCTACTGCCGACTGATTTCAGCCGCTACGGCGGCTTTTCAAGGCAAACTGATTTATTCAACAAAAATTTACATAAAATAATGTAGATACCAAAATGATGACACAGATATCAAGAAGCATTTAGAGAAATGTATATTAAGTGGTTAATTTGCTGTCTATGTACCGTCATTCTATGTCTAAAGGTATCTCCAGATTGTCCCAGGTATAATGTTCTTTCCATGTTGTCTCCAGATATAATATTGTTTACAGGTATCACAAATCAGCTTGTAGATGATGTTAGATGATTGACAGTCCAAATTACTTAGTAAATGAAAGATCTTAATACCTCCAGTTGTTTGAAATTCAACTTGACTGCCCTCTACAATTACTTCACAACCCTTATATCTTGGTTGGCCGCAACGAGTTACACCAGTTATAGTTCTTCGGTTGTTATTTGACAGCAAATATTGCAATGATCTTGGTTGTTTGAATGATTTCATAAAGTTGCAGTCACGATAAGGTTCTAAAGGTCTTAATATACACCTCTCTCAAAGTGAGTCGCCATATATCTAGCTGTGGTGGCAATTTCAAAGCCATGCCTTTTTACCAGTTAGCACCTGATGCGAATCGCTTGGACAGAGAGTCCAAGGAAGCTATGTTTATCCGTGCATTCCATCCATCTCTAAATGCTTCTTGATGTCTGTGTCATCATTTTGATATCTACATTATTTCATGTTAATTTTTGTTGAATAAATCAGTGCGCCTTGAAAAGCCACCGTAGCGGCTGAAATCGATCGGCAGTAGCAAACTTTGCTTTTGATTTTCTGGTGGGTCATATATATATATATACATCAAGTTCAAGTTCACTATGGAATTAAGCAAAGATGATGAGATCATCTTCTTGGATACTAAGATTTCTTGTGGTTCACAATTGGTGATTGATTTTCATTTCAAGTCAACCAACACTGGCATCTATATGCCATTTTCTGCGTATGCCCCGTTGACGTACAGACTTTCTGCGATGCGCTCTCTGTTTTATAGAGCGTTCAAAATTTGTTCGAACCGCAAGCTGTATGAAGTTTCTGCTAATGAGATTTCCAAAATTTTTGCCGAAAATGGTTTTGATATCAAAACAATTAACAGAATCAAAGAGAAGGTCGAAAGGAGTGTTGAGAGCAGGAGCTAGCTCAGAGACTCTCAGCCAGAAACTGAGCAGTTACAGAAGAAAGTTGTAACTTGGTCCGTTCCTTTCATTAGCCATGCTGAAAAAGAAATGAAAAATAAAATTCGTTCCATCAACAATCTTCTTCCGGCGAATATCGAAATTCGGCCGGTCTTTAAAATTCAAAAGCTCATTACTCAATTTCCTAATAAAGACAGAATTCCGAGTGAATTGAAATCATCTATTGTATATCAATACTCCTGTCACCGCTGTAGTATGCGGTACATCGGCGCCACTAAGCGCCATCTCTCGATTCGGATTTCTGAACACCTCAAGGGGTACCCTTCACCCACTGAAGTGTCTACTCATCCGCATAGCCCTAAAATAGAAAATTTTTCGATAATAGGTAAAAGCAATCAGCCCTTTATTCTTGAATCAATTTTGATAAAAAGCAATGACAATCTTGCTAATGAAAGGAATGGCTCTTATACTCTCTGTCTAAATCTGTAAATTTGTACATGCTGCCTTTTAATTTTTGTAAATAGTATGTACATATTGCTCGATTTTAAGATTTTAGGTTTTACCAATTGATTTATTGTATGAAAGTGCGACTGTGAAGCTTTGTGAACTGTAATTATGTGTTGTGACTTGATATTTAAGAAAGATGAACTGTCTCTGTTTGTTACTCCACCGCTGATGATGATGTATTGAACATCGAAACATGTCCGGTCAAAGAAAAATTGTTTTTCCTTTCTGAATATGAAATGCCTGGGTACTCTATGCGTAAATGTGATCAATTCGACCATCGATCCAGGAGCAAAGCAGCGAGTCAAGGAAGTTGTAAATATTGGAGACAAATTGAATCGAGCAGAATATCGAGTGAAATTCCTGAAAGAATGTCATCAACGTCAGGTGATACCAAAGTTTTTACAGATGAAGGTTCCGAAGCTACTCAAAGATTCGAAACAAGGTATCAAGAGATCTCAAAGAGATGCATTGAGAAGACAAATTGGTGAGGCTCTAAAAAACTTAAATAATGTGAACTCTAAGTTCAAGCAAACATTTGATGAGTTGAATGACTCTTATCAATTGATTGCCAAGTCAGTCCTGGACCAGACATTATTAAAGTCTAAGAAGCGTATAGAAGCTACTCATACTAAAAAGATCAGCTATCTGATAAAAAAACAGAAGCCTGTTCTTCCTCCTAGTCAGCGTAAGACTGAACGTTGTCAGTCTGTGATTAACATTTCCTCAGCCTCTTTAACTAAAGACGAGATGGAAATTCTCCGTCAAGGTATGTCTATGTGCTTCCCCCATCGTTCTGTGAGAATTATGGAGGAAAAGGCTGAAGCTGAGTCTGTAGCTGCCAGACTCAAGTCTAACGATCCTTCCTGTATTTCTGATGAGGTTCTTTCCAAATTGAAAGATTGCTTTCGTTCCTATTTCAGAAAGCATAAAGTTCCAAATCAATGGAAAAAAACTCTCAAAACTGTGAGGTCGTTGGCTTCTAAGAAGGATATTATCATTTTGAAGTTCGATAAAGGAAACGGTTTCCTTGTTGACAATAAAGAGAATTTCGTTCGGAAATTGAACGATATTCTGAAAGATGAACAGAAGTTCAAACCGTATGTTTATGACAAACGTGCGAAAAAAGATCCGTTTATTTTAGAGGAAGACCGTTTTAACAGAAAGTTGCAAGCTCTGAAAAGCAAAAAGTTGATAAGTGATGATATTTTTCAGTCAATCAAGTCGAGTGGATCTCAGCCATGTAGGCTATATGGACTTCCAAAAGTTCATAAGAGCATGAGTGATCCGCGGAATCGGCCGATTCTGAACATGCGCAATTCCTACGTTTCTAAGTTGTCACAGTGGCTTGATTCCTTACTGAAAAAATATATACCCAAACAGTTTATTCTGAAAGACACATTCCAGCTTGTTGAAAAATTGAAAACTTTCTCAGATAAAAATTCTAACTCTAGTTATCGTGCTTGCAGTTACGATGTCACCAGCCTGTTTACCAACATTCCGGTAAAAAGAACCATAAAACATGTCTTGTCCAGGATTGATTTTGGCAATTTCCCTGTGAAACGAGAGGCTTTAAGATCTCTACTTGAACTGGCCTGCTCCAACATTCTTTTCACCTTCGATAATAACCTTTACTATCAGGTGGATGGCATGGCCATGGTATCTTCTTTAGGTCCTACAATGGCCGCCTTCACCATGGATATGCTGTAATCCAAATTCACTGATTATCAGGGGCCATCTCCCAGGTTTTATGGGAGATATGTGGATGACTGTTTGGCTATATTTGATAATGATGACCAAGCAAAAACTTTTTTGGAATTTTTGAACTCTCTTGATGACAACATCAAGTTCACTATGGAATTAAGCAAAGATGATGAGATCATCTTCTTGGATACTAAGATTTCTTGTGGTTCACAATTGGTGATTGATTTTCATTTCAAGTCAACCAACACTGGCATCTATATGCCATTTTCTGCGTATGCCCCGTTGACGTACAGACTTTCTGCGATGCGCTCTCTGTTTTATAGAGCGTTCAAAATTTGTTCGAACCGCAAGCTGTATGAAGTTTCTGCTAATGAGATTTCCAAAATTTTTGCCGAAAATGGTTTTGATATCAAAACAATTAACAGAATCAAAGAGAAGGTCGAAAGGAGTGTTGAGAGCAGGAGCTAGCTCAGAGACTCTCAGCCAGAAACTGAGCAGTTACAGAAGAAAGTTGTAACTTGGTCCGTTCCTTTCATTAGCCATGCTGAAAAAGAAATGAAAAATAAAATTCGTTCCATCAACAATCTTCTTCCGGCGAATATCGAAATTCGGCCGGTCTTTAAAATTCAAAAGCTCATTACTCAATTTCCTAATAAAGACAGAATTCCGAGTGAATTGAAATCATCTATTGTATATCAATACTCCTGTCACCGCTGTAGTATGCGGTACATCGGCGCCACTAAGCGCCATCTCTCGATTCGGATTTCTGAACACCTCAAGGGGTACCCTTCACCCACTGAAGTGTCTACTCATCCGCATAGCCCTAAAATAGAAAATTTTTCGATAATAGGTAAAAGCAATCAGCCCTTTATTCTTGAATCAATTTTGATAAAAAGCAATGACAATCTTGCTAATGAAAGGAATGGCTCTTATACTCTCTGTCTAAATCTGTAAATTTGTACATGCTGCCTTTTAATTTTTGTAAATAGTATGTACATATTGCTCGATTTTAAGATTTTAGGTTTTACCAATTGATTTATTGTATGAAAGTGCGACTGTGAAGCTTTGTGAACTGTAATTATGTGTTGTGACTTGATATTTAAGAAAGATGAACTGTCTCTGTTTGTTACTCCACCGCTGATGATGATGTATTGAACATCGAAACATGTCCGGTCAAAGAAAAATTGTTTTTCCTTTCTGAATATGAAATGCCTGGGTACTCTATGCGTATATATATATATATATATATATATATATATATATATATATATATATATATATATACAGCTTTGGAAAGTTTATTAGAAATAGCATGTACTAACATTTTATTCTCTTTTAATGAGAAACTGTTTTACCAAATTGATGGCATGCCAATGGGCTCGAAGCTGGCTCCCACCATGGCTGCGTTTGCCATGAATCTTGTAGAAAGCCGTTTTTCAGAACTTACTCATCTTCCCCTTTTCTACACTAGATATGTAGATGACTGCTTTGCGATCTTTCGCACTGAAAAGGATTGTAAGCATTTTTTCGAGTTCCTCAATTCGGTTGAAGAAAATTTGAAATTTACGATGGAATTAGGCCAGAATGAGAGTCTCATATTTCTTGACACTGTTGTCAGCATTCTTGATGGTGCATTTGATATTGGCCATCACATTAAAGAAACCAATACAGGTATCTACATACCTGCCTCTTCATGTTCTCCCTCTACTTATAAAATCGCTGCTATGCGTTCCCTATTTTCGAGAGCATACAGAATTTGCTCCAATAGAGAGAATTTCAGAATAGCGTGTGAATTTTAAAATGATGGAAAACTTGGCTGCTGGTTGTATGTAGGTGTTCATCAATCTGTTTGGAAAGTTATGCAGGCGAAACGCATCGCACTTTCAGAAAAAGAATTGATGAACACCTACATACAACCAGCAGCCAAGTTTTCCATCATTTTAAAATTAAACACAATTGCTCCCCTCTGTTACGCCTTATTTCTCCTTCAATTATCTCCCGTGGGCTCTTTGATTCTTATCATCGCCGCCGTGTGGAAATGTCAACAACTGAAGCTGTTAAGCCTCAGATAAATGTGAGAAGATAATGATGCCGCCTGGGCATACACGTGTTGAACTCTTGTTACTTTTCTTTATAATGTAATGTCATTTCACTTCATGTACATTTACTTCGTTCACCTGATGAAGTCTTAGACGAAAATTCGTGAATAAACAATTTTATCTTGAGACTACGTTGATTTTTTTAATTTATCTTTATTATTAAGTCTCATGGCGATTACTTATGCGAAATGACTCGCATCCATTCTACATGTGAAAATATCCATGTTTTCTGATGTTTCAAGTTATACTTATTGATATCATCACAGCCGCGTTTAATGGGCTAAGTCCAAATCCATTCAATAACACATTGAGTGCTCAAAAGATCGCATGGATAAGCACTTAGCCACTGCTCCAAGTAGACTGCTAAAATACTTTTGAAATTGCTAAGCATGCGTGTCAGCATAATAATTACAAACATTTACTTCAAACTTTTCTATGGCTATTTTGTCAATGTCGTGAATTATTTCGTCAGTGATGTACTTATTGTGATGTCCAAAATAAAAAAGGAGATGTAAATAATGGCTGAAAGGATTGATGGTTTTGATCAAAATTATCAACTTATTAGTCTATGGTGTCTCTCATCTCTTTTTTTGTAATCGCTTCTGTCATTACGAAGCAGTTTTGTAAAATAAAAGAATTGTCAGTCTAAGACCCTTTATTTCCGCAGCAAAAGTCATACAGCTACTTTCTCCAAATTTCAGCCTGTGTTCTCAAGGGTATTATAATAGCTACATAAATAATATTATGATAATGGGCAGGATGATATAATGGTCAGCAGAGTACAACTCGGGCAAAATCACATTAATTAGCTGCATTTGATTGATCGTCTGATGATGTGCTGTTCTCTAAAGTGAAAAATAACTACACAATTTGTTTTACTGGAATAGACTGAATAGAGTACTATTAGATAAATACACACATTGGAAACAATTTACATAAATGATTGGTTGCATAGAATTTTTTTAATTTGTATAACTTATCTATAATGTCCACAATTACATACATTCAACAAAGGATAACCCACTCACTCGATCAACGATTTGAGTCGTCATAAACATTGTTTTCTTATTCTCTTCATTGCTTTTATTGGCCTTAGTAGGCCTAAACATATTTTTGCTTCTTAATATCTTTGAAACTTTTGCCCGACTCGACACGACTTAACTCGGCTCGAGGTTGACAAAAGCACGACTCGCAACGCGTCCGGCAGCCAGCACGAGTTTGTGCAGGGAACGAGGCCGACAATGAGACTTTCACAGAATGATGTACACCTCATAGTCCGGCAGCCAGCACGAGTTTCTGCAGGGAACGAGGCCGACAATGAGACTTTCACAGAATGATGTACACCTCATAGTCCGGCAGCCAGCACGAGTTTCTGCAGGGAACGAGGCCGACAATGAGACTTTCACAGAATGATGTGCACCTCATAGTCCGGCGGTCAGCACGAGTTTCTGCAGGGAACGAGGCCGACAATGAGACTTTCACAGAATGATGTGCACCTCATAGTCCGGCGGTCAGCACGAGTTTCTGCAGGGAACGAGGCCGACAATGAGACTTTCACAGAATGATGTACACCTCATAGTCCGGCAGCCAGCACGAGTTTCTCCAGGGAACGAGGCCGACAATGAGACTTTCACAGAATGATGAACACCTGATAGTCCGGCAGCCAGCACGAGTTTCTGCAGGGAACGAGGCCGACAATGAGACTTTCACAGAATGATGTACACCTCATAGTGCGGCAGCCAGCACGAGTTTCTGCAGGGAACGAGGTCGACAATGAGACTTTCACAGAATGATGTACACCTCATAGTCCGGCAGCCAGCACGAGCATCTGCAGGGAACGAGGCCGACAATGAGACTTTCACAGAATGATGTACACCTCATAGTCCGGCAGCCAGCACGAGCTTCTGCAGGGAACGAAGCCGACAATGAGACTTTCACAGAATGATGTACACCTCATAGTCCGGCAGCCAGCACGAGTTTCTGCAGGGAACGAGGCCGACAATGAGACTTTCACAGAATGATGTACACCTCATAGTCCGGCAGCCAGCACGAGTTTCTGCAGGGAACGAGGACGAAAATGAGACTTTCACAGAATGATGTACACCTCATAGTCCGGCAGCCAGCACGAGTTTCTGCAGGGAACGAGGCCGACAATGAGACTTTCACAGAATGATGTACACCTCATAGTCCGGCAGCCAGCACGAGTGCCTGTAGGGAACGAGGCCGACAATGAGACTACGAATCTGCGCGTCTGGACTGCTTGATGTATGAGCAGGCAGAATTGTGATACGTGACTTTCAATATCGTGTACTCGGCAGACTGGTCATTTTTATTTCAAAACAAGTGATTTGAATCATGGTAACCCTGAAGACCATGTACCACTTGATACTAATGTAGACAAGGATTCACCTTCCGTAACCTTGGTTTTCAGTCAGATATTCTGCATTCTGCTCCTCATTCATTTCTGTGATGAAGTTTGATCTGCCTGCCCTTTTCTTCCAGGTATTCCATTCCGAATTTCGAACTATTGCTCGGATTTCAATCAAGGAAAGGACTTCTCGCTGTTTCTGCCGCTCTCTGACACCACAACCGTTGGTGAAATCCGCTTGGGTATTGCAGCTCACATGGGTAGAGAGCCGACGCAAACTGTCGTGAGGAGAGAATATTACGAAGATCATGGGGAGATGAAATATCTAGCGAGTGCTAGTTTGAAGGGAGAACCTTCCATATTTTGTTGTGCTTTTGATAAAAAAGCAGTAGAGTTTGATGTTCACTCGAAAACGATGTTGCTGTCTGATGATGGCTCACGCTTCCCTCTCGTGAAAGGTTACATGAACTGCCTCATCGTCAGTCCACCTGGTAAGTTTCTCATGTCTTCCAGTTGTCGTGTCGCACTTCAACCTGCTATGCATCATTCGTGAGCTCACATTCTCAGCTTCCAATTATGCTGCTGTATGAACAATTTGTTATTGCGCTCGCTGGACAGTGATCAAAGTATGAAAATCGCTCAATTTGCAAATTTCAGTTTTCAATAGGAAAGCAGATGAGGATGATAATGAATCAGAGAGGAGACGAGCGAGGAGTTTCCGAGCTTTCTTTCGACATAATGCTTGTCGAGATCGGTGGTCTAGGAAAGACGTGAGAGGAAGCTGGCAGAAGACATCGTTTATTTAATTGATTCAGAGGAAATGATTTGCATGAAATGCATGGTGTAGATTCTTGAATTAGTGGCCGCTTTAATGCAAATAACATAGTGTCGAACTGACATGTTTGTATCTTTCTCATCAGTCGGTTGATCATGAGTCTAAGCATGAAGTTAGTCCACAGAGATAAATTGCTTTGTCTGAGTTGGTTGGTCTGGAGATGACATTTTTTTAATATTAATGCTCACGCTTAGAACTGTTCCCGAAGAACTAGAAGATCAATTTTCCATTGAGTGTAATGCAAAGTCAAGCCTGAATTCTGACGAACTAAATCATTGACACCGCATTGAGCGCACACAGTCAGTGAATTTAGATCGTGAGGAGTCGAACCATGTGAATAATATGTCCATTTGATGAATTTATCACTGAGAAACATTGAGTCAAAGATAGGCACTGTCCACATGGCAGATGTTCAGTCTTCAATGTGATAGCGACAGCTCATCACAATGACGTGTGTTCCCGAATGCAACTTTCCTTACGCATTGCGTGCGCTTGGCCAATCACGTAAGCCTAAGGGATACGGATCTTTCCACCTCTCTCTGACATTGCATACAATTGCTGAGATAGAATCCCGTCACCTCTAGAGTAACAGCGACAGACGAATCCATCTCTGTGAGTTGATCAAACAAAACTGACCCATAAAAAAGCATTTGATTGTACAATTAATATTTAGGCTTTCATGCTCATTATGTAGCCTACTATAAGAGATCTAAAAATATGAGTTTCTCCGCCATTACTAATTTGCATCTACGACGCTCCGCGACAATCCCTTTCTTCTTTTATCATTTGTCAAGATGTATAATTTGTTCCTTACATTCCACAGATGAGATCATTTTGTTGTTGCACATAGCTGATTAGTAGTTAGGCATTGAAGGATAATTTTTCCAGTCATTGGCATTCAATCACAATTCTTTCGGACAATGCTTGGTATTTCTATTTGTAACTCAACTTATCTCATGTTGAATCTCTGCATTTTTGGGAAAATCACTGACTCCCGTGGAGTGGATTACATATTTTCATATTTCTCATTTATATCGAATAACGTTTTGCAGGCATTTTTACTTTCTTTTTAATAAAAATTAAGAAGACAAACTTCATATTTCGACCATCTGTAGTGGCCATCGTCAGAAATATATTACTTTCTAATTCCTGCATTAAATGCAAATTACATCGAAATGATAGTAGGATTTAGCAGTAAATAAAGGTCAAAAAGTCTTCACTCCGTGGACAGAGTAACTCGGTGAGACCGAGATTTCATGAGAAATTTTCCTCCTCATTTTCTCAAGTCTGAGGTCGCAATTTCTACTGACCGTGTTTGTTGAGTCTTAAGATATCTAGTGATTTTCTTCACCGTAGTATCTGTTCATCTAGGATTGTACGCGTTCTATGGCCCATTATCGTTTTATGTTTTTGTAATTTGAATCTGATGCAGGAATTGGAGAGTAAATAGATTTCTGACGATGGCCCCTTCATATTATCAATCATGTTGTAATCAAAAGCTTCAATTATTTGTCCTACGTACGCCAGAATCACCATCGAAAATGATTGAAATGGAAATTGTTGAAATAAGCAGCGAATGTATTACCGCAGTCTACTACCGAAGCATGCCAACATGATATTGAATGAAAGTGGCGTGAGTAGGCCTACTCCCATCTTTGTACGGATGTAAGCATATGACAGCGATAAACCCAAATGTTTTCCTATTTCATCGATGACTTCTATAAGCATTTTTTTGAGAATCTAACTTTTTCCGAAACAGTGTGGTAGGCCTGCAGTTATGCGTACATGGCCACTCGGTCTACATGCAAGGATCAAAGAGTTTGAATTTGTCAGTCATGAAATGAAAACAGTAAGCTTCCATTGCTAGGCTTGGTACTGTGCACATTAATGTTAGATTCGGTGTGCACTTATCAATCATCCATAAAAGTTTTGAGAAATACATAGAAGTTGAACTCGTTCATGTGAAAGTTATGTTCGTACATAGGTATAGGACAGACAAAAAGCAACCCAATTACTAAGTCATTTTTCATCTATGACCCAAGAAATAGATTTTTTAAAATCCTATGTTTTTTCTGAGACAGCGTGGGAGGCGTGTAGTTGTTGCACAAACATATACAACAAGTGTGACCGCACTAAGGAGCATGATTTTATAACAGCAAACGTTTCGATAAAGCATGTCGTACACTGTAAATCGCTCAATACCAATCACATACGAAGGATGCATAACAAACTATTTTTTTGGTATATTTCTGTATCTATTTGTATGCTTTTCGAATGTTATTTCAAATGTGGTATGCTTTACGGACTAAAGCCATACCAGCACAATGTTAAAGGAAGGCATCAATGATGTCTAAAGTATGTTGATTTAAGGCCTTTTGTCAATAAAGATCACACTAATCACTGTTGTGACATTTATTATAGTAACATCTATTATTATTTGACAGTAGTATGTAATAATATATATATATTTTTGCTATGTGACTTGAAGCTCTACATACGAGAGACGTACCAATGAGGACGAATTTGCATCGGGTCTCGTATATAAAACATACCAACAACTCGTATTTCATTGCAAAACAGCTGATCACCGATAGAATAGTTTGTATCGCTACATAAGTGAGATTTCGCATGAAAAGCATGCTAGATCTCTGTAAGCATACGAGAATCTCGGATCAAATGTTAGTTTAAAATTGTCAGTGAATTTGGTATATACTTGTATTTAATTTTCTTATCCAGCGATTTACAATGTACATGACGTGTTTGACACCATGGCTACAACGTCTAATTTTAGACTGACAGTTCATGTTAACTCTTCACTTGCAGGAATACCTTTCCACATCGAACACGAATGTCTCGGTCTTGAGCATACAAATTCATGTGACTTCTTGTCACTTCCTGATTCACCGAAAGTCGGACAGGTGCGCAGAGCAGTCGCTGCTTGTATTGGTAGGAAGCCAGAAGAGACGGTTCTGTGGAGAGAGGTGGGGAAAAACCGTGGTAAGCCTGTCTTTCGTGTCGGTGATGAAGAGAGATTCGGCTGCCCTGGTGGAATGGTCAAAGCAATGCACGACCACTTAACAAAGGACGTCAAAAGGATACCACTCAACAGAGACAACGAATCTTTTCCGGTCTGCAAATGGCCGAAAAATGAGATCATCGTATGTCCTCCAGGTTAGTTCATTGGCATTCACTGCTTCAAGATAAGGTTGTTTAGTTAGTGATGTTCCTTTCTGGATACTTTTGAACCTGCTAATCAATCCCCTGATTGGTCATTTTAATTTTACACCAAGCCGTTCAGTTCATCGTTTCGCTCTCTGAAAAAGTCAGTTCGCTTAGTTATTTTCCGTCCACTTCGCAGGTGTTCATGGTAGATTTGTTCAATTTTACACAGATACGTAGTCAACCGGCCGCTCGCTTTAAGTATCTATTGAAATGTCAATACTTCACATTATCAATCGTTATTGTTCATTATACTGTACTTCATCTTTCTGTAATGATTCATGTAATTCGTTGTTATCACAAAACCAAGAACATAATCACAAACGCAATCTTGCAAGCAGACAAATTCCATATACCAAAAGGGGAATCCAACAAATCAAAGCACCCATGCTGTCTGCTCACATAAGACAGGCTATCCACTAAAGAGACAATATCCGCAGTGTAGACCCGAAAGATCCACAACTGAAAGTACTCAACACTGAAATTGCAAAAGAAATCAATCAGCATGACACACCTTGGCCCCACCGCCATCCCATACCTAACTTGCATATGCACTCTCACTCAGCACGAACCAGATACTCAGCATCTGGAGGACATCGAACATCACACCAAGGACAGTCACCTTCACACACCTTACAGACCGATTTTTCTTCTCTCTCATCTTGCAAAGCACTGGAAAATATTAATCCATCTATTGTTACAAAATTTGTCCCTCTGTTGCCTTTCAACACGGCCTCTGAAAAGAACATTTTGCAGTCACCCCAGTTCATCAAATCAACACAATCATTGCTCCCAGCTTCAACAGCTAAAACCACCCACGCTCGCAATCACCATATCACTGGACATGACAAAAGCATTTGACACAGTTCACATGCACACACCCATCCACTAACTTCAACATTCCCTCTTCATTCAATACATGTCAAAGCTTCATTAAAGATATGCTAGCCTACACCACATGCAGCCAAACACAGCCAACAAAAACACCAAAACAGGTGTCCCACAAGGAGGAGTTCTCTCCCCTTTCATTTTCAACCTTTACGTGCAAGACATTCTACTTCCAACGGACACTGCACTCAAAACAACGGTCTACGCTGACGATATTGCCATCACGGCCACACACTCAAGCATCAAGACTCAGCCCTACTATTTTTGCATGCTTGCTTCCTTGCTATGAGACCTGCTCTACTTCATCCGCACTTTCCTCTTCAGGGACGCCGTTCTTTGTTATCAATCGCTGCTGGAATTTCAGACATGAAACCGATTTTCTTGTCTACCTGCCGATTTCCCGGTCGCCAACAGTGGGTGAACTTCGGAAGGCGATCGCGAAGCACATGAATCGTGAACCAGAAGACACACATCTGCGTCGGGAAGTGGGCAGAGTTGGGGCAAAGGCGGTTTACTGCATCAAAGACGGAGACTTTGGTGACTTTCTCGGAAATGCAACTAGTTATGATAGTGGAAAGGTGAAGAATATCCGTCTTGAACATCTAACCAATGATTCTGATCCGTTCCCTATCAGTAAAGATCAAGAGAATCAGATCGTGGTATCCCCACCTGATGATGACATCATTCTATCAGACGGTGAGTCAGCAATTTTATAAAATTCTGCTTGATGCCTCCATTTGGAAAACGGATATACATGGGTCCGTAAATTAAAGTGACTACAAAATGATGAATTTACATGCGAAATGCACACATTCAGGCCTATTTGAAGACCATTGTTCCATTTACTCAATCTCACGCTGTTGCTCTATTTGAGTTTTCTGGAATGATGTAATGCTTGTTTCGAAGCTTCCACTTTTCACCAACGTTTGACTAGTGTTTTTAATAATCTACAGCTTTTGAAATGATGATGATGCCCCGGCCATTCTGATTATGTATATCACATACAAAATACATGCTTATTTGCAGACCGATCATCGGCAAATCGAGTGACGTTTTCTTTAAGCTGTAGCTGGAATTTTTGACGTTTTACTTTTCTGTTGTGTTTTTTGATGTTTCATTACTTCTACTGTCGATTTTATTAGTAGTACTTGTTTTTATGTATTTTCTCTTATCGCATTGTGTTTCAAGGCTGGAATCTACTCATTTTGTAGTGCGCGTCACTGCGTAAATTTGTGATGACATGGATTTCCCGCAGTTATTTGAGATGTCACGCTCTGTCCTTAGCGAAGCCACTTAATTTCACGCACTGTCTTATCTGTAATCAAAATACTTCTCCGCACATTTATCTTCATTGCTTATGAATAGACCCATAGACCTTCGCTTAGATAGCTTTGATATCCGACCTCTATGAACAGACTAGGGGTGTACCGATTAATCGGCCGATTTGTGGACTTCTGAAGATTTTGGTAAATTTTCATCTAAATTTGGTGACTGATGGAAAGCAAAGATTTCGAAGTTTTAGATAAACCTCACGTGCACATTGTGCATGAAACTACTAAACTGAAGTCAAGCAATTTCTTTTTATCATTCCGATGATTGAGAACAACTGAATTGAGAGACTTTTGCTTAGACTAGATTTTCACAATGATCATAAATGCTGGCAAAAAAGTTATTTTCGCATATTATCATGTATAAAAATACTTCGCATTTTTTCGCCGGCCTGAGTTTTCGGGCTGGGCACGTTAGCCATGGCCCGAGTTTTTTGTTCCCTCGGCAGATTTAATTTCTCGGCCCAGACCCGTCTTCTTTCAGACTAGAAGCCATTTGAATATATTCGCAAGTTATGATTGAACAATCACAACTCACACTTGATCAAAGATCGCACTCAAAAAACCTTGTGTAGAATAAAGCCAAACAATCGAGTGCTCATATGCTAGCCACCGATTAAATGAAACTTTGGATGCATATACTATAGCATGAAGCAAGTGTACACGTACATGCATGTTTTCATATTCGTAGATGCAACGAATTCATTAATCGCAATATGCAAACGCGTATATGCTTCTAACTTGCACCCACAGAAGAAATGCCCATGTTATCAATAACTTATCCCGTCATAGAATACTTTGAAAATTTCGTCATATCTCCAAGAAATATTTTGTCATGACTTAGTCGTCTTGTACAGAGCTCACTAGTCTTTGAATCCATTAATAGAATCTTTAGTGAGAAGATTTTGGGTGTGTCAAGGGAAACAATAGCCGAACCACCAATGTCTAGTGATTTTACCGTTTTTGCTTTTATAGACATGATTGTAAATCGTACATATTATACTCGATGATTGCGCATCGACACAATAAATGTACTGTGTATAGACATATTAAGTTCTAGAGGATGGCAATGAAAATAATCTTAAGAACAAGCGACCGGTTGTGTTTCCAAAAATCCAGGTCAGGGCTTGGTTTCCACTCTGGCAGAAGCGCTGATCTCAACTTTTCATGCTTTTCAACTTCTTGGTAGTCCTTGGCCATGTCACGATCTCATCTCTGGTTGACTGAAGCTCACAATCATTCGTCTTGCAATTGAACAGCTACTATTCTAACCTTGTGACGGAGTTCTCACTAGCACAACAAGGGCAACTGGGTTCGAATCCCAGCGCAGAACATCGGCCTATATATTATTTTCGTAAATAACGGATGAAATTATCATTTGCCAAAGTGGCGTCCTACAGCAAGTAATTACGAGTCATGGCTGTCCTTTCATGCCATCATCGGTTAGAAAATGGATAAATTCTTGCGACTCTAATATTTTATAATGATCCTGATTATATCGATGTGATTTTGGTTGGAATGTAATCATATCAAATAAAGTTCTTGCTGTATATGTCTGTCAACAATATTTTCTACAATTAATGCTTTAAGTAACCTTCCAGAATTTAATCAAAAGCAAGTGACAAAAATTCAAAATTATTCAACTCAACGAGGATTAGCTTCACAACGCATATTGCATGGCACATTCAGGACCTAATTTACTTGTTATTTGCTGTACTTTGTTATTATTAAGGTTCCTTGACTAAGCGGGTGCTTTCAGTGAATAAAAATGTCGATTTCAGAGGAATAATATTCTGCCGGTTAATCGGCTACTTTCACCTATTAATCGGTAATCGGCCGATTATCAAAATCACTAATCGGCACACCCCTAGAAAAGACCTACTAAGAAATTTGTGCCCGTAACTTCTTTATTGATACTTCGACGAAATCAATAACTGAAAAAGAAGAATTTACGACGATGGTATATGAGACCACTTAACATCAATAGAAATATCGATTTGCATGGTGATTATTTGTTAACTAATGATCTACGGAAATTCGACGACGAGGCACACTTCGAATACTTCCGCATGAATTCCGAAAAGTTCGATATTCTTTTTCGACTTACCGAGCCTTACCGACAACATGCCCCTACAACATAAGCACTCAGTTTCTGCATTTCATCTCTCTATGATTGGCACTTGTCAGACTGTTGGCTACTGGAGATTCTGCGCAATCTATAGCTTTCAACTTTCGTGTCAGGAATTGCATAACTGAAGTTTGTGGTGCTCTTATTACGACACTTGAAGAGTATACCAAACCACCTAGTGAGGAGTCATGGCGTGATGTAGCTGATGAGTTTGAAAAACGTGGAACTTTCCGAACTGCATTGGCAGCTGAGATGGTAAACACGCCGTGTTACATCAATGTTATTTCAATATTATATTATCACATCAATGCCCGCTTGGGTCATTATTTTGATAATCTGTTCTCAACTTGCTTGTGTTTGATTGACTTTGAAAATGCAGTGAACATTATCGTAAATTATAAAGTAGGCCTAAGACTCATTAGATTAGTAAATAAGTCACTGCGCGTAACACTGTTCATCATACAAAATTGATACCAAAGTGCGAATAATTGTATTGAAATAGGCAACTCTCACTTACATGGAGTATCGGTAGGCCTACCACTCATGCATGCTATGTGGAAACTGAATAATGTCTAATGGCATAAGTTGTCCGAATAATGTCTGACGATCAAGGCCTTAACCAACCGGTATAGAGACGCTATCCACCGTCCCATCCGACTTCTCTGAACGCCGGTTCCAGCCCTGGTCAACATTGCTTGTACCAGATGATTCCATTTCACTGCACGGAGTTTGACTGCTTCTAACTTCACTGCGTGAGGATCTTTATCTCAGTGCGTGTGAATAGATTGATCGATATCTTACTGCGTGAAAATGCGCACACGCACTGATGAGCGTTTTCTTACATCCATCAGCGCGGGAAGTGGATGAGTCATCACGCAGTGCGCTGTGTGGGAGATCCGCACTGAGCATATTCAAGCGTTTATTGTGGACATGTTCCGGGTTGAATGAAAGACCATATGATGACTTGAGCTCATCCACAGCAGTCTTTCATCATTCACTTGTCTGACGATGGTCGCCTGTGGCGGCTGAAAGGCCTCGTACATATCCTCTCATCTTGCAAATAATGCTCAATTTTGGCGAAACACACGGTTAACATATTTGTTGACAGAATCTCGGGTTGGTGGAATCGCCGCAAAATTACTGGCGAAAAATCGCCAGTTCAGATGGCAACATCCTCGCCGTTGACCGCCCTCCTGGATCCTGCTGCATCGGATTTCAATCAGGCTTTAAGACAAGGAAGTCACAGGAGTTATTGAGGTTCATTGACCGACTCAACAATTCGTGTCTGTACAACGCAGCTTGTTGTCACCTTCAGGAGACAACGACCATTTGCACGAGATCTTCCCAATCGGTTACAGGTAACAGTTTTGAGATCAAGAATTTGGATGGAATCTTTTCGTTGGCGAGAACCTCTTCGCTGTCATGCAACTTTTTCTCCATGTACAGAATTAGATTGTTTAAGTGTGTCACTTTGCTAGAAGAGCAAATTCATTCAAAACGATGGCACATGCATGAGCTTACAAAGTTGCCAAACAGAAATTTTCATGGCAGAGATAGGAAAAATAGTCGTGCGTCGCTTGCGGATTGCTGTATATTCCTTCAAAATGCTCGGATCGTCACGATATCTTCAGATTCGAAGAATGTGGTGATTAGTCATCGAAAGATAGAACAGTGAAGCCAGACGGACAAAATGAATGCTGCAGCCTGCAGGTTTGAACCTAAGCAGCATGACCATACGACCTATGAGCTGCCATGATTGCTGGCAACTCGACATATTCACAGACACATTGCTTCGTAGACTTCAGTACAATGACTGTCACTATCGATGCACAGTTTACAACCGGAAGCGACAAAAGTGGGTCGAACGAGCCACTGCGACATCCAACGAAGATGAAAATTGGATCAACGTGTAGAGGTGACACTATGCTGCCGAAAAGTAACAAATGTCATAGGGACGACGGTAGTACTAATTTTTCCAATAACTGAATAATCTGCAGAACGCGAGTAGACACGACGACGTAGCACAAAAGTTTGTGGATAGTACTGCCGGAGTACCTCAAGGATCCGTATGAGCTCATGCTGACAAGTTTGTGCCAGCCTTTTTTTCGCTCAGTAAGAAGCTGCTGATTCCTTTCAGTCCGAAATACGCAACTGAGTACAATAATTTGCATCATATGTGAACTTAGCAGAAATATTGTGCAAGTTCGTTTCCACCTCAGGCTTACTTCAAATTATCGTTGAGGTGGATTTTCAATATGTGAGAATTAACAAATTGTTGCTGTTATCTGCTGAGAGTTTTGTTTGAGGAGTGTGTTGTGCCGAATCAGCTGTCCGCTCACAAAAAGCGATAGAGCGCAAACTCTGACATTTTTATTTGTTCCATTTTTTAAAAGCAATTTTTTAGTAGCAAATTCTTTGACGCCCCGACTACAATTGAAATCACGAGAATTGAATTCCGAAAATTAACGAATCAGTTCCCCATCATGTCCCTATCCACTTGAAGCAGGAGGTGAGCAAACCATGAGTGACAAAATGGGCACAAGAAAATGTCGTAGGCATGGAAATTGTGTTGAATTTTTTGATATTAAATGATCTTATTTCATTGTATGGTTGCTTCGATGGTGATGGTGAATATTCCAAGTCATTGAGTATGAACTTAGGGCTGTTTAATGCATCAGATGAGTCACCATCTTTGTGAGATTCACTGTCCGAATATGGAATTCACGTGCTAGTAGCAATGCGTGCATTTTCTCATCCGAACGCCGTCTTAAAATGGCTAGATTATTATGCGACAAAGACCTGCTTTTGTCAACGTTATGAGGAGGGGAAACACCGTCAAAGCTAGAAGAATTCAGGATATCATCCAAGTATTTCATGAAGGATGTGAGACGGTGACACAACAGGACGGCTCATGTGTAAGTTGCTGCCACAGAGATCAAGTGCCTTCTCTTCAGGGTTATGTCTACAGATGACTTTCCTCAATACTGATGGTCACGGCCGGAACCAGTCCCGAGGGGCAAGAAGACCATGGAAGGTAATGCAAATTCAAGCCTGAATTCTGACCAGCAAGAAGATTGACAACACATTGAACGTTAACTGTCAGTAAACGCAGGTCGTGAAGAGTCGAACATTGAATAATACGAGTATTTCCATGTGACGAATTTTACATGGAGAGAAATTGAGTTAGAGACAGATACTTGAAGGTTGCATCACGAGTGTCGATCGAGGACGAAGTCCGAGCGTTGCAACCGAGCTGTTACCCTCTGTTTCTTTGCAAGAGTGATGAAAGCGATTTATCACCACAGTTAGCTGATTTGTATGTAATTGCCTACATAGTGTAAGGAATCTGCACTTTATTGTTCCGCAATGAATGGCATAGAAATCGTCTTTCAAACATAGATATCAATAGCCAACGATTTAGGTTGACCAACTGTCTGTCGATATGGCCAGGATTATTGTTCAGACAGCGTCGTCAAAAACGCTATCACAGCGCTGTCATAGCGTTCTTAAGCGAAGGTATTTCAAACAATAGCACTGTCATAATGAAGTCATAATATTGTTAGTGAAAATACTCGTTGGTTTCATATCAATCGCTTCGATTTCTTGATCTATACAACAGCAGCTATTTGCTGATCATGACGTCACAATACGAAAGTAACATAGAAAGCCGAAATTCGTAAAGATTCTAGATGAATGTTTCCTATCCATGATAAAGTTTTCTCAGATTCGCATTGTTATATCGTCTGAAAACACTATCTTAGCGTTCTCATTATCATATTAATCAAACTCGGGTCGGACATTACGTCGAAAGAAAGCATTTCATTTATGACAACTGTGTGCGTGTGATACAAGTGAAATAGTGTTTGGTTTCACAGTGCGACATTCATGCAACTCATATATTCATCAAAGAACCTGACGCTATCTGATGATGTAATATCTATGATTTTATCTTTCTTCAACAGTTGAAAGAGGCATATGCATCTTACACGAGAACGCAGTGCAAGTAATTTAGAACTTCATTTTGATGTCAGGTCACAGAACTGACAGGTCTTCGAAACTGTCACAGTTAATGCACAATTGCACATGCATGGTCAGAGTGTTAGGCCTCAGCCACAATGCGAGCTTTTCCAAGCGTTTCCAATGCGAGCGTCCCGAGCTAACGTATCTCCGTAAGCTATCAATCGCTCTGGTTTGCTTTGCTCGCAGTGTGGCAGTCTGCAACTGCTGCTGGCATAGAAATAAACTGTTTATCTGAAGTTCGCTAGAATGGAAATTGACTCAAGGTCGCGGCACATCCGGGGGAACTAAGTTGGGGCATGAAGAACCAATGAAAAGCTTCGATTTACTCATGTGACTGATTCTTACCCAATGATACAGACGTTGACAGGTGCATCTAAGTGAAAATGCGTGCGATTTATGTGCCGTTATTGTGCATTCCATGAAGCGCAATTTCCATTCTAGAGGTTTTATTGTTGTCAATTTCTATGGGTGCAATGATATCTTTATATTTGCTGCAAAACGCTTTGCTCGGAAACGCTTGGAAAAGCAAGCAATGTGGCTGAGGCCTTTCACTTCACATGTCTGTCTACAATCTGACCGTTTAAGGCTCTCCAATAAGAACTGCTTGCACCACAGAATTAGACAGGTCGTCCCTTCTTCCACTTGACTAGAAAGGAAACATTGGAACATGTAACGCTAATGAAATGGCACAATCTGCTGACATAAAATCATAGAAATCGAACAATGAGCAGCCAGTTCAACATTAAACACGCCAAGTTGTCCGAAGTTTCAGTGACTGTTATTAATCGGATCACACAGCAAAGAGACACAATCGATGTCAAGTTCTACAGAGAAGTTTGTGAACGTTTTTTCTTGCGCCTGCTCACTTTTTTAATAATGATCGGAGGGCTCAACATTATCGAGAAAACTTTCTTTCTTTCGCGCCTGCTATCTTTTTAAATAATTATCGGAAGGAACCACATATCGAGAAAACTTTTACGTAATGATCTGAATTCTTCGAATCTGAAGGAATCGTGGCAATCGTAGAATTTAGAAGGAACACACGACACACGACATTTACCTTTCAATGCAATGGAGGAACAATTGAATAATTAGATACTTCTGAATATCTGAATAAAAATTATTCTGAAGGTGTGCGAGCTCACGATTCCTAGGTTGGGCGACTGCGGTGTGGGAATCAAAGGTTGTTGTCAGTCTTCAATGACTTAATAGGTGTCATTCTCTCTAGATATTCAATATTCTGCGACTTTTGTCGTGGCAGATAAGAGCTCGATAATATTGAGATTCCGAGAATTTTGATTTTGATTATGGCAGTAGTCCAACAAAGTACCGTTATTTCACATTCTATGCATGACGTGTAAACTGCCATTTAATCTTCTTTCCTTCTCTTTCAGACTTGTTTGATCGTGTCTATGTGAGTCGATCTGTGTTAATGCAGATATTTCCGTCTTGAATTGGATTTTCGAACTTTTTTAGACGCTTTTTGAAGATTTACATATTTTTGAACGCTTTTATTTTGTTTTCGTGATTGTACATTGTCTGGGTATGGTACAAATGAGATTCCGAGATCGGATTTTTAATAACTGCGATATTTTGTATTAATAGATGCTATTTTCATATCAATTGTTTTGCCTTCTTGAAATGCGCAAAAGTATTCTGTATTCGATCGGATTTTGGCTTTCTTCTAATCCAGAATTGTGCTATGAAATACTTGTGTTTTGCGTTTGTGTCGTAATTTAGTGCACGCACTGTTATTACGAAATATAGCTATTATTTATATAACTAGACTAGGTACTGCTACATTCTGACAATAGCACGGTCCTCGACGCCCGAATGCCTTTTGGAGAAGCAAACCACTGTGAACTGAGCGAAAGTCTCCGGGCTTTGACAACATTCAGATTCATTATTTGAATAAACCTAAGGTGGATGAGGTGAATAAGGCCCACCTAACAAACTTAGAGCTCTACAATCTTGAATTTTTGATTAAATGCTAAGTATTTATATTCAAATTATCTATTTCTCCTGCAGTTGACATGTGTGAGAAGTTCATGTCGATAATTGCAAAACTTCTGGTGTGCGAGCAAAAAGATGCAAAATCACCGAGTGGGACTATTACCGACACGTGTAGGAAGGCCCACTTTTGTTTTTATCTTATCTCTTCAATTTACGCAGCTTACAAGTCATTTCCAACATCTAGCTATTGGATTATATTTACCCTCTGGTACGCAAATAAATGAGGTTATATCCAATGTTCTTGTAATTCAGAGTTAGGACTTAAGTTATGTACCTATGTAAAAAAGAAAACCGAAATTGTGCATTGAAATACATCAACGTTTAATGAAAGACAAAAATATATTTTTAACACGAGGAAGATTAATTGCTGATGGTGAAACCTTGTATTTGGTAATGGATATAATCTTTCTATTGTATTATCAATCATAAACACACTATATAGGCCTACACTGGAACAGCCAGGACAAACAAATGGGAACTCATCTTCGTCACTTCCATGACTTAAACCAACACAATCTTTGTGTACTCACATGCTGTATACTGTCTCACATTTATCTTCACAAATTTTACATACCACGATTAATTTTCCAGCTTGCTCAGCTTTTCTACAAGCTTATAGGCCTACTGTTTTGTTTCTTGGATAGAGCAGGTGTCTGCTTAAAGCTCTTTTTATTAGTAAAAAGCTCTTTGTTTAAGCAGTTGTGCTTTGTACGTGAGACTATACGCTTAATTTTACGTGGATCTGACTTACGTTGGATTTTTGGAGTGCTGATTATGCTGTGATAGGCCGTGGCCTTATTACCAGCATTTTTGCATGGGCCTTATTGCAATAAGGCTACATTGACATCGTTTTATATAATCAGTGTTTTTCGTACTTTTCCAGAACTCAAAAATCAAACTGCTATATACAGTGTAAGGTCATAGAGAGGATACGCCAGAGATAATTTTCCATGTTGAGAGCTAATCTACACCAATAATTATTGTCATGAAATCTTTGAACAAATGAAGAGCAAATTCCCTGTGGGAACGAATCTTGCGAAAAACTGGCGAATGTCAGCTGCGGAATATCATGCTAAAGTTCAGTCATATTTGCGGGATATTCGCTGGCGAAGTTCGCCGGCGACAATTCGCGCTCTATATGTCACCTTTTACTTCTGACTTTCTCTCTTATTTTCTTCAGTAATCCACCTCTACAGCCGAGGCTCCCTCACCTCCTCACTATCCCCCACATATGGCTAATCTATCTAAGAAATAAGTGCAGACTATCATTCTTTGATAATGATAAAAGTATAGAGAATCCGTATATATCGATTTTCATAACATCTCTTGACATTCAATAATTTACAACAATGACACCCTAGATGCCCGTTTTTGGATAAAACATGCATGATTCCCATGCATGATCATACATGATTCATGCATGATCATGTATGATTTATGCATGACCATGCATGTTTCATACATGATCATGCATGTCTCATGCATGATCATGCATGCATCATACATGGCCATGCATGATTTTCATGCATGTTTTATCCATGAGACATCCATGTTATATGTATGAGACATGCATGTTATATCTATGAGACATGCATGTTTTGTCAATGAAATATCAATGATTTAATCATGTGACATCTATAATTTTACCATCGAATAGATGAAATTAAACAGGGATGCTAGTATCATTGTACAATCTGTATTGTAAGTTTATAGCACATTTTTGTCGTGGAGTGATGAATTCTACATGTTGCATGAATACAACATTGTAAAATTTACGAACATGCAGAACTTACTTTACAAATTGAAATACATTCATTACATCCCTGGCAAATTCCAGTCACTCCAGCATAGATGTGGCGCAAAGGCCATACATTATTTTCGATATAAAATTGCACATGTCACAGAGACATTCAAATGCAAATTAAATAACCGTGTATAAAATCAACATGTTTATAGCAATGTATTGAAGACACTAGGAAAATTCATGCACAACGTGAATTAATGAAACGCAAATGAATCAGTCTCTAACACAGTTTTCAATCTCCGATTCAAAAAACATTTCTAATGAATTTATGGAATAAAAAATTAGAAAGAAGAGCTGTTACATGTTATTTGTAATTAGTAAAATAAGGTATTTGTCAAAAAAGACTCTGATCGAATAACAAATCATAATTCTAAAAGCTATCAGAGAAGTGTATTTTCTAGAAATGTTTTAAAACGATTAAAATGGCAGTGCAAGCGATTATTCGGAAGATGTTACTCTGAAATATTCTTTATATATTTTTTTGATGCAGCATTGTCGACCGGAAGGGTGCCATGACAGTTTATTGAGAAATTTAGTTGAAAGATATTTGAAATCATAATAAGAAACGATTGATCACTCATTCATCTTATGGAGTTTTCTTCTGGAGCAAATATGTTATGGCACGGTACGCTTCTTCCCTTTGAGCTATACCGAATATAACGCTGTAGATTGAAGTGTATTCTTTTGTTCTTAATTCAAATTTCAAGCATGATTGATTTTCCGCACAATAGTAATCGTGTAAGAAAATATTTGTTAGACCTACATTTGGTAAAATAATTATTCTTGCTAAAATTATCCTTTGTACGATAGCATTCATAGAGATTACAAAAACTGAGCCCTGCTCTCCCAAGTAAACAGCAGAAGGGATGGATATCCTTCAAAAATAAAATTTTTCATACGTATTTAGAAAATGTACAAAGTTTTACCACCGTATAGGATGACGTTCATATAGTAGCACACATCGAACGATCAGATACAAATAATTTTGATGAAAATCACTGTTATCAACATAAAGAAAATTTCTCTTTCCAGATTTGATCATCCTTCATTTGAAAATCCTTCCAACCAGAAAACATGCCCACAGTCCGAATGCGTATTTCACGTCATCTGAAACACTGTCATTTCGAGTCGAACACCGTCGCGACGTCATCATCACATTTTTAAGAATAGAGGTGATGTCACGAAAAATTTACAGTTCAACGGAGAAACAATCACTAGTACTATGAAGTTTGAAGCGATGATACGAGGTCACTGAAAAAAACATCTTCAGTTGGACCACAAGACGTTTGTCCGAATCTGATGATCGGTGGGACGTTGCGAATATATGAGAGATTTATGGGTAAATAATAATTCCAGTATTTCGGGGTTAATTAGCTCACAAGACAAGACGAAAAAACAGCCGAGCGTAGGTCAGGTATTGAGTCATTGATGCACAGATACGACGAGTTTGCGCAGCCTCAGCAATAAGCACCTGTAAAAAGAAGACAAATTTTGTGCTGATGTGCAGAGCAGCTAGAATTATCATACTTAACTAATCTTAATTAACATTCTATAGGTAGGCCTACTCAAAGTTTAGAAGAGAAATCATTTATAGTAATTTTAGGTGTTGTAGTAAAGACTATTAAGAAAACTGCTTTTGACTCATTTCATCTCTGACAATGTGGCAAGCGATATTATTCTTAGGAATTTTGATAGCAAATGAAGATATTCAGGAGTGGTTGAATTGTGATCATTAACAATTTATGAATTATTTTTTAATCAATGTTTGTAGTATCTATTAATAATTTTATTTTGATATTCAAGTACCGGTAACTGTTTTTACAAAAATGCAATCTGCAAATAAAAACGGAGTATAGCCTATTGCCGGCCGCCTGTCAATCGTTCGTGAAATGAAGATAGTCAGGAATGCTTGAATTTTATATAATATTAACACCGTACATGTAATTTCATTTTGTTAAAATCACAATCTGCAAACACACACATAATGTCATCTTGTCTACCATTTATATGACAGCATCTCTTCAGATATTCATGGTGACATGCGGGCCTACAACTAACATGTGACCATAATAACTAGGCCTACGATGATATGAAAAGTGCGATGCATAATTTGTAATAAGTAAACACAAATTGATATAAAAGAGTGGCAATGAGTTTGTACTTCGATTGTTTTATATTAATCGTAAGGCATGAAAAATAATTGATTTTGCAAAACTAAACCTATTGTTGGACTGCAACGCATAACTGATCTTTATTACAGTGTGCAGTCCGTCGTGTAGCATCTATGCCTTTTGTGTGCTTGATCATTTTTCTTAAACGACTCGAAATATCAAATTGATATCATTTTCTAAAATGTAGCGATTCTGAAAAAATTAATTGAATATCATGGGCGTTAACTACAGGTTTTCAGTTCAATATTTATGAAATGGAAATAGTGAACTATTTAAACAAGCTTCCTTGATGAATCCATTTTTCAGAAACAAGATTAAATTGTATAACTTAAGCAGATATCGAATAGCTCAATAGTTTGTCCGCATTGATAAAAATATTCTCCATCTAAACTTTTTGTAGTCCTGGAATAGATTTTTTTATGCCTTATACCATGTTCAATTGTTTCAATTTTTTTCAATTATTTGTCATCCAAATATTGATGCCATAGCACAAGTATAGCCTACTATTGAAGTGCTAAATTGAAATGGTTTTAATGCGTTAATTTCAGTTCTTTCATGCTCATAGTTTCTAGCATGCAACTATTTTGTCTCAACATGCCCAGATTTTTGTGCTATTTTCAAAGCAATCAGAAATTACGAATTTAAAAGCAGTGTATTACCATTTCAATATATTACCATTTGATTATGATTCTTTTCACGACAGAATCAACTTTTGATCGATTTTTCAGCGAGAAACGTCGTCGTGAAAACTGATATGCATGCACATTCTCATGTTGAATTCAAAGTGAATAGGTCTTGGGTTTTCCATCACACAAATGATGTCACATGCCCAAGACTTATTCACTTTGAATTCAATATGCCAAGAATTCCTCTTAGCAGCACATTTTAGGAGTTCTTGATAGCTATGATATTTATGTATAAATAAAGGATTCCCAAAATGTGCTGCTAAGAGGAACCGAGAGGAATTGAGATATTTTGTTGTTGCCAGTAAATTAAATTAAGTATGACGCTAGTAGCTTTCAAAGTATTGCAGTATCTAGTATTTGCAAAATTAATAGAGGAGATAGCAGTATAGTCATAGAAATGTCTCTACGTGTTCATGGTCAATAAACCAACTTTTGATTTATCGATTGTATCATATGACCAAATCTTTCCTTTGATTTTGTTTTCGGGATTTCCAAATACATGTACCTAGACATGCAGTTAAATGCTGTAAGTTGACAAAATAAATTTGGAAACAATTAGAAGCTTACCCTTTTTCTGCGGTTTGATCCAAGAGATGAATTTTTAATTCTGATGCACAAATCAAAGGAACTTGATGGCTTCATTGAGTGGAAGAACTCACTGACTACCTGCGAGTGTTCATTTTCGAATTGTGCTCCATGTTGTGCATGAAAACTAAATAAGATAATGAAAAAGGTAGACGATCCGACGATGAATAAATAAAGGTGTGTAAGTAGAACTTGATGCGCTGACTTTTGTAATATTAAGCAGTTAACACGGGTTCGAAGAGCACGAGACCGAAGAGCGCACAAGCGTAGCTTTCTGTCCCACGCACAGAATTAGATTCATCTGCGCGCGCGGCGCTTCGGTTTCCTAGAAAGGAGAGTTATACGTAACCTTATATGGAAATGGCACAGAATTAGACAACTTGCTCCTTCTCGAATGGAAAATTCGTGTATCGCTTGGTATTGGAAATGGCAAACAATAAGCTGTCAGCAAAGGACAACAGAGCCAGTGAGAGATGCGTGCGTGCTGTGATATCACTTCGCACACACCAAAACACACATCGATGCCTGGCTTCGATTCAATGTATGCACTATACAGTAAGCAATGCCGAGGAGAGGATGTGAAGTCATCAAGTGAACTAATTTTCGTACGCCTGCTACTTTCTTTAATAATGATCGGAAGGGTCAACATTATGGAGAAAACTTGTGGGCAATGATCTGAATTCTTCGAATCTGAAGGAATTTTGGCAATCGAAGCACTTTGCTGGAACTCACATTAATCCGCAAGCGACGCACGACTTTTTTTCCTATCTCTGTAAGGTATTAGGAATTCCTTTTTGCGCACCTAATAGGTTCCTCAATGTGCCGTCCATTTCGTATTAATCACACTTCTAGCAACCGAAGCAGATAAACAAAATATTTAATTCTGTGGTCCCACGTGATGGGTGGACAATAATTATTAAGCAGGGACGCTGAGTCACAGGTATCAACAGTTCCCAGCGAGAGAATATTATCGACCTCTCATGGCTCACGAATGCGGCCACGACCAGGCTGCCAACAATGTGACCGAACTTCCTCAGCTGCGTGCGCGTGGCGAATTTCCTTAATGTAGTGACGGAAAGTTATAGAAGCGAGATACGATTACGCAGACTGAGCGAGACACTTATGCAATTGTTTGCTTCAGTTACATGCTGATTTAATATCATAAGTTTTGCAAATTACTAGCTAAGTAATTTAGCGAACACACGAGCAAACTGATCAAATTCGACTTGCTGATGGGCACGGTGTGGAACTTAGAAACTTCAATAAATGCTTCAATTTGAGAAGAAAAGTGTGTGCCGATAGAATTGCTTAATATTGAAAATATATGTCATGTGTAGGCCTAATATTGTTGACCTGTTCGTCAGCATTGACTAATGTTGTTGCTATTGTAGCTACAGTGTACATGTAGTGAATGTGAAAGATGATGAAAAATGAGTAGAAGAAGAAGAAGAAAAGAGGAACGAGTGAGTGAGTGAGAAAGAGAGAGAGAAGTGATGAAGTCACCTGAATATCTTTTTTATGCACACCATTTCATCAAATATAAAGGGCATATATAAAACACTCGAAATAATGGTAGACATGCATATTTGATATGTCGTATAGGCCCTATACATGTTTCATATGTCGATATCCATGGATCATCGATGTTTTATCCATGAGCGATTCTTTGAGTAATTTAAATGCATTTGTTACTTCTTACAGCATCAATATTATTAGTAAAGTCGGTATCTAACTCAAATGGACAATTCTTCTCTACAGGAAACGCTCTTTTAATTATGTATTTTATCCACGTTCATGGATCATCGATGTTTTTACCATGTACAATTCCAAATTACTATTCTGAGTAATTTTTATATACATTTCCCACTCTTTACAATGCTAAATATTATTAATATAGTTATATCTACACCAAAAAAGACCAATTTGCTTATTAAGGAATGAAATTTCTTGATAGGATTTATCCGTGATACATGCATCATGCATGTTTTATCCAAAAACGGGCATCTAGGGCAGATATTTGAATAATATCATAGTATTTACTGCGACATTTATGGAAGATAAATACTTTTTTTTAGTTTAAGCCTTCGTGAATTAAAAAAAGATCCCTTTTTATCAGATCAGACTGAGTATACAATATATTTTCATGTGAAGGTAATATACGAACATTAGGCCTACTACTTATCACTAATTAGTTGCTACAATATCCACGATTTCGCCGGTTGGCGAAAAATCAGCTCGCATTAGTAACCAAATAGCTACCAACTAATTATAGTAACTTTATCGCCACCAGTCGTTTTCTAATTTTACACATGTTTTTGGATAAATTATGACCGTAATTTTCACATGCGGAGATAGTTTTTACACGAAAATGAACTTTTAAAAAAAATTATCTACAAAATCGCTACCTCGCCAGATAATCTGTTGATATTAGTAAGTTGCGTTCCCACAGGGTTAGATCAAAGAAGAAATTTGAATGTACTTTTTTTAAGATGCTATTGGGCCAAAATCGATAAAACTTCTGACACTGAAATATGATGTTTTTTCATTTCTTTTTTGTTGCGCTTAAATTCGTTGAGCACTTGCCGAGAGTGGGCCTTATTACCAGCTGGGCCTTATTCATCTCACGCACCTTATAATAAGTTGTTTGGTACAAGCGTTACTTACGTACGTGCATGGGATGATTCTCAGAGTTATACACTGTGCACCTGTATCATCGAATAGATAGCCGTGTATAATTAGACTCGATTAAACGATTAAAAAGACATCAAGGCAGAGGCGATTATGCCCCTTCATGCACACCATGACAATTGTGTCTCCTCCTCACTAAATCGACGTTATCAGCCATAAGAAAGTGAAAGCTTTGTATCAACAAAAGACGAACAACACTTACAAAAACAGAATTAGATTCATCTGCGCGCGCTTCGGTTTCCTAGAAAGGAAGGGTTATATGTAGCCTTGATATCGAAATGGCACATCACAGAATTAGACAACCTGCTCCTTCTCGAATGGATAATTCGTGTATTGCTTGCTATTGGAATTGGCAAACAATAAGCTGTCAGTAGAGGACACCAGAGCCAGTGAGAGAGGCGTGCGTGCTGTATGTGATATCACTTCGCACACACCAAAACACACATCGATGCCTGGCTTCGATTCAATGTATGCACTATACAGTGAGCAATTCCGAGCAGAGGATATGAAATCATCAAGTGAATTATTTTTCGTACGCCTGCTATTTTTTTCAATAATATGATCGAATGGGCCAGCATTATGGAGAAAACCTGTGCGCAATTATGATCTGAATTCTTCGAATCTGAAGGAATTTCGGCAATCGAAGCACTTTGCTGGAACTCAAATTAATCCGCAAGCGACGCACGACTTTTTTCCTATCTCTGTAAGGTATTAGGAATTCTTTTTTGCCACTTAATAGGTTCCTCGATGTGCCGTCAATTTCGTATTAATCACACTTCTAGCAAACCGAAGCAGATAAACGAAATATTTAATTCTGTGCTCACAAACTTTCGCAATATTCAATTACTGTTCTCAGCACTGTCACATTGAGGTCATGCTCAATTAGGATCTGTTAAGTAGCTTGCTTATTCTTAAAATTGAGGGGAAGACATACAATTCGAGCATACTTCATTCGTTGCATCACAAACTACAGGGTGAGCTAAATTAAAGGGCGCTATTTTTAAAGTGCTGCAGATCAGTGGATATTTAACCAATTTTAATATGCGATGTATCATTGAAACCAGGAGAGTGTGGACATAATTTTAGCGGCTATTGAAGATCATAGATATGTTGACTTTGAAGTAAACGCGACAAAAAGCATCTTCGGTTAGAGCAGACTATGACCATTTGAATGGTCCCTAGATGCCCGTTTTTGGATAAAACATGCATGATTCCCATGCATGATCATGCATGCATCATACATGGCCATGCATGATTTTTATGCATATTTTATCTATAAGACATCCATGTTATGTGTATGAGACATGCATGTTATATCTATGAGACATACATGTTTTGTCAATGAAATATCGATGATTTAATCATGTGACATCTATAATTTTACCATCGAATAGATGAAATTAACCAGGGATGACAGTATCATTGTACAATCTGTATTGTAAGTTCATAGCACATTTTTGTCGTGGAGTGATAAATTCTACATGTTGCATATGAATACAGCATTGTAAAATTTACGAACATGCACAACTTACTTTACAAATTGAAATACATTCATTACATCCCTGGCAAAGTCCAGTCACTCCATAGATGTGGCGCAAAGGCCATACATTATCTTCGATATAAAATTGTACATGTCACAGAGGCATTCAGATGCAAATTAAATATCCGTGTATAAAATCAACATCATTTTTATAGCAAGACACAAGGAAAATTCATGCATAACGTGAATTAATGAAACACAAATGAATCAGTCTCTAACACAGTTTTCAATCTCCGATTCAAAAAACATTTCTAATGAATTTATGGAGTAAAAAATTAGAAAGAAGAGCTTTTACATGTGATTTGTAATTAGTAAGATAAGGTATTTTTTCAAAAAGGCTCTGATCGAATAACGAATTATAATTCTAAAAGCTATCAGAGATGTCGTGTATTTTCTAGAAATGTTTTAAAACGATTAATGTGTTACTCTGAAATATTCTTTATATATTTTCTTGATGCAGCATTGTCGACTGGAAGGGTGGCATGACAGTTTATTGAGTAATTTAGTTGAAAGATATTTGAAATTATAATAAGAAACGATTAATCACTCATTCAGCTTATGGAGTTTTCTTCTGATTAAAGCAAATATGTTTAAATGCACGGTACGCTTCTTCCCTTTGAGCTATACCGAATATAACGCTATAGATTGAAGTGTGTTCTTTTGTTCTTAATTCGAATTTCAAGCATGATTGATTTTCCGCACAATAGTAATCGCGTAAGAAAATATTTGTTAGACCTACATTTGGTAAAATGATTATTCTTACTAAAATTATAGTTTGTACGATAGCATTCATAGAGATTACAAAAACTGAGCCCTGCTCTCCCAAGTAAACAGCAGATGGAATGGATATCCTTCAAAAATACAATTTTTCATACGTATTTAGAAAATGCACAAAGTTTTTCCACCGTATAGGATGGCGTTCATATAGTGGCACACATCGAATGATCAGATACAAATAATTTTGATGAAACTCACTGTTATCAACATAAAGAAAATTTCTCTATCCGGATTTGATCATCCTTCATTTGAAAATCCTTCCAACCAGAAAACATGCCCACAGTCCGAATGCGTATTTCACGTCATCTGAAACACTGTCATTTCGAGTCGAACACCGTCGCGCCGTTATCAGTCACATTTTTAGGAAGAGAGGTGATATCACGAAAAATTTACAGTTCAACGGAGAAACAGTCACTGCCAAATGAAGTTTGAAGCGATGATACGAGGTCACTGAAAAAACATCTTCGGTTGGACCACAAGACTGTTGTCCGAATCTGATGATCGCTGGGACGTTGCGAATATATGAGAGATTTATGGGTAAGTAATAATTCCAGTATTTCGGGGTTAATTAGCTCACAAGACAAGACGAAAAAACAGCCGAGCCTAGGTCAGGTATTGAGTCATTGATGCATATACAAGACGAGTTTGCGCGGCCTCAGCAATAAGCACCTGTAAAAGAAGACAAATTTTGTGCTGGTGTGCAGAGCAGAATTATCATACTTAACTAATCTTAATTAACATTCTATGGGTACGCCTACTCAAAGTTTAGAAGAGGAACCATTTACAGTAATTTTAGGTGTTGTAGTAAAGACTATTAAGAAAACTGCTTTTGACTCATTTCATCTCTGACAATGTGACAAGCGATATTATTCTTAGGAATTTTGATAGCAAATGAAGATATTCAGGAGTGGTTGAATTGTGATCATTAACAATTTATGAATTATTTTTAATCAATGTTTGTAGTATTTATTAATAATTTTATTTTGATATTCAAGTACCGGTAACTGTTTTTAGAAAAATAGATTCTGCAAATATAAACGGAGTATAGCCTATTGCCGACTGCTTGTCAATCGTTCATGCGATGAAGATAGTCAGGAATGCTTGAATTTTATATAATATTATAACACCGTACATGTAATTTCATTTTGTTAAAATCACAATCCGCAAACACATACACATAATGTCATCTTGTCTACCGCTTATATGACAGCATCTCTTCAGCCCTGTGGGAACGCATCTTGCTAATATCAACAGATTATCTGGCGAGGTAGCGATTTTGTGGATATTTTTTTTAAAGGTTCATTTTCGTGTAAAAACTTATCTCCGCATGTGAAAATGGTCATCATTTATCCAAAAACATGTGTAAAATTAAAAAACGACAGGTGGCGAAAAAGTTGCTATAATTAGTTGGTAGATATTTGTTTACTAATGCGAGCTGATTTTTCGCCAACCGGCGAAATCGTGGATATTGTAGTAACTAATTAGTGGTAAGTAGTAATGTTCGTATATTACCTTCACATGAAAATATATTGTATACTCAGTCTGTTCTGATAAAAAGGGTTCTTTTTTTAATTCACGAAGGCTTAAACTAAAAATATTATTTATCTTCCATAAATGTCGCAGTAAATACTATGATATTATTCAAATATTTGTCATTGTTGTAAATTATTGAATGTCAAGAGATGTTATGAAAATTGATACAAGCAGATTCTCTATATTCTTATCATTATCATTCTCATGATAGTCTGCACTTATTTCTTAGATAGGTTAGCCATATGTGGGGGATAGTGAGGAGGTGAGGGAGAAAATAGAGCCTCGGCTGTAGAGGCGGATTACTGAAGAAAATAAGAGAGAAAGTCAAAAGTAAAAGGTGACATACAGAGTGCCAACTGTCTCCGGCGAACTTCGCCAGCGAATATCCCGCAAATATGACTGAACTGGAGCATGATATTCTGCAGCTGACATTCGCCAGTTTTTCGCAAGATTCGTTCCCACAGGGAGGTATTCATGGTGACATGCGGGCCTACAACTAACATGTGACCATAATAGCTAGGCCTACGATGATATGAAAAGTGCGAAGCATAATTTGTAATAAGTAAACACAAATTGATATAAAAGAGTAGCAATGAGTTTGCACTTTGATTGTTTTATATTTTTCGTAAGGCATGAAAAATAATTGATTTTGCAAAACTAGACCTATTGTTGGACTGCAACGCATAACTGATCTTTATTACAGTGTGCAGTCCGTCGTGTAGCATCTATGCCTTTTGTGTGCTTGATCATTTTTCTTAAACGACTCGAAATATCAAATTGATATCATTTTCTAAAATGTGGCAATTCTGAAAAAAAATTGAATATCATTGGCGTTAGCTACAGGTTTTCAGTTCAATATTTATGAAATGGAAATAGTGACCTATTTAAACAAGCTTCCTTGATGGATCCATTTTTCAGAAACAACAGATTAAATTGTATAACTTAAGCAGATATCGAATAGCTCAATAGTTTGTCTGCATTGATCAAAATATTCTCCATCTAAACTTTTTGTAGTCCTGGAATAGATTTTTTATGCCTTATACCATGTCTAATTGTTCCAAAAATTTTTTCAATTATTTGTCATCCAAATATTAATGCTATAGCACAAGCATAGCCTACTACATATCTAAATATTGAAGTGCTAAATTGAAATGGTTTTAATAAGTTAATTAAGTTCTTTCATGCTCATAGTTTCTACGGTTTCTAGCATGCAACCATTTTGTCTCAACATGCCCAGATGCTTGTGCTATTTTCAAAACAATCAGAAATTACGAAGTTAAAAATTATTGGAAATTTACGAATTTCCAAATACATGTACCTAGACTTGCAGTTAAATGCTGTAAGCTGACAAAATAAATTTGGAAACATTTATAAGCTTACCCTTTTTCTGAAGTTTGATCCAAGAGATGCATTTTTAATTCTGATGCAAAAATCAAAGGAACTTGATGGCTTCATTGAGTGGAAGAACTCACTGACTACATACGAGTGTTCATTTTCGAATTGTGCTCATAGTATTGCGCATGACAACTAAGTAGGATGATGAAAAAACGTAGACGATCATAAAACCGACGATGAATAAATAAAGGTGTGTAAATAGAATATCCTCTTGATGCGCTGACTTTTGTAATATTAAGCAGTTAACGTAAACACGGGTGCGATAGACCACGAGAACGAAGAGTACACAAGCTACTCCTACTGCGCCTTGCGCAGCTTTCTGTCCCACGTGATGGGCGGACAATAATTATTAAGCATGGACGCTGAGTCACAGGCATCAACAGTTCGCAGCGAGAGAATATTATCGACCGCTCATGGCTTGCGAATGCGGCCACGACCAGGCTGCCAACAATGTGACCGAACTTCCTCAGCTGCGTGCGCGTGCCGAATTTTCTTAATATAGTGACGGAAAGTTATAGAAGCGAGATACGATTACGCAGACTGAGCGAGATACTTATGCAATAGTTTGGTTCAGTTACATGCTGATTCAATACCATAAGTTTGCAAATTACTAGCTAAGTAATTTAGCGAACGCACGAACAAACTGATCAAAGTCGACTTGCTGATGGACACGGTGTGGAACTTAGAAACTTCAATAAATGTTTGAATTTGAGAAGCAAAATGTGTGCCGATAGTATTGCTTAGGCTCCCTTAATATTGAAAATATATGTCATGTGTAGGCCTAATATTGTTGACCTGTTCGTCAGCATTGACTGATGTTGTTGCTATTGTAGCTACAGTGTACATGTAGTGAATGTGAAAGATGATGAAAAATGAGTAGAAGAAGAAGAAGAAAAGGGGAACGAGTGAGTGAGTGAGAGAGAGAGAGAGAAGCGATGAAGTCACCTGAATATATTTTTTATACACACCGTTTCATCAAATATAAAGGGCATATATAAAATACTCGAAATAATAGTAGACATACATATTTCATATGTCGTATAGGCCCTACATGTTTCATATGTCGATATCCATGGATCATCGATGTTTTAACCATGAGCGATTCTTTGAGAAATTTAAATGCATTTGTCACTTCTTACAGCATCAATATTATTAGTAAAGTCGGTATCTAACTCAAATGGACAATTCTTCACTACATGTAACGCTCTTTTAATTATGTATTTTATCCACGTACATGGATCATCGATGTTTTTACCATGTACCATTCCAAATCACTATTCAGAGTAATTTTTATATAAATCTCCCACTCTTCAGAATGCTAAATATTATTACTATAGTTATACCTACACCAAAAAGACCATTTTACTTAATAAGGAATGAAATGTCTTGATAGGATTTATCCGTGATACATGCATCATGCATGTTTTATCCAAAAACGGGCATCTAGGGGTGTATTGACCTATATCTTGGCCACAGGATGCAAAAAAAACACAAGGATCACACCAAAAAACATTAAAATGTCTGTATTTTACCATCTAATATTTGCTGTTGAGACTCTGGGGTTTAAGTAATACAGCTTATTTAAAGATTGTCTGGAATATCCCTGATTCACAACACTTTACAAAATAGGGACATTGACTCACCCCATCCAGTGATATCTAAAGTACGGGATATGAAGGTTAAGAGTACTTTACATCCTGCGGCCTAACTTTGATAAGTAAACTTCTACTGTAACCGAAGGATTTGCATTTCATTAAATGATGAACCGATAATTTAGTGTCAACAATATTTCGGATTTTGCCTTTATCAAATAGGCCTCAGTCATAAAAACACAGTCAGAGATATTCAGCCTGAGCTCGGCTGCAATATTCTTTTAATGCTTTTACCAATAAATGAGGCAGATATCACTAGGTGACATGTCACGCTCAATCAAGCGTAATTCACGCGTGAACCACGCGTAATTACACATGACCCCAAACATCCGTGGCTATGCGGGACATTGCTGCAATATTTGTTATATAAGTTAGTATAGTTGGCAGTCCTGTTATATAGACTTTGCGTCTCATGTGTCTGCATGTATCAGAGGCTAAACAATGTGATAGGACCTCAATTTCCTGCTCAGGGAAGATAACATGCTTAGCGGTTCATCGGTGATTCAAGTGGCAGCGCAGACAACCGTAGACAACGCGCAAACTATAAACGCTCGCCTGCGCGTATTCATAAACATTCCCCATGTTTTGACAGCATCAGATCAAGTGATTTCTGACTCTTAGTGCAGCGCGTATGTACGCGGGTAGAAGAATAGAATGTCTTTAACCACGGATGTTTGGAGTGCTCCGTAATTACGCGTGAATTACGCGTGGGATGTCACCTAGTGATACGTGAAACAAGGAAAAATATCATTCAGACATTCATAATTACTTTTTATTGGAAGATAATTTTTTTAACTTCCGTCCCACTGGAAAATGTTCCGTTGTTTCAACGGCTGTTTTAACGGTGGATGTCGATTCGGTATGAAATTCAACGATAATCCAACGGTTGACATCTTCCGTCCAGCAGTAAATCCCTCCCATATACGCGCTACATTATTGTAAAACGAAAATTCTCGCTCGACTAAATGTCAAAAATCTAACAAACCGTTCAACTGCAAAATCGCTCACAATTCTATCCTGCAAATACTGAGCAATCCAATGACCAAATGATTTCAATGTCATAGAGATAGATAACTGCAAACAATATGATTTAGGAAGCCACTGGCTATTGGTATAGGCACTTTGACACGATTGACAGAAATGTTAATCGAACTTTAAGCTAAGACAATTCTAAATCCAAATTCATGTCGGATGATACTTAACTTACGTGAGATTGAACCTCAGAGGAAGCTAGGACTTTCGAAGTTCAAAGCACCTGAAACAAAAGTGATCGAATTATTACTCACATCACACAAAATAATCTTTCAACGACTATTTTATCATTGCCGATCTTTGATAGAGTATAAATAGCTCAGATAGATTTTTTGTGATGTAATTAAGTTTGCGTGATAAATGCGATTAATCTTTATTATCCTATAGATTTTAAACTATAGCTAATTACGATATAGAAGACCTGTTGGGTCCAGCCCGCAAAGCAGACACATGAAAATGTTGAATGATTTTCGTCGGCTACATGAACAGTGCAAAGATTTCTCACACCAAATCATAGTCATAATAAAAGCTCAGATTGTCACTTGTCCACGACTTGTCAGAACTTTCATTTTCATCTGATAGGCATCTTTAACTGCACACTTCAGTGTACCTCAATGAATGGTTCATTGTGCTGCATTTCATCACTATACACAAATGGGTCATCCTCCAAGTTCTTGTGTAATAACTCGGTGACATGAGTGTTCGAGAAAAACAGGATGATTTTCATCGAAGTATATCTATAATAGTCGATTAGACTGATAAAGCTCTTCCTTCCCCACGTGTATGTAATCGATTTCTACTGCGAAACAATTCTAGACTTAAGATGCATAAAGACAAACTCGCTTTGATATTTTACTTCTTTATCGGCATTAATGGAGATAGAATTATCAATGATTTCTAAATGATATCAATTAACGAATATTAAACGAGAATATTCACACATATGAACATGGCATGATCCACTGAGCATTAAACGATGGCCATAACACACATTGGTAGACAGACATATAGTGAAGGCCTACATAAGAATTTTTGACAGGTGACTTTTTTGTACAAACAGACACTTTTCGTTAGTGTAACTGCAAATTTTAACATAGAAATTTCAGGAAAATTGTTGATATACTTTAACGAAAAGTGTCTGTTTGTACACTTTACTTCATCCTCTGTCACTGAATGATAACTCATTTGAAAGATCATGATCTGTAGATGATTTCTATAATAGCCAGTTCAACAAAATACCAATTTGTGTAACTTTTATGAGCAAAAATTCGAAAAAATGGAGTCAACACCTCAGATGTCACAATTTTACCACTGGAAATACATAGGATTGTGTTATCCTCTCTATTTCTGAAAAGCAAATCATCTGATCCGGCAGACGCGAAGTCTTGCAGTAGGTTAGAGGTGTACTATATTATGCTATGTGAAAGTTTTGTGTACTACCTCGTTCCCTGCACAACTTCACGCCAGCTCCCGGACTAAATCTAGTGATAGATGGATGTTGTCTGTTTTGGCAGACAGCATTTTATTGTATTTATTTTTATTCACTTCGACATATTTATGATCAAACCTAAATCCGTTGCTGTTTATTCGATTACTGACGGATTTCATAGAGTCAGCGGCCATGTCTGCATCAAAACGGCGATCACTAATGGATTTTATACTATTTTTGAAAAAAAGTTTTTTACTTTAATTGGAAGCCAACTATCTCCATGTAGAGTTGTGCCCGAATGGCATGTCATACTAAACCATTCGTATTTAAGACTACCATCCACTCATATGCTTAGGTCTAGATGATGATCAACTGATGTGCTACCCGTCGGGTACTTATTTTAACTTTTTGTTACTTGTTGGAATAAAAGTCGTAAATAGAAGGGATGGCTTCATTATTTTCAATTTTGAAAAGAGCTGAACTTGAAATGAACCTCCTGCATCGACGCACAACGAAAAAAACTTAATCTTAAAAACTTAAGCTGACAACAAGGGCGCAAGCGTGCCCGGGCCGGACCGATGTCTTTTATGTCTGAAATGAGAAATATCTTCCCTATTTGATCATTTATATTTTTCAATCACCTTCACATAATGGCCTACCAATATGGTTCATAAGGAATATTGTGAAGCAAACAGTGACATGACTTCACTTTTTCTAATAGACTGCATGTCTTCAGTACTTTCGTTTTCTTGTTTTAATAAACCTAAATACAACTTACAACAATGGCAGATCAAATGGCAACAATGGCAAAATACAACAATGGCAACAATCTGCACATCAAATAAGATTCAATTTATTTGTGACAGACATTTACAACGTTTAAAACAAATGAAAATTCACTCTGCATTAAATGATTGAAAATTCATCTTCTTGTTCAACACAGTTATCAATTTACTTACATGTATATGGTACATAGATCCTACAGCATACGATCGTGTTATGAACATCTACACTGTAAATCGCTCAATACCAATCACATACGAAGGATGCATACTAAAGTATATTTCTGTATTCTCTTGGTATATATTTGCATGCTTTTCGTATGTTGTTTCAAATATGGTATGCTTAACATACTAAAGCCATACCAGCACAACAGCGGTCGTGTGCGTTGGTGTCTTCGTGTCTCTCCGACGATCTGTGATGACTTTTCTGCGTTTGTGTAAATTTCTTGAAGGTTACATTGAAAAGTTATATCATTCGAATCCTTGAGTTGTTGCTCGTCTTCCTGTGAGGTCTACGTGGATCCTTTGTCAACCTATTCGCCGATATCGTGGATTATTCCTACCATCGTCAACTTTCCTGTGAATTGTGATCATTCTCTTGCTAACCGTAAGATCTTTACCTCGGTCGGCGTGGTGACATCAACATTCACCCTTATCGGTCATTTCGTGCAGAGCATTTTCACTCTCTTGGAACAAGTTCGTGTCACGGTGAATTTGGCATCAAGATTCATCAGTGTAGTGGTCAAAGACTTAGCTTGACGATCCTCGGTGCTGTGGTTCGAATCCCCATGAAATTTTTTTTGTTTGCTTGCCCAGTCATTCTAATCCCTTTGTCATGAATATAACACAATATGGGGCGAAGAGTCGTTCAAACAGTGCTTCAAACACACCCGTTGGTAGAACAACCCGATCGAACAGCTCACTGTCTGCTTCCAATTCCGTCAACCTCAATGATGTCAAGCATCTGTTGGATGATTGCAAGCAACAGCTCTTAGCATCTTTTCAGGTGGAAATACAAAAGGTCACGGACGCTCTCTGCAATATAAGCTCTAAAATCATGAGCATTGAATTAGAACTGAGGCAGTTTCGTGAAACAGCTCGTCGTCACGAAGAAGCCATCAAAATTCTGCCACAAAAATGCCTGATGCTCTATTGCAAGAGGTGGACGGTCGAATGTGTTGCATGAATAATGTTGTTATCTTTGGTATTGAGGAAGCAAATAGCTCCATCCAGGAAAGAATTGCCCATGATACAGACCAGGTTGAGAGTCTCCTTGATGCTCTTGATGTCAAGATGGAGTTAAAACCAATGATTGCAAAAGTCCAACGTATTGGTCGTCCCATCAGCGGTAAATCAAGAGTGTTTCGCCTTACTTTCAAAGACTGCTCTTCAAAGTTTACTTTACTGCATGAATCCAAGAAGTTGCGTAAGTCTTAACGTTTCAAAAATGTGTATATAAATCAAGACCGCACACGAATACAAATTGAAAATAATCGCAAAATACATGAAGAGTTGAGTGATCGAAAGAGCAACGGCGAAAATGTGACTCTGTTTAGAGGACGCATTGTGACTCGTTCGTCAAACGATGGAAATTTTCATTAAATGATCTTAACGTTTAAAGCAGCAGGGTTTCTGCTTTACCAAACGCTATTTTTACTTAACGCGCGTTCGATTTTCCCAAAAATTGATGAGCTGAGTGTTTTGGTTTCATCTTTATCGCCCGGCATAATTTTTGTGACTGAATCATGGTTGCATTCTGGCATATCAGATGATATGTTATCTCTACCGGATTACCATTTCTATCGTTGTGACCGAATTGGTAGAATCGGAGGTGGTGTCTCTACATGGATTAAATCTAATCTGTGTTTTCAATCTGTTCTTTGTGAATTCCCTGACTGCATTGAGTTTCTGGGATTCAGATCTTCACAGTTTAAGTTGTTCATTGGGTGTGCATACATTCCTCCTAATTTGAGAAGTCAGCAAGTGAATGTCATTAGTGATTTTTTATCGATACTTTGGACAACTAATTGAACTTGAATCCTGAGATAAATCTTATGGTATACGGTGACTTCAATACTTTTGATACTGCATCGGTTTTTGAAGATCATTTTTCCCTCATTAATGCTGTGACAGCTCCTACTCGTCAAAATGCCATTTTAGACCATATATGGATAAGTGATAATTTGAAAGACAATGTTTATGGTGATGCTTGTGTAGGTCTGCCCCTCGGTTCTTCGGATCATAATACTATCCTTCTTTCTGGGGAAGGAAGCAACGAGTGCCGTAAGCGGGTGGTTAAGTTTTGGGATTTCCGGAAATCTCATGTTGAGGATTTTTTGTTTCTCTTCTCTATTACTGATTTCTCGTGTTTGTCATTGTGTGATACTGTAAATGATATGTGTGAACTTTTCTATCACATTTTGTACACGGCTATGTCATTTATTCCATCTACATATGTAACACTGTCTGATCGTGACAAGCCTTGGTTTACCCCTCTACTAAAAGTTGTTCTCAATGAAAGGTGGCGTGCATTCCGCGAAAAAGATTGGGACAAATACCATCATTATAAAGCTAATGAGAACGACGTCTAACTCTAATGTGAACGACGTTAGACAAGCATTATCCCGTGCCTCTCTGACAAAATCAATGGGAAGTGACGGCATCCCTAACCGACTTCAACGAGATTGCGCAAACTGGATTTGCTATCCTTTATCCGAGATTTTTGATAGATCGGTTGAGACAAGAATTTTCCCACAATGTTGGAAGCGTTCAGAAGTAGTTCCTATCCCGAAATGTCGCAAACCCACAGTCAAAAAGCTACGTCCAATTTCAATCACTCCCGCGGTCAGCAAAATCTTTGAAAGACTTGTTTTGAATTCAGTGTATTCGGAAATTTCCTCTGTTTTTGGTCCATTTCAATTTGCATTTCTTAAATTCGGCTCCACAAGCAGTGCACTGATCAAAATTCATGACACTATTACTTCGTATCTTGATCTCTCTGACACCAAGGCGGTGAGACTAACCTGTCTCGACCTCAGAAAAGCATTTGATCAGCCAAATCATAATTGTCTTCTGAGTCACCTGATGAAAAATAACGTCAATCATGGATTTATTATTTGGTTAAAACGTTATTTACAAGATAGAAGCCAATATATCAAGCTCAATGGTATTCGTGGTTCGGCAGTGCATGTACCCTCTGGCCATAGAAATTGACAACAATAAAACCTCTAGAATGGAAATTAAGCTTCATGCAATGCACAATAACGGCACATAAATCGCACGCATTTTCACTTAGATGCACCTGCCAACGTCTGTATCATTGGGTTAGAATCAGTCACATGAGTAAATCGAAGGTTTTAATTGGTTCTTCATGCCCCAACTTAGTTCCCCCGGATGTGCCGCGGCCTTGAGTCAATTTCCATTCTAGCGAACTTCAGATAAACAGTTTATTTCTATGCCTCTGGCGTTCCACAGGGTTCAATTATTGGGCCATCATTATTTGCAGCGTATATGGGATCTATTAATGTGCCATCTGATTCTTCTATCACCCTTTATGCTGATGATATTACTCTGATAGAACGTGTGTCGATAAACCGTGATCCTAATAATCTACCACATATTCTTGATTGGATTTTGAGCATAACATGTCTTAGAATCTGGATAAATCGAAGCAACTGATCATTTATCGTTGTGAGCCCTTTGACGCTGCATATGACGGTATAGAGCGTGTTGAAAGTATCAAGATCCTTGGGATTCATTGGAACGATCAACTGAGTTGGAATCCTCACTTCAAGGGCATTTTGAAAGTGGCTTCACAAAGGTTATGCGTAATAAGGACTCTGAAGCCGGTCATCCCTGTGAAGCAACTCATTGAGGTTTACCATTCGATCATTTCAAGTTTGTTGGTTTACTGTGCTCCACTTTTTATTTTTCTTCCCTAAAATATCGACTCAAAACTCGAACGGTTTCAGAGAAGGGCGAAAAGTTCCCGTTGTTGTCGAGTGTTCGTAAGAAGCGTTCCATGAAATTTTTCAATGACTGTGAAATTCATAATGAGCATCCACTTCACCACCTAGTGTCCATTCATTTACCACATAGTGGACACTTGTGCCTTCCAAGTGTGAGGACTACTAGACGACTTCACTCATTCATTCCTTGGATGTGCGTACTTTTGAATAAATATATACATGTAACTTAGATGTGAGGATAAAGTGCACTGCACATGTAATTTTCTAGTTTATGTAAGTTTTCCTTATATTTCGTTGTAACTTTTATGTCCTGTAAATTGATGATTTTCGATACTCAATAAATACACGCTTACTACTACTACTACTATGTTAAAAGAAAGCATGTAAATGGTTCCACATCACTATTCAGATTTAAGAAATGAAACTTGAATTTAGTGATCATTCCACTCCTATGGATTCAACACCTTCTTACCAGTCCCCCTCTGAGCCTCCTAGAAACGCCATTTTGAATTCTTTACATCCAGTGGAGTCTGTAAGTGAAACTGACGACGTGGTTTCTATGTGCCATGATGCCGAAGCTGTTACTCCAGTGACTTCGAGTGTTGGCAACAACGTGACTCCTGACATTTTGCACCCTTCTTCTGCCGACTTGCCGGTGTCTGCATTTGCACGGCATTCTGAAACCAGTCAATCTTCTGGAGAGAGTGCGATCACGGATCCTATTTCGGAATCAGAGCAGACTTCTCAAAACCAGACTTGCCTCATCCTTGGTGATTCCAATCTGTCTAACTTTCGTGATCCCCGTTGTCGTTTAATCACTCCCCCAAACGGTCGCTTGTCTGCCCTCCGCAGCCGTCTGAGATCGGAGCAGCAAGATCCTGCTATTTCCCATGTCTTCCTGTGCCTCAGTCTTCTTGACAAAGCAAATCGTGTGGATACAAACTTCACCAGTCTCAAAAGTGCTTTAGCAAGGTGTCATGTATTATTCCCTTCCGCCACTTTATTCGTTATTTTATCTGGTTTTCCCACCACTTTCTCCGCTTCTGAACGTGCTAAAGCTCATGAACTTTTTTCTCTCGCAAGAAACAAGCATCCGTCCAACAGCATAATTTTGTCAGCACCATCTCCTTTTGAAAGCTCCAATAATGAGTGGTCTCCTGCCACAAAGGCGGCTGTTTATGACAAAATTCTCAATCATTTAAACTGATATATGGGAGGCTTACGCCCCATCTCCTCAATTCAACAGTGAACTTATCCTCAAATCGTCCAACTTCGTTCCCACTTCTTGAGCTATTGTCTCATCCGCCGAAGTTCATACCTACTCCTACCCAATGTAACCACGTCCAAGCCTTTCATGGAGTTGTTGACTTCGTCCGAAAGCTACACTGGAGATCCACTAGACTCGATGGCCAGAACTTCAACGACTGTCGCTTTGGAAGAACTTTGTCCTCGAGATGGCCTCCACATGGTCTGGTTCCACCGCATATACATTCTCTTTCCCAGAGGATTCTATCTGCCGCGCGTGGATGTCTTTTCAATGAACACTCCTGTTTCTCCGATGTGAATTTATCCGAAAGTGCTAAGCTGTGTCTACAATCTCTGAGTTCTGATCCAAATGTTATCATTCGCCCAGCGGACAAAGGTGGCAGATGGGTTGTAATGGACAAGACCGATTACATCGACGAAGGATCTAGACAGCTATCTGACGAAGTATTTTATCGCAGCATTGATGAACCACTACGTGATGATACACAACTGCTGTCGGATGTACTCTCGAGTCTGGCTTCAACTAACTTCATCAATAGAAAAGAGCTCCGCTTCTTGTCTGCACCACTGAATCCCAAAAAACGACAGTTTTATTTACTCCCCAAGCTCCACAAGTCCACATGGCCATCTACTAACATACCTCCCGGCAGACCTATCGTTGCCGATGTGAACACTGAACTGAGCAACATCGCACGCTTCATCGAGTTCTTCCTCTTCCCGTTGGCACGTCAACTACCAAGCTTCTTACTCGACACACGCCACCTTATCGCTATACTCCGTCGTCAGACCATTCCAACCGGCAGCATCTTGTGCACCTTCGACGTTAAATCCTTATACACAAATATCCCAATCGTCGAGGGCCTAAGGCGTGTTCGACATGCGTTCACGCGCACTCCTGATTCTTCACGTCCTGATGAGCGTGTTATCCAGCTTCTCCAATTCTGCTTGGAACGCAATGACTTTCAATTTAACGATGAGTATTACCTTCAAGTTTCAGGGGTGGCCATGGGAAAGGCCTTCGGCGGCTCATTTGCTAATATTTATATGGGTCATTGGGAAAGAAACGCTCTCTCATCCTCACCACTTCAGCCTTGCCTTTGGGTTCGATATCAGGACGATATCTTCGCGGTATGGCCACATGGACTTGATTCCTTACAAAGTTTCTACCGGCACCTCAACGACCAAGACCCAATATTCAGATTGAAATGACCCAACATCCCGACCAGATCAGCTTTCTAGACCTCACCGTCTACCGCTCTCCCACTGATGGCACTAGACTCCTTCATCGTGTCTTCTTCAAAGATACTGCCGCCCATAATCTGCTGCCCCAGAAATCACATCACGCTCCGCACGTTTACAACGGCTTAATTTATTCACAATTGCTAAGATGGGCATCTTATTCTTCGACGGCTGAGGACTTCACCAACACCTGTCGCGAAGTTTGTCCTATTTGGAGATCCCAGGGCACCACCCGAACCATCATACGAACGATGACAAGACGTGTGATGACCTTAACCGGCTTTATCCCACATTGGCAACCAGGTTTTAGGCAATGTAATGGCCGACGCTGTGGAGCTTGCCTGCATGCCGCTGAGCGATCTGTCCTTAGAGGGAGGACACATAGTCAATTGTTTCCTATTACGTTCAGCCTCACCTGTGCATCCACACATTGCGTTTATATGATTGAGTGTATTGATTGTTCAGCACGCTATATAGGCCAAACCTCAAATCCACTGCGACAGAGGATTGGACAACACCTACGTGACATCGCCAACGTCAGCCCCTCGTCTCCCCTTGTTCCACATTTTACTTCTGTGCACCCTGTGTCCAGCTTGAGATTTGCAGCCATTGACCGCTCTTTTCCCGATCCTCAGCGACTGGCTAAGGAAACTCGATGGATTAAGCGTCTCGGCACTGCATCTCCTCCAGGTCTAAATCGTTTGAGCAACCAACATGGTACGTCTCTTTATTTGCCTACTTTTCCGGGCAACTGCACCGCAAGGCTAAACTCCTTCATCCGCCAAGCTTGTCACTCAGTTTCTGATGTCAATATCCGTCTTTCTTACCGAACTGACAGTAACTTGAGGTCTATATTGTCTTAATGTTAATCATTTAAGCCATGGTTATATAACTGACGTGCTGACTGTTTTAGTTTTTTCTCCTCATTTCAATATAATTTATTCATTTTCCATTAATTGAGTAATCATTATCATTCATTTCTTCCACCTTTTGTTTATGATTACAGCATTTATTCATGACCTATTTTGTATTATATGTAAATATTTCACTCATTACTCTTCTCACTTATCTTTTGGTTTATCATTTTAGTATTATGTATGGTTATAAGCATATCGTTTAGCATTGTATTTTTGTATTCTTCCTCTTTAAGATGCTATTTGGTACTCTTTACGAGCTTTTCGACTTTTGAATTGCTGTCAATTGTTGTATGTCAAAACCATTCATTGACAAGGCATTTGTGATAATTTAAAACCTTACAATAGGTCCACCTTTGATCCACTTATGAATTAATGATTGATTGCCTTTGATGTGTTTTCTACTGCTCTATTATTTCTCGTGTAAATATCTATGCAGCAAGGCTTTGTGTACTGTCTTGTCATGTGCAATCAATACGTCACCATCATGCTATTGTGAGCATTTATCTGTCACTGCAGACTTTATGTCTCCGTTTGTGTGTACTTCACTTTACACCACTGAAGAAGCCTGAACGGCGCAATATATCTGGTGCCTCCATTCCGCCTTCTGCTGTGTACTTGAGTTTGTGGTATATTAGACCGGGGCAGAGTGTGAGACATGCGTCGACCTACGTTGGGTCGACGCTTTTTGCTTCCTACTCCTGGTCCAGTGCCTGCCCCTCGCTCATCATCCGCTGTCTCCTGTATACTTCCTGGTGGTTCTTTACTTCGATCTGCTACACAATCGGCTTCAATTTTGGGCCCCTGCCCCGTTCCTCAACGCGCACCTTCACTTCAATGTGCGTCGTCTCCTCGTCGACCAATCCAGATTCATCGAGTGCCTGAGCAGTACTTCGCTGTTACGAAAGGTCAGTTCCGCATCATTAAGTGCCTGCATCATCTCCATCATCTTCAAAGTCGACCGCCTCCTTCGTTGGTCAAAACTTCTGATCGCCTCGCTTCATTCCTGTGTCCTGCATTCTCATCGAATGATTTCCGCCGGTCTGCCACTGCCATAGCCAAATCATGGATGAACTCCGGTGTTCGACTTTTACTTGACCACTACTCGTCCACAATCAATGACACTTTAGAATATCTCAGTGCGACACCACTTCCAGCGGCATTGCTCGAAACTTCGATTTCCCTTGCATGTCATTGGGCAAGAAAACAACTTGGGCGTAAGCTTCTTAACGAAACCTTGGATCAAGCACTCAACAAAATACGTGAACGGCAGCTGATTCAACATCTTAACGGCGCGCAGGTCCAGAGCCATTCCAGCCCAGTTGCTTCCAATACTAGAATTGATGTCCTCCAATTTAGCAACCAATCAACGCATGACGAAGTCTCTCAGTCCCACTCTTCTGTCCCTGAGCAACCTATCATGGCCGTCCTAACAGCAACTGTCGATGTCAACCTCGATCATTCCTCTCCTATGGATTCAACACCTTCTTACCAGTCCCCCTCTGAGCCTCCTAGAAACGCCATTTTGAATTCTTTACATCCAGTGGAGTCTGTAAGTGAAACTGACGACGTGGTTTCTATGTGCCATGATGCCGAAGCTGTTACTCCAGTGACTTCGAGTGTTGGCAACAACGTGACTCCTGACATTTTGCACCCTTCTTCTGCCGACTTGCCGGTGTCTGCATTTGCACGGCATTCTGAAACCAGTCAATCTTCTGGAGAGAGTGCGATCACGGATCCTATTTCGGAATCAGAGCAGACTTCTCAAAACCAGACTTGCCTCATCCTTGGTGATTCCAATCTGTCTAACTTTCGTGATCCCCGTTGTCGTTTAATCACTCCCCCAAACGGTCGCTTGTCTGCCCTCCGCAGCCGTCTGAGATCGGAGCAGCAAGATCCTGCTATTTCCCATGTCTTCCTGTGCCTCAGTCTTCTTGACAAAGCAAATCGTGTGGATACAAACTTCACCAGTCTCAAAAGTGCTTTAGCAAGGTGTCATGTATTATTCCCTTCCGCCACTTTATTCGTTATTTTATCTGGTTTTCCCACCACTTTCTCCGCTTCTGAACGTGCTACAGCTCATGAACTTTTTTCTCTCGCAAGAAACAAGCATCCGTCCAACAGCATAATTTTGTCAGCACCATCTCCTTTTGAAAGCTCCAATAATGAGTGGTCTCCTGCCACAAAGGCGGCTGTTTATGACAAAATTCTCAATCATTTAAACTGATATATGGGAGGCTTACGCCCCATCTCCTCAATTCAACAGTGAACTTATCCTCAAATCGTCCAACTTCGTTCCCACTTCTTGAGCTATTGTCTCATCCGCCGAAGTTCATACCTACTCCTACCCAATGTAACCACGTCCAAGCCTTTCATGGAGTTGTTGACTTCGTCCGAAAGCTACACTGGAGATCCACTAGACTCGATGGCCAGAACTTCAACGACTGTCGCTTTGGAAGAACTTTGTCCTCGAGATGGCCTCCACATGGTCTGGTTCCACCGCATATACATTCTCTTTCCCAGAGGATTCTATCTGCCGCGCGTGGATGTCTTTTCAATGAACACTCCTGTTTCTCCGATGTGAATTTATCCGAAAGTGCTAAGCTGTGTCTACAATCTCTGAGTTCTGATCCAAATGTTATCATTCGCCCAGCGGACAAAGGTGGCAGATGGGTTGTAATGGACAAGACCGATTACATCGACGAAGGATCTAGACAGCTATCTGACGAAGTATTTTATCGCAGCATTGATGAACCACTACGTGATGATACACAACTGCTGTCGGATGTACTCTCGAGTCTGGCTTCAACTAACTTCATCAATAGAAAAGAGCTCCGCTTCTTGTCTGCACCACTGAATCCCAAAAAACGACAGTTTTATTTACTCCCCAAGCTCCACAAGTCCACATGGCCATCTACTAACATACCTCCCGGCAGACCTATCGTTGCCGATGTGAACACTGAACTGAGCAACATCGCACGCTTCATCGAGTTCTTCCTCTTCCCGTTGGCACGTCAACTACCAAGCTTCTTACTCGACACACGCCACCTTATCGCTATACTCCGTCGTCAGACCATTCCAACCGGCAGCATCTTGTGCACCTTCGACGTTAAATCCTTATACACAAATATCCCAATCGTCGAGGGCCTAAGGCGTGTTCGACATGCGTTCACGCGCACTCCTGATTCTTCACGTCCTGATGAGCGTGTTATCCAGCTTCTCCAATTCTGCTTGGAACGCAATGACTTTCAATTTAACGATGAGTATTACCTTCAAGTTTCAGGGGTGGCCATGGGAAAGGCCTTCGGCGGCTCATTTGCTAATATTTATATGGGTCATTGGGAAAGAAACGCTCTCTCATCCTCACCACTTCAGCCTTGCCTTTGGGTTCGATATCAGGACGATATCTTCGCGGTATGGCCACATGGACTTGATTCCTTACAAAGTTTCTACCGGCACCTCAACGACCAAGACCCCAATATTCAGATTGAAATGACCCAACATCCCGACCAGATCAGCTTTCTAGACCTCACCGTCTACCGCTCTCCCACTGATGGCACTAGACTCCTTCATCGTGTCTTCTTCAAAGATACTGCCGCCCATAATCTGCTGCCCCAGAAATCACATCACGCTCCGCACGTTTACAACGGCTTAATTTATTCACAATTGCTAAGATGGGCATCTTATTCTTCGACGGCTGAGGACTTCACCAACACCTGTCGCGAAGTTTGTCCTATTTGGAGATCCAGGGCACCACCCGAACCATCATACGAACGATGACAAGACGTGTGATGACCTTAACCGGCTTTATCCCACATTGGCAACCAGGTTTTAGGCAATGTAATGGCCGACGCTGTGGAGCTTGCCTGCATGCCGCTGAGCGATCTGTCCTTAGAGGGAGGACACATAGTCAATTGTTTCCTATTACGTTCAGCCTCACCTGTGCATCCACACATTGCGTTTATATGATTGAGTGTATTGATTGTTCAGCACGCTATATAGGCCAAACCTCAAATCCACTGCGACAGAGGATTGGACAACACCTACGTGACATCGCCAACGTCAGCCCCTCGTCTCCCCTTGTTCCACATTTTACTTCTGTGCACCCTGTGTCCAGCTTGAGATTTGCAGCCATTGACCGCTCTTTTCCCGATCCTCAGCGACTGGCTAAGGAAACTCGATGGATTAAGCGTCTCGGCACTGCATCTCCTCCAGGTCTAAATCGTTTGAGCAACCAACATGGTACGTCTCTTTATTTGCCTACTTTTCCGGGCAACTGCACCGCAAGGCTAAACTCCTTCATCCGCCAAGCTTGTCACTCAGTTTCTGATGTCAATATCCGTCTTTCTTACCGAACTGACAGTAACTTGAGGTCTATATTGTCTTAATGTTAATCATTTAAGCCATGGTTATATAACTGACGTGCTGACTGTTTTAGTTTTTTCTCCTCATTTCAATATAATTTATTCATTTTCCATTAATTGAGTAATCATTATCATTCATTTCTTCCACCTTTTGTTTATGATTACAGCATTTATTCATGACCTATTTTGTATTATATGTAAATATTTCACTCATTTACTCTTCTCACTTATCTTTTGGTTTATCATTTTAGTATTATGTATGGTTATAAGCATATCGTTTAGCATTGTATTTTTGTATTCTTCCTCTTTAAGATGCTATTTGGTACTCTTTACGAGCTTTTCGACTTTTGAATTGCTGTCAATTGTTGTATGTCAAAACCATTCATTGACAAGGCATTTGTGATAATTTAAAACCTTACAATAGGTCCACCTTTGATCCACTTATGAATTAATGATTGATTGCCTTTGATGTGTTTTCTACTGCTCTATTATTTCTCGTGTAAATATCTATGCAGCAAGGCTTTGTGTACTGTCTTGTCATGTGCAATCAATACGTCACCATCATGCTATTGTGAGCATTTATCTGTCACTGCAGACTTTATGTCTCCGTTTGTGTGTACTTCACTTTACACCACTGAAGAAGCCTGAACGGCGCAATATATCTGGTGCCTCCATTCCGCCTTCTGCTGTGTACTTGAGTTTGTGGTATATTAGACCGGGGCAGAGTGTGAGACATGCGTCGACCTACGTTGGGTCGACGCTTTTTGCTTCCTACTATGTTAAAAGAAAGCATGTAAATGGTTCCACATCACTATTCAGATTTAAGAAATGAAACTTGAATTTAGTGATCGAATCATAAAATCATGCCGGTGAAAATTGAAATCAAACTTGAAATTTCAGCCAAGAAAGCACAATAAGATTTTTTTCATGAAAACTTCTATTATAATGCGGATCATGAACTTACCTTGAAAATTAGCTTCATTTCCGCTTAGTTAGGATGCTTATTATCAAATACTCATTCCTTTTGATATCCAACTTTCTTCATACTACTTACATAGAGAAGTCATTTCGGTAGTACATAAATTTGCAAATTTTGACTTTTTTCAAAAGTGCTCAAATAATTTTTTGGACCACGGGAACGTAATCTCCGCAAAAAACTGCATCTTTTGATATAAAAATGTTCACTGTATACAAATAATTTTGCTGAGTCGACACTCTACCTACATATCCATACTCTATTAGCAGGCCTAGTTCACAGCTCTCAATATC
>CAJQUW010006404.1:0-123267 GCA_907163375.1 Prostheceraeus crozeri | reverse complement strand
AAAGACAATGTTATGACAGATTCCAGGTGTTATCTTTCGAATGGTGATATGCATTTTGCATTATTCTGTGGTTTTGTATCAAAAATTCTCATCAAGATTTCATCATATACTTCATGGGCCTATACTATAGATGCATATTACATGTGCAATTATACATGTACTCATCATGGGAGATACGATGAATGTACTGTATATGTTAACAATTGAAGGTTGCACCACGAGTGTCCGATCGAGGGCGAAGCCCGAGATCGCGACAAGAGTGTTGCAACCGAATTGTTACCACTCTGGTGGGTTAGAAAGTGTAGTGACAAGTGATTTATCGCAATACTTCTACATTTCTTTCTATGTGTCAGTCAGGCCTTAACCTAGTGAAAATCGGTTCGAATTCTGTAACAATTAAATTAAATTTTCCTAATAAATTAATAAACACAGAAATAGTAGAGTCCTATATAATAGAATTCTCTACTTGTACTGATAACTGCTAATTACACTACACGTTATAAAGTGTTTGCGCGACTTGTAATAACTCGTGGCGTTTTCCAATACTAAATTAAGAATATTTATTCATTAATCAAATTCCGCAGCATAATTAAAGTCATCGATTTCGGGTTGTGTGTGAAAATGTTCAATGCATTTCTTTGGAGGAGGTGATTCCAGGTAAGTACTCAGCAATTTCTCTTGATCATAGCCTTTTCGTTTGTATGCTCGGACAGCACTACTTCTGTGACCTATTCTTGACATTATTAATTGTTCATCTACATTTCGTCGGAACAACAGCAGGTTACTTTTCCTGAATGGCCTGTTATGTTGGCATGGATTCCGGCAATGGAGGCTGTAGTTGGAAGCAATTTTCTGATGCTGTTAATGCCAACTGGTGTCATAGCGAAATGAGGAGAAGCGCTGACAATGTTCTTTAGGGACGCCTGTAGAATGCACCAGTGGAGAAACCCTAAGTCCCGACGTATGCAGAAGACATATCGAAGAATTTTGTATATTAAGCGCGGGTTTTATCTTTAAGTTATCGTAACTGACGAATCAGTTTGTTTTACTGATCTTCGGTCCTGTAACCCCTCACGCGTAGACCTTTGTTATTTCGACCAATGATTCTACAAACTTTCCGTCGGAAGTTCCTCTCCGAACGATAATTTGCTCCAGTTTGCTTTTGTCGGATGTTCATCGGCACCCATAGACCGGAATGCTTTTGAATTGTAAAAGTACACCTGCGCAAGTAGACCATATGAATCCGTCAGCGAAAAGCATTCTTTTCCCATATAGTCATGTTCATTTATCGACACACAGTATCTGCCCTTCTTTTGAGAAGCCCAACACCCCGTCAGGTTCCATATGTCGCATTTCGTCACCGTCAAGATTGTCAACAAACGACTTGACTCGATCTTCCATGACCAGGATATTGCGTCCATGGCTCTCGTTCTTTATGAATCTTGCAAAAACCGCAAACAATGTATAGACGTGTTGCTGTATATTCAGATGCATTTTGCCGCCTAATTTCGAAGATAAAATGCTTTAGAGTACGTGACAACTTATTTGACGAAGCAGTGGGTAGTTTCATCAAGCATTGGAACAGTTTTGACAAGTTTTTCAGAGTTCCTCCATGTAGCCCAATCAGTATACAGTCGCATGCACCAAGTACAGATGCGTTCGTGTTCTAGACTTGGCATCCATCACCACATCTTCTATTTGCTGACGTGATACTATTGAAAAACAAGACTCCCCTCCATAGTTCATAGTACCTCATATAAGGTGTGACATGGATACCAGACTTATATTGCAGATAGTGAGTTGAATTGCTGGACTATCATCTAATCAGAACAACTGATTAGAACGACTGCAGTGATCTGATTGAATAATCCACTTTCATTGACCTTACATCTAGCGTCAAACAAGACAAAGAATGAATTCGTAACTGTTGATGTGCAAGTGAAATGCAGACCCACTACATGTTCTCCATACAGAGAGCTGTAATGCGATTTATCGCTTCATGTCAATGCAAGTGAAATTCCATTCTGTAACTGCATATGCAACGACATAGTGTGAACAATCATGAATTACACACGCATAAAAATGTTTTGTTAATACTGATGCAAAAGCATTATATCAATAAAAATTAATGCTACTCTAAATCAAAACCATCAATTGTTAAAAAAGTACTTAAAAATGACCTGTAAAGCTGACCTTGCAGTAGGGGCGATTTAGCCAACAATTTTATGCTTGAAACTTCAACATACACACAAACTAAAAGTCACAAAAACTTTAGCTTCTATCTGACAATAGGTTAGGAGATATGAAAAGAAAGTTTTACATTGGGGACGTGCCCCCCCCCGGTTCGATAGTGATGCAAAATGTAAAAATTTTCCAATTTTTTCCAAAATTTTCAGGAAAATTATTCGAAATTGGAAAATTTTGAAATTTATTTTTTTTGCGATTGTCCGTTTTTTTTAGAAAACGAATGTAATCAATTCAAAGACCGAAAACTCCATTCTCTACTATCATCCCTGTAAATGTCAACTTCTGTAACCAACTAGCACCTTTTCCATGTCTATTTCAGATCTTTCCAAATGAATTTTCAGGACATTAGATAGATTTCAGATTTTCTTTCTCCTAGCTGAATTTCAGATATCTGTCCAGAAGCTCAACTGTTGAAAAGATCTTAAATTCAACTGGAGATTCAATTTTGATCATATGCTGAAATTCATTTGGGCAGATATTGGAAAAATCGAATTGAAACTATCTGAACCATCTGAAACTAGAAATAGGGAAAATGTGTATCCTCAACGAAGATGTCGGGGCATTTGAGCCAGAAGTTTAGAGGCTAATCAAAGATATTCTTTTACTCATCACAGATAGCTTTGGTGACGCAAATATCCCTACAGGGCGGAGTTCACAGTCTTTATGTCCTCCAAAATGGTCTCCAAATGAATGCTGCGTGGGACTGTTTGTGCTTATACTTCAACTTGTTCATCGAAACCACTAAAGAATTTCTTTCACTGATGAACGCCTGCATGATAAAGCTTAATCTTTCAAGCTAATAAGCAAAAACTCCAAAATGAAGTACATTATTTTTTTGCTCCAGATCTTTTCACATTGCACGAAATTATAACCCATATTGTAAAGCAAGATTCACGTTATCCCAAACGGTGTCTGTGCGGATAATTAAAAATTGCTAACAAAACGGCAACAAGCCATTGGTGGCAAAGGAATGTTCAAAAATCCGCGGACGGAACTCGCCATTGCTACAGATCGCTTTAAATCGAAATAATGATGAAATTTAAGAGTTTTAGACCCAGTTTATTGGTACCGTAGCTGCCTCAGCAGTGGAAGCGCTCAAATAATGAGGTCTATCAAAAAAATCAAAACTGTTTTCAAACATTTTCCATAACCTTTTCATAATTTTCCAATATTTTCCAAAATTTTTCCAATTTTATCCATAATTTCCCACGGAAAATTTTTTCATCACTAGGGTCCTGATAGGTTTTAAGGCGCATGAAGCGGTGCCAAGCCGGATTTCAATGATGATGATGATGTCCTGCTAAAAGTTATTCTGGATGAAGAAACTCGCTTTTTAAATAGCAACAAGGCAAATAGCATGCAGAAAAAATTTGCTTTAGTGCTCAGCTCCATGAGAATTCACACGCATTTTGTATCATCATAAAATCTAAAATAGATGAATACCTTTTATGGGAACAATGTGTACTCGAAATGAACGTAAATTTATCATTATTTTTCATTAACGATGGAGTATAAGCCGATAAATTAATTAAGTAAATTTTGCATAAGCAAATTATTCCCTGCGTTCTCATAGGAAATTTGAAGTGGATTGTTAGTGAACAGCATTCGAAGATCTTCAGCGGTCCTGCAATGCTTTTCCCGAACGATATAATTCTCGTGATGCATTTTTTCGGTAAGCAAAAGTATTGCAGGACCCCTGTCGATACGATATTGCAAAGCTATCTCTTCCACGATCCATGAAATGAAAATAGTGAAAGATCAGCTTCTTGCGCTTTAAAGGGGGTGAAATTTGGACGCCTTAGCGAATCTTCCAATAGATACTTATATGTTACATAAATTGATGAGCGCTGTTGAACCTCCTGAAGCACCTCTTAGCCCTTTCATGCATGCATAATTGAAATTCACTTATTTTCTAAGACTTTTGTGCTGCCCCTACTAATTCGGACATGCTGAACTCAGTTTTTGATGTTAAAATTGCTAATTTTTTCCTAATTACATAGATATACGATGGAGCCATTTGGCTACATTATGAGTTTGACCACCTCATGCAGATAGGCCTGCTGTTCAGATAAAGCGTTGATTAGCACTGCACATTGCCCGTATTCACAAAAGCTTATTAATCCTTTAAAACGAGGTTTGGTTAAATTTAAAAGGGAATGTGTGAAGATTAATTTAATTAAGTAAATTGGATAGAATTAATTTGTAATAAAAGACGTAAAGTCCATCGCAACAGAGTATTTCTATTTGAATTGTGAAAATCATAAAAGCAATTGTTACTTGTTGTTCAAACACAGGTAATGAGTGGCACTTTACATCATTTCCATCTGGAAAATCCAGAAGAGCACAGTTTGCTAGCGTTGCTTCTTGTCACCACCATGGGATTGGAAAATGGACATACGCCGTCCTCCGCTGAATCGCTTGTATTTGAGGGCTATCAGTAGATCGTTCGAGTTCGTCTATTCTTGCTTTTCGTCAACCAGACAATCTCCGTTTACTTTGCATCTGATAGTGACCAATTTGGCTATGTCCTGTCTTGGATAGCGCATTTGGCGATATTCAAGGAGAAATTCTTTTTGAGACAATGAAACACGTCAAATTATCCCATGTCTCTGTAAATAATGCACTTGTCACAATGATCCACGAATTCGATGCAGACAATGATATCAAATAGAAGATGGATACCGCATTTGTACCACTTGTTTTGTAACGTCCGATCTATTCGATATAATGCGAGATTCATATCCATCTGTGTCGACTCCGCCGCCATAAAACGTTATTATACACTTGTAACAATCCAGGTGGAACCGGAAGTTCGATGGTCTTCTTTTCTTTTCTTGGATTAATCGCTTCACTGTTAGTTCCCATCGTTCTTTCCGAAGCGTACTTCGGCACCAATAGTGACTGTCTGCGTTGTTTCAACCAGCGAACTGCAATGACGCCTGAATTCATATCAACTTTATGATCTGTCGCTCCGCGTCCTACAATTTCCAGCTCCTTTTGTGATTTCAGTTCACACGTTTTCAAACAATTGCGTCTGCAAATCGTACTGCAACAGTCAATAGGAAGTGGAATAGACAACCAATTAGGAGCGACGTATAGAAATTGTCAAGTATATCTTATGAAGCCTTGGATTCGTCAGAGTGCTGCAGTAGTCGTATCACGATGTTTCCTGGAATAGATGAAGAAATCGTGAATCATGCCATTTGCTCCGGCATCGAGCATAACCTTTGAAACCCCCACTTTACCGGGTTTTAAGGGAGAGATATTGTTTTATCGAACTTCTTCCTTTGAACGGAATCATAGATTCGTCAATTGACTGGTGGACTTCTGCCTTCGACTTCTCTGCAACGTGGAGTACAGCGTCATACAGAGGTCGAACTTTAAACATTGGATCATATTGATCATGACCTTTGGGTTTCATCTCCTCATTATCAGTCTGATGCAAGAATTGCTTAATCAATGCAAAGCGATTGACAGGAACATAATGCTGCTGATAACCGACCAGTTATAATTAGTTGACCAGTACATTCTGAAGTCACTTGCTTCACATACAGTTACTGTCGAGCAGAATGGCAAAGAATTGCCTCATTTCATACGGTTTAATGTCAGGATGAGTATCCTTTCATTTGTTCTGCATATCTATTTGATTCAAAGACTATTTTTGCCATCAAATCATCAGAGACATATTCATTGAAATACTGTATATGGTGTCATTTCTGATTTCACGGAGGGTCCGAAAAGGAATCATTATCGATACACGTTCTTCTCGAAGGCAAAGTACTTTTTCTCCATCTGTACACTTCAGTATCGGTAAATGATTCATCAAACGAAACAGAAGTATAATCTTCATCCAACAAATTCATCACACACTGACGTTGAAGTTCATTGTATCTCACATAAATCATTAGTATCATCATATATTTCAATGTCTTCGAGATCAGAAGCGTTTCCATCAGGAATAATTGCCACTTCAGAATACAATAAACCAATTGCTTTTTCTTTTGCCCTTCGTGCAGGCCTTGTTTGCATCTAAAAGAAAAAGGATACCTGTAATTCTTTAAGTCAATGATAAAAGAGTGTTTCACAATATGTTCACAAAATAGTGTCCAAGTTCATGGTGTAGCCAATTTGGCAAACAAAAAATAAACGGATATAACATTTGATCTGTGTTCAAATTATTGAATTTTATCATATCAGCATGTTAATTCAATTATAAAAATTCAAAGTAGAGATGTCTTTTTATAATGCTATTCGAATTTCAAAGAGAAATCAAGCCAATAGCAGAGTTACCTCAATCGATGAAGATGCCATGAATTCAGATGGTTATTCCAGCTGACTGATTTTAAAAATGACATATTTTAAAGGCATTTAAACAAAAACGAAACTCAATTTATCTGAAAATTGTTTTTTAATAGTGATATCCTCTGAATAATGAAGTAAATATGAGTTTAAAGATAGTGTGCCAATTGGCTACATTATGCATGAATACAGGGTTAGAGATCGTACTGAATCCATATGGACAGCAGAAGGGGAGGGTGCTTTGTTGTCAGTCCACTGTCTGTCCATGTGGAGAGGGGGGACGGCAATTTGAACGAGTCCACATGGACACTGTAGAGGGAAAATGTCAAAATTATTGCTATTCATATGTAGCTATGTCACCATCAATCCAACTTTTGTATCATTTTGCAATGATGAATTTAAATCTTGATCAATGTCGGCGGTTTTAGGTTTTTCCTGAAAAATTATATAATATACAACTACAGTAAATGATGGCCAAAAGTATTGTCTTACGAGAAGAAGGAAGTAGCCTAATCCATAAACACAATTGAGCTGTGTGATTAAAGGTACTGCAACTATAACCATATCATAAACCTGTAGAATCCAGGATAGTGACAAACTAGAACCATATACATTCTGGATTAGTTGACTTTTGATAATTACCTCCTAAGGAATCATTATTCAATAAACTTTCAAGTACCTTTCAGACTGAATGACCTACTTATTGATTAATTAAGTCGCCTTATTTCTTAGGCCTTATAGTTTGTTAATGCGGTCCATTAAAAAAAATTATGCGTTTATTTTCCCCAATCTATGTCAAAAAGACTGTAAAGTAACAGAAAACTCAATAAAATGTCAGTAATTTTTTTCAGAATGAAAAATCATTTTTGCAACTTATCTTGTCAGAGTCAGAACATATACTTTTATTGGGAATAAAAGTTACAAATTCGGAGTTGTGATGTAGTCCTCTATACAACCGGTATTTGATTTGTCTTTACGCCATGTTTGCACGATGGACGACTATTATGTTATCTAGTCGACTGTCTATTATTAGATTTGGTTGATTCAAGGACATTTCAGGTATTTGGTTTTCTTTCAAATGCTGAAAGATATTCGACAGATCACATGACATCGAAATATCCTCTACATAGATCTTCAAAATGGAATACAGGGATAAAATTCATACATCACTTCATATCCCTACTTAGGATTAATGGACAAAATTCATAAGATACTTCTTGTAAAATAGGCCTACTTTTTGTTGTGTCCTGTGCACTGGCCTTAGAAGATACATGTACTTATCTCATGGGATTAGCAACCGACCAATATCTATGAAAAGAGATCGAAGGACAGCAATTGCAATCCGGATTATTGATATAATCACGAAGAATATAATTCAGAACCCGTAAATGCAGATCAGTAGAGTTGAATAATCGGTGAGTTGAATATAGCATTGAATATCAGTAAATATGTCCAACTGGCACACCGGGGTTGGGGGAAGGGGGTTGTGAGGCGTTGTCCGATCAATTGTCCATCCAGAGGGTTAGGGGCATGAAAAATCCCATTTCTTGTCCACGTGGATTATAGACGATTCCTTAATATATTTTTATTATGGAATTAATTTCTGGCTAGATGCTCTGCATTTTTTTGCGCAAAGTTATTTGGATTTCTCTTGAATGGGTGAAGCATTACACCAGTATATTTGGATTTTATTTTTATTTGCAGGATTCGATGCCACGATTCATTTTTCTTCATTAGTACTTGCTGCTATTGCAGTTGTTAGTGGAAGCTCGAAATCGGCGTCCACCAGACATAAAAGATCTATAATAGTAAGTTGGCCCAAACAATACAAATTTTCAACTGAACATTTTTCAAAATTCTAAGCCATCAAATGGAAGTGGTGAAGGGGCAGAACTTTCCAAGAAATTGCAAGCTGAATTCGAAGAGCTCAGGAGCACTACTCAAGCGCAAATCAAAGAGATGAAATCTTTCATCAATGAAAGTATTTCTGGTATCACTGATGCAGTGTTGAAAGAAATATCAGGTTAGTTTGACGAGTTCTGCAATTTTCAGCTTCACATTTTTAATTGATGCTTCTAGTGTAAAAATGTTCAATTTACTATCTACCCCTTAATCCTCGCCATCACCTTTATAACCTATTACCTCTGCTAATACAAGGAATGAGATAATCTCAGCGATTAATAATCATCATTTTATCAACCACCGTGACCGGTTCTTTCGATCAGTGTATGCAGGGGCGTAGCGTCCATTTTAGATAAATTCCGCAACATATTTTAATCAAGTACTATACGGGCCTACACGTCAGTGACCAAGCGCTACTTCTTATTAAGTCTTTACTTCATGTTTCCATCTATGCCGTCTTTGTATACATAATAATTGTCGGTGGTTTTATCTGTCTTCCTCTCTCAGGGGCAGTCGCTGGAGTGTCGCCGAGATAGCACCGATTGGCCAAAATCTAACACGAGTCACACATGATTAACAATGGCTCGATGATGTCATCGACAACTCAGCCAATCTATCAATGTGACGTTCGCACGCGGCAGAACAGCTCGGCGACACAGTACAGCTCGTCGCGGCCCACTGTATGCAACCCACACGGAGAAGCAATCCATCTCTGTGATTCAACCCGGGCGAAGGCAAGGAATTCTTTACGAATTCTTCACTACACACACTGACCGGCTGATCACGGCGAGTCTGACAAACGCATAGCTAACTGTTTACTCATACATGCCTTCACTTCTTCATTCTTTCATGATTATTTGAAAACATCAAAGTGACTTCTAGAACTAGAACCGGGTACTTTACATATATGCTGCATGCTACAAGGTATGCCTATAGGTATGCCTACAAGGTAGCCCCGGAGACGTTTTGAAGCACGCCACGCCACTGAGTGTATGGTTTATTAGTTTTTAATAACTATGACTAAAATCATGTATAAATAGTGCAGTTTCTGAATCCCCTTTCAATGCCCTTTGGATTGATGTGTGGTTTGACAAAGTTGGTGTAATATATGTAGTTTAGGAGATTAGCTGATGGGGAAGCGGAATCTGCCCCTCTAGTGTTGCTCGTTCAAAAAAATGCCGCATTGGGGTGAGAGTTATTCCAGTTAATTGAATAGCGAAATACGAAAGACTACTATATTTACATTATACGAATGCTATTTCACTTCCTTGTACAGTCGGGTAAGCATTTGCTACACAGTCATCAATAAGACGATAAAATCATGCTGCCTCAATTAAACATCATGATTTTTATACTTGAATGCTGATCGTGTGTCTACATGTACAATCACATTCATAGAAATATTCCCGATATGTCTCATGAAGTTTATTTATCAGTATTTTTTTTAGCAATTGATTTTTGTCGTATAGACGTCCACATATTCCTACACAATGTTGCTGCATGTCACTGGGCAGTCAGTTAATCAAAATATCAGAGGCGTCGAAATTCTTGGTGCTAAGAAATGATGCCGGCATCTTTTTATTTTACGAGCGCTTTCAATCTGCTTCGCCGATCATTTTCAACCTCAATCATTGATGGTTGAGGTCAATTTGGTCTAATCTTAAATGATGAATGCAGCTTTTTTATTATTTAAGTCTGTGTAGATTTCTGTATTCATGTCACCGTTCTGACCTTTTCATCGGCTATCCAGTCCAAATGATTAATCAAGACCTCGATAGCAAATCGTAGAAAAAGATCAAGGACTACACACAGCAGGTGCAATTTTTGAATTCTAAAGCACAAGTTGCAAATTCTTTGCTTCTACTAAAGCGTCAGTAGCATGAGTAATACATCTTAAAATGCAACAGAAGGATTGTTTTATAGCAGACTTCTCTCTCCAATCATTCACTCCACAAAATCAAATTCACTCAATGATCCGCATATTGTCACATTCATTTTATACAATATTGCCTCGAGAAAGGGTGTGGAGGCGGAACGTCGGTAGAAACTTTGCTTTTTTTCACCTGATTTAAGATACGGTCTTTCCGCCCACTAGTGGAAAGACCTCATACAGCTGTTCGCAATATGCGTGATTCTTCACGTTTAGTTGTGTTCAGATTCCTTGTACACCATGCCCTATTAAAAACACGCTTGGTGTAGAAAGTCTCCATCCTATATTTAAGTAGTAAACACTAAAATCTTTAATAAATTCCGAGTAAGCTATGAGTAAATGTTTACCAAGCGAAAGAGTCCTGGTAGGATAAATTCTGATTTCTTGATGTCAGTTGTGGTTGAACTTAAATTAGTGGCTTAAAGACCAACCGCAGTCCTAAAGTGAAGATGTTCGCAAGTCGTAGATGTAGTTGTAGGTGCTTCATTTCATCATGAAGTTGTCCATAAAATTCGTTATGGATTTGCTGTACATGTATTTAATGATATGTGAAACACAAATTTCATCTCCATTTCATTTCAATAATTCTTCGTCAATCAAGACGAAAATACAGTTCATTCATTCATTGATGCATAACAATTAGTGATAAAAGATTGCTTTTACAAGGACATCATCAAAGTTGAAAGCTTCGACATAAAAAATAGACAAATGGGACTAGTGTATTGTAAATGTATTGTAAAATAGCAATCTTGTAATAGTAATCACAGTCTCTGACGCTTGGGAGCAAGCAATATATCAATCATGCCTAGATTTTGAAAGCATCAATGAGTCGTACAGCGGAGGCCGAGGCTGTGAGGATCATTGATGCTTGAAAAAGCTAGGCATGATTACTATTGTAGTGAATGCGTGCTATGATTCATGCACACAGAAGTCTGAAAAATTCTGGCTACATACATAGATAGTGGTTTTTGTTTCAGTAGCCGGCAACAACAACAACGATTGTTGTCCTCACAGGAGGGCAAAGATAAATAATATTGCCCTGCGACATTTTTCATATCATGGCATATTACCATCACAGATTTGGAGGATAATCATTTCTACAGTTTACTTGAGAAGATGATGACGCCAGATTCACGCAAAGACTCCTAGAGCTGTATGTACATATCTAATACCACTGATTTCAGGAATTTAGTGTCCAGATATAAGTATCATATCAAAAACCATGTATTCAGCTTTTCTCATCTTTGCTTGATATCATATTATTCCGAAAATGGAACTTGCTGTGTAATTTCCTCACTAGTCCTTGCTGCGGACGACGTAGTATACACAGTATACATCATGTATTTGCGATTTATAGTTCCCCAAAGGGATGATTCAAAGAGTATAATAATAAGTCCCAAAGGTGGATTTTAAGCAAACAAACAGTCCAGAACTCAGTCACAGTCAAAGATGAGCAACAATGCCTTTAGTTTACTAGACTGCTTCTCAATGCACTCACTAATCACAGTATTTTATCTTTCAGGTAAGTGGTCTCCTTGGTCGGAAATGGAGCAGTTGCAATGTATCATGCGGAACTGGACAGGAAACGAGGAATCGAACTTGTGTAGAATCAAGATTCGGCGGGAAATGTCCTGGGGAATCTTTTCAGTCAGAACTTGTAAAAGTACAAATTGTCAAAGTAAGACCTCAAGTGATTACTTGCTTCTAATCATAGAAATAAATTATTTATCTGAAGCTAACTAGAATGGAAATTGGACTCAAAGGTTTTTTTTCTTCAACCAATTTATTTAAATTGAATACATAACAAAAATGAAACCATCGTTTAAAACTCGCTCTAAAAAGTATGATGAAAAAGTCACAAGTGAAAGTCAAAAAAATTCAAAAAAAAATTCCTCTTGCCTCGGCGTTGACCACCATGCCACGGACCGCTGATGTGTTGCTGGCTGGTTGTCCTCGCCTTGAGCGGTATCCCCTGAGACACATCTCCATGGCCTGCACTTAATCGAAGCTGACGCGTGTTCTTATGAATGACACTTCATCGGCATAGGTGGTTTTCTTTTTCAAAGAATGGAGATGTGCTATTCTTTTTATCGCCTTTCTCACTCCGGGCCCACATCCACCAGAATATTGACTCAAAGTCGCGGCACAGCCGCGAGAACTAAGTTGGAGCATAGCAGCTTAGAGTTACGCATGTGACTGATTCTACCCCAGTCATGCAGTGGTTGACAAGTGTTTCTAAGTGAAAATGCATGCGATTTTTGTACCTCTATCGTGTATTGCACGAAGCCATCCGTTCTAGAGATTATATTTTCATCTATTTCTATGGTTTTTATCGATATTGATGTTGCTTCCCTAAAGCAACTCTTCTTGAAACAGGCATAAAGCCGTAACCGATACACAGTGAGTCGTTGAAGGTAATTATACGTGTAGTCTGTGAGCTACTGACGTTTCTTCCTAAATTCACGCACGAGCTTCGTGTTATTTTCAATTGGCAGACTGTCGTCAAACATCAGTAAAGCGACAATTCTTAAGATATACTTTCATTCATCTTGCAAGTCACTGAGTGTCAAACATCGCAAAATTCCATTTGTTTGCAGTCCGTTTCATAAATAGTTAGAAATTAGTTAAAACAGCAACATTTTATAGTAAACAGTAAGTTTTTAACTATAGTTGAATGAATTTGTTCACTATATGATATTAAATATTTTTCTTCGTTAGGTCCACTAAGGGCCTAGTCCTTAAAAGAACTGATGGGTGCGTTCCTTAGTAGCCAAATTCGTCATCACTAAGCTCTATCATTCGGATGTGATTAGACATGCTGCCGATCCAATTTCTGATCATCTGTTGATCAGCGCTGATTCCAATCCTGCCTCACTAAAGATTCAAACCGATTCAAATCATTGCCAGGACAAATTCGTCGACGAACTCGCCGTTTCAAGATAGACCAGACATGCTCGATTGGATTCAAGTCAGGAGACTTTGCCGGCCGGCCAGTCAAAGGTCCGTATTCCTGCCTGTCTTATACAATTGGGTTGCCCTGGCACGATTGGCATGGATCATTGTCATCCATGAGAATCCAATCAGATAATGGATCACGTAAACAGAATGCTTAAAGGATAAAACATGTTCTTCAAGCACTCGAACGGAGCTCGTTCGGAGGTCATGTTTTCCCTCATAACATGTAGTGAACTGCAACTATCACTACAAATAGCTCACCAGATGAGCAATTTCCTGCAATCGCCTTGACCCCCGATGTAGAAAAACGATCAGGAATGTCCATCCAAAGGAGTAGACCTCCATCTTTGAATTTTAATCGGACAGCTGCCTGATCCGACCAAACAACAGGTGACCACTGATTACGCCAGTGGCAACGTTTCATTGACCACTGTAGTCTCAGCTTCTTGTGTCGGCCGGACAGATTCAGCCTCGATGGTCTCTTATGACAGGAGTAGCTCAGCTCCTTACGGCGTCTCCAAACAGTTGTCCTGGAAAGATTTGAACCTGCTGAAAGCTCTGTTAAAGAGATAGAGGGATCACCATCAACCACACCGGTGATGTAGCGATTTGACTTGTGAGAAGTCAATCTTGGTCGGCCAGAAGACCGTCCATCAGGCCGCTTGACAGCCGCAACGCAACCAAAAGTAAGTAATACTATTGAGGACCTTTAATTGTTGCGACACAGTGGCAACTGGCCGGCCACTTCGGATCAATGCCTCAGCTTGACTCCTGAGATAGCCTTTCTGGTAAGCTTTCAGTACAGAAGCTCGCATGTTACTGAGAGACTAAAAACAAATGAAATGAATGAACTTGACGTCCTTCTATAGGCAGCATTGTTCTCGTCTGTCTAAACAAGCAATGCTATTGTTGCAGATATTTTCAAATTTCAAAATATCATGACATCGAAGTCAGAGTGAGTAAATAAGCAGTTTTGGAAAACATCGTTGATTTTCTGGCTATTATTTCTTATACCAAGTTTTCCGGGGTTAATGGAAAAATTCAAATATCATTCTCAGAGCTCGGGTTCAAAAATTGATCTGCAATTAAAATGTATTGATGAGATTTGAATTCGTTCATTAATTGTAGAGGTCTAGAGGTCAGATGACGATATTTATCTGCATCTGATTTTCTTATTCTTTACAATAGGGTATACTGCTCTGATTACAGCAAATAAGGCAGAAACGTCTGCAGTTCCTATTAATTTCAGTTAATTTAAGTCAGATTTTATTCTCACCTCCTCTTGGGGGTCTCGGTATATATATATATATATATATATATATATATATATATATACTCATTGACAAAATTTTTGAAACATTTACTTCTTTAACTTCTTTCATTTTTGACTGGCATATATACATGTATGTATGATACCTTGATAATTTAGTCACAATCTCCACCAAGTCGCTAGCACAGAAAAACAACGCATGTAGCAGATTCAACTTTAATAGCGCATGTGCCCCCTCTAGCTCCAATACATTCAGTAATACGAGATGGCAATGATTCACAAAGTTTCTGAATGAAGGATGTTTCAAGGAGAAGCCACTGCTCTGTCAGTCTTTCAGAGAGAATCTTCAGGGACACTGGTGAAAGTGAACAGCGGTCTCTCACTCGCCACCCAAGCTCGACTCAGACTTGTTCAATGGGTGACAAGTCAGGTGAGCGTACAGGCCAGTCAAGGGTTTGACTGTTCAATCTCCTAACAGTGGCAATGACAGCCGAGGAGCGATGTGGTCTTGCGTTGTCGTCTTGAAAGACGAGATCCTCCACCCTGACCACTGGGGCAACAAACAGGAAGCACAATTTTATTGAGATACCTCTCTCCAGTCAACGTGCCTTTGATGATGACTGCTATCGTTCGTCCGCCATGCCAAATGCCACCCCACAACATAACACTTCCACCACCATATCTGTCGTGTTCTTTAATACAGCATGGGGCAAAGCGTTCACCTGGAATGACGATGCACTCTGACACGACAGTCACTGAAATCCAGAGTGAATCTCGATTCATCGGTCCACAAGACTTTCTGCCAGCGATGGTCATTCCGATGAGCGATGGGCATCACACCAGGCAACGCGTCTTCTGCGGTGCTCAAAACTCAATGGAATTAGGACAGCTGGTCGTCGCGATCGAATTCCAGCTTCTCGCAATCTTCGGTAAGCCGTTCGAGCGCTACAGTCTATATTTGAGGCACTCTTCCAGTGTACGGCTAGCTTTTGGAACTGACACAAATCTATTCCTCTTTGCAGCTAAAACTAGACGTGCGTCTGTCCGTCCTGCAGACTTTCTTGGTCGACCAGATCCCTTCTTCTTTTTAACATCTTCTGCTTTCCATCGACACAACACCTCCAAACAACGACTCTCGATAGTTGCAGCTCTTCGGCAACACTCGCACAACTTCTACCACAACGAATCATTCCAATAGCCATACCTCTGGTAAACTGATCGCGTGTCATTTTATTTTACAAAAGCTGGATTTCAGTTCACGTTTATGTTCAATTTGTAAAAGCAATTGTGACAATTGTATCGATATGAAAATTTGAAATTTGAACACCATAGATCTTTCTCCATTCTCTAATGTGTTGAATGGTAATACATAGAAAGCGAGATATTGCATCATACCTGAGAAAAAATGAAACAAACTTAAATTCAAGCCAATGATAGTTTGTTTCATTGATTATGTCAATGAGTATATAATAAAATGAATAGTAAAATGCAAATGACTAAATTTATATATAAAAGATAGAATGACCACTAGATTTCAGATAAATGTAGTATGTTCTGCCGATCGATTTCTGCCAAGTATGTTGGCTTTTCAAGGCAAACTGAATACAAATACGTAATGTAGATATACAACGAAATTACTTAAAAATCAAACATCATTTGATGATGGCTTTAACAGAGAAATGAGCTTCCTTCGAAATCCTATCCAGCCGAGTGGCGGTAGGAGGAAGCTGGTAGAAAGGAGCCGCGAGAAATCCATGGCCGGACATAGCAATGTGTTTGCTCACATTTAATACAGCATAATGTTGATAATTTATGTGCTGTCTATGGACAGTAATACGATTTCTCACGTGAGTCACCCGATTGTCCGATGTAGTATTTGCGGCAGCCAACGCACTCTAACTTATAAATGATGTTAGAGGAGAGACAGGTAAGATTTCTATTCACTGTAAAAGATTTCATCGTAGGAGAATTAGGAAACTTAATGGTTCTACCCGTAATGAGTATATCGCAACATTTACAGCGCTTCTCATTACAACGTTGTATGACCGTAATAGACCTGCGGCTATTTTTGGATAGAATGGATAACAGAGATTTGGGTTGTCGGTAAGTAGCACGGAATTTGCAATTATGGAAAGAACTCAGCAAAGGTAAGGTATTGGAAATTGGTTGGATAACTTCCCCAGATACATTCGGATTGTTCCTGTTGTACTTGAGAATGAAGGAGATCTATGATTTTCATATATCTATCTTTATAATTTGTAAATGATTCTATGTAACATACTTATTTCATTCCATGCAGTGTGCCTTGAAAAGCGAGACAACTCGTGAAATCGATCGGCAACATAATTAAACTCAGTTTGAGGTACCCTTCTAGTTTTTACTTTTCTATATATATATATATATATATATATATATATATATATATATATATATATATATGTATGTATGTATGTATATAATGACGTGATGAACAGTGCATGCTTCCAGTACATTTCACAGCTTTCTATCTTTCTTTACTTTAATTTGATTGATATACAATGATTAATGTTACCGGTATTGTTGCAACAATTTCAAGTATGAAATCCATTCGGCTGATGCGTGCTATTATACGCATGAAACTCTGAGTTCCGAATTGGATGTTTTTTGCTCATAAAAATATTTTGGGAATTGATTCTATCACAAGGTGACATGCCACGCTCAATTACGCGTAATTCACGCGTAAACTACGCGTAATTACGCATGACCCCAGACATCTGTGGCTATGCGTGACATTGCTGCAACATCTTTCGGCAGTCCTGTTATATAGACTCTCCGTCTCATGTTTCTGCATGTATCAGATGTGATACGACCTCAATTTCATGCTCAGGGAAGACAGAACATGCTGAGCGGTTCATCCGTGGTTCAAGCGGAAACGCATGCAATAGTAGACGACGCGTAAACTGTAAACGCTCGCCCGCGCGTATTCATAAACATTCCCCATGTTTTGGCAGCATCAGATCAAGTAATTTCTGACTCTTAGTGCAGCGCATATGTACGCGCATAGAAGAATAGAATGTCTTTAACCACTGATGATTGAGGTGTTCCGTAATTACGCGTGATATGTCACCTAGTGATATATATATATACATAAATGAAAGGCGATGACTTATTTTCCTGTATCAAATGTTTCCGTTTCAAATGTATTGAGGAAGAGTTAGTCGACTTCACTTGTATACAACATGGGATATCAACTAAGAAAGTTCTTTAATAGCGGCTTATATATAAAGAGTTGAAATTGAATTCACTGAAAAAGTAGTTCATGTAGCGGTACCAGATTTTCTGTACCTAATAGATCCAAATAACACAAATTTCATTTTATATTTTGTCTTCCAGAGCTGCTCATATTTTACGGACCGGCCGAATTTACTCTGGAAACTAAAAACAGCTTAATGATTGAGAACAAATCGGGTAATGGGCGTGCATTTTTGCACAATGTTCCTTTGGAACCTGGATGGAGAACTTTTGAAGAAGTGGTTGCTGTCCTCAATGAAGTCTTCCAAGGAAAGAGAATTGACCATTTTATTCAGTTGAGAGATGAAAGGTATGCACAAGTTACTGACAAAGTCACTGACAGACAGGAAGTACGTTCGAAATACAAGCAATGGTGTGATGCTCAAGGACACTGCGTTCCTACATCCAAAGTTGGTATCCCGACATATGATACTATTAAGGAATCAGGAATGGTTCTGATTGTAGGAGGTGGCAGGAGAGCTCTTCTTCAGATATGGTTCTGATTGTAGGAGCTCTTCTTGAGGTAGGAGGTGGCAGGAGAGCTCTTCTTGAGCTAGAATTCGTGGCCTGATTTATGCTAATTGTTCAACTGTAATAATCAATAAAACACTTTTGAAATTCAAGAGGCAATTTTCAATTTCATTCTCAGCAATTGGAACTGGAAAAGTGTATTAGCTAGATTGTATGCAGATCTTGAAATCTAATTGTTTATTTGCATGCATAAAAATCAATAATTGGAATCTCATTATCAGCAGTGAAAATTTAGGTTTGCTCGTTGTATACTTCAATATATACAAAAGGGAAAAGGCGTCTTGCTCGCCTCCTTTGAAATCTAGCGAGCTACCGGTACTCTATTTCCTTCCTTAAGCCTGAATCAATAATTCAACTATATTTAAAGTGGGTGATCATTGCTTACAGTTTTGAAAAATTAAGAAAATTGAGAAACTTGCTAATTCGTCTGATTCGACATATTTCAACAGTTGAGAATTGCTGTCCTTGTGTTCACGTGGCTTGTAGACTATGACATAGACTCTAGACATCACAAAATCATTTCGCATTCAGCTGTCTTCTGTTATACTCCTGTGTACTTTGAAAAATTCTCCGTGTTTAATTTACAAGATAAATTGTGTACTTCAGCAGACATGCACTCAACTTAGGAATACAAAAGAGAGAGTGCTCTATAACAACTTTTCATCACGATCAGCTTTCATTTAATTTTTTCCACTAGCCTTTTTCATCTTAGGGATTGCTTAAAGATGAAGAGAGAGTCAGTTTCATAATTTTTTACATGCATTATCAGCATCTTCAAAATGCGATTAGAATACATGTAGTTGGTTGGGTCATCTAGTGTTGCTCCATTCCAATGATGTTGATCATCAACATCTATATAAAAGCGCCGAACCCGTCAATTGATGATTTTAAAAATTGAAATGTTCCTAAATTTTTAACCAGGTGTTGGTTTCCATATTCTTCATGAAAATTTTTTATTCACAGTATCATTAGAGAAATATATTGTGGCTATCGAAAAATTGCATAGACACATGACATACATGTCATTATTCCTTTAATGGCCGATGCCGTCAATTGACGAGTATTACGACATCAAATACTGTTGATTAAGAATTCATTTAACTCTTTTCATTCCTTATATAATGACATCTATAATCATGTCATATGATATTCCTGCTTTGTTTTTATGGTACTAATTATGAGTTGTCAAATTCCTCCAATCATTACTCATTTTTTGCTATCATTGCAGAAAATAGTAAGTTGTATTACAATTAAGCGTTTTTACCAGAAAAAAAGAAAATCAAATATTCAAAACTTTATTACAAGTACCACTAATAAATAAACTGTATTTAATTTCAGGAGATATTTATCAAAACACTGACTATAGTGAATACAGACGATAGCCTGGCATTTGCCGCAGACTGGACGATGACAACGTCTACATAGGTTAGCTGTTCGATTCTTTTGACGGTACACATGGACTTGACAGGCATCTGTCGATAGGCACTCCAGGATCTGATGACATCGCGATTTCATCGGCATCTTTTCTGAGCTCCTGTGATAAATGTTGAAGAAAAGCTCGTCTGCTGATACGAGAATGTGTCTGCTCTCGAAAAATCACCCATGCATTCACTACCAGATGAAATACTGTATATACACTATATTAATACCCGACAATGGACAGCGTTGACAAGTGATGTGTGGATATAACCATGGTTATGTTTAACCGCAGTTAATGGTCGGTTACGGTTAAAAGTACCACGGTTACGGTCAGTTACGGTGAACGTGATCAGTGAATACGGTTAATCACGGCTAAATTTTGGATTGGAACATATTTTGCTCTTACTTGTTTTACTTTTGGAACTTTAAATGAGTGACAATTGAATGCTGTCTTAAGGTTAACACTAGAAAGACTGAAAAATCAAATTACCATTAAAGACGGAGCGGTCAAAAATGACCGCTTAGCAATTATTTTGCATTTATAACATTAATACGCCTGAACACCAACGACGTTATTGAAGTTTAGTAAGCATTACAGACGTAATTAATGAACTTTTATGAAGCTAGTATTACATTATATATACAATGAATTACAATGCAAGTTAACCAACGAAAATTATACAAAAGTATATATTGTTACCTATTCATTGCAGGATGTACAAATATTGCAAGTCATTTTTTGATGTATGTGCTTTCCACAACAGACTAATTTATTGCGCTGAGAGCAGATTGCAGACGATTTATTTTCGCAACGATTTATTCCAATTTGACATTGACGCCGTTTTGGAAGAGCAGGCTGACCTTGAATCTGCCCCTGAATGTGTACACTTTCTTCGTCATACCTGCATAGTGAAAATTATTTCAGGAGAAAAGTTTCAGGAGAAAATTGCGTAGAGATATATTAGACAAATGAAAAATGCGTTTGTCAAATGAAAGAAGGAAAAGCTTAATCATATAGTGTAACGTACACTAATAGAATAAGTGCCTGAACGTCTATATGATTCACATTTGTAGAGCGCTTGCAAAGTCCCTGTCTTTGACATACATGTGTACATGTATTTGATAAAATGCTTTAACCACGATTCTTTTCAAAAATAAAGCTTTGTAGATTTGCCATTAGGCTGCTGGCATTTTTTTTTCGATGAGCGAAGCATTTGCATAGGACTATGCAAATTGTAGTTTATTACGATGACCAGTGGGTAACTGATATAGTGCATTGATTCAACGTGCCTATACGCTCAAACGATTAACAGTCGGATATACAATACATGTGTTTCTGCGGTTAACGGTCGTTTGCGGTCAGTAATCTAACGGTTGCGGTTGGCTACGGTTACGGAAGTTTTCTGTACGGTCGGCTACGGTTATGAAATTAATCTAAACGCACGTCACTAATTGGCAACCAGTCTTCGTTGATAACGGCTGCCGGCACATCTGGTCAAGCATGTCAACTCCATACTTGTTGTTGTTATAATAAAGAGCCATTTCTGGCTTTTTCTTGCTGAAAATTGTGGATGTACACTTGGAACTTCTCAATTAATGAGAGAGGACATAGGAATTATTATTATTATTTCCAATTATTCCAAGTGTTTTAACCAATAAGTGCAATCTGTGTCCCATTGCACTAGCATGCGTTTTTCTTTGATCGTGTCTGACATGAAGAGGAGCCAGGTAGAACTCGACAGACGCGCAAATTGGTAGTAGGTGTATGTACACTGTACATCATGGTGTGAAAGTCTCATTTTCAGCCTCATTCCCTACTGAAACTACTTCTGGCTGCCGGACTACATCCCTTCGTCAGAGAATTGCGAGCATTCATCCATTCAGTTGCTCCAATCCTTCCAGAAAAATTGTGGATGCATGTTTGTGGTGCACCCATGCCTTCAACCTTCCCAAGCTATGAAATATTTGATCATAGCGCTACAGATGGTGTGCTCACGGTTGCAGCCATGACAATGAACGTGTTGTGGTGCAACTCAATTTAATGTGAAGGAACGTTTCATGGATTAGTTGGCATATCAACAAAAATTAAAAGGATTAATTTATGAAGTCCCTAAAAAACTTCTCCGTTAGAAAAAACAGTATAATTCTTTTGTCATGTTTCTGTAATCAATATGTGCGTTTTGTACATGCATTTATTTACACTTTATACATTCTGGTTGAATAAGAAGCTGTTACACTTGACAAGGAAGGTGTCGCGGATTCTATACAGGGGCGCGAGTCACTACAGGACACAGAGGATACGCAGGTTTGCTTCCCACAGACGCATACAGCGGTATGAGAGGCGGAGGATCTTCATACGGATTGTCTCTTGTTCCTGGGGTCTTCATTTGGACCATAATGCTGGCAGGAACACTTTGATATTTCCTAGCCAGCGCCTGATTATGCTCTTCCGCATCTTTTCGTCGTACAAGAATGACGACCAGAACTATGAGAGAGAGGACAAAGAACGCACCAGCGATAGGCACGGCTATATGAGCTGGATTTGGAGACACTGATTGAGTTCTATTATTGTATCTCGATCGCGTCAACTGATTTTTACTGCTATCACTGCTTACTTTAATAGGTTTATCAGTAGTAGGTTTGCGCTGGGAATCTTGCTTTTGGAATGAACGATCAGATTCTGAAAGGAAACGAAAATCAATGCTTAATATTGGGTTATCAATGAATGTATATACATAGTTTTATGTTCATATTGTTTGTAGATCAATTCGTTGAATTTGTTTCTGCTAATTTAAAAAATATTTATATAGTAGCATGCTTGTGGATAGAGGTCAGTCGCCGTGAACATAGCAGCGGCGTTGCCGAAATGCATCGAACTCAGTGCCACTTGGTTCTGAAATTCACCGCTACTCAGGGCTGATCTCTATTCCAAGAATACAACATGACTACAGGAGATTTTTTCAACAATTTTATTCATAAAGCAATTCATAAGTAATTCTTTAGTAATTCATCAAGTTGTTCTGTGATGTGTGAGCTCATGTTATCATGAACGACAGCGACTTCAACTTGACCCAAAATCCACCTAGAGGTTGCTCCCGTCATCTTTCACTGTCCCATTGCTTTCATTACATGTAGATCATCTTTGAAAGGATAGAGATTGATGCAAAAGTACCGGAAAACGAATAAGTGTGAGCTCAGGATATAGGCAGTTTATGTATAAACTTACTATTTGCAATCGTCTCTGTACTACTCAAAGAAAGCAGAAAGACAAACTCGCAATATCTTCATCGTATAGAAGTACAGCTATTGAGATTGGTCGCGGTTTGATAATATTTATTTCGATGCCCTCTCCCACTTACCTTTCCAAAAACTTGATATAATACGCTAATCAAGAATTTTCAAATGCTTCACTTTCATGCAGTTACCTGCCTCTTCAATATAATGCGCTGCAAATTTACATTGTACATTACACTAGTATACACCAATGTTTTGTTATTCATTTTGCAATCTAAAGTATTCTATCATGACTACTTAGAAAATTCAACACTAATTCTCTTTTCATTGTATTGCGATGGCCTCAATTATTGCATCATCTCACAGGTCGTAAGTTTTTTCAAAAACATTTGATATCAAATTCAACACAATGGCAGCTTCTAATTTGTTCCATAATTCGTTGCATAACGCCTTAACATTGCGTATCGGCTTCCTCATATGTGAGTAGTGAGCACAATATTACTCAAGCGTGTCCTGTTAATGTGCGAATTGAGTACAACGTCCTATTTCATAATGATGTTTCTTTCTTTTACAACGTCAATCATTTGACAAACATTTCCTCAATGTCTGATATCATACATGCAGATGATCATTGCGGATTTATCTGTTCTACGAGTGTGCGTGTGTGTGTTTTACAACCATATTCGCCAATTAGCGGAACGGAATCCAAAAACAGAATTTTGCAATATCATAATTTCTGTATTCTTTGCATTTAATGATATTTTCCGCCCTCCTCTATACGTTTTCTGTGTTAATTCAACTTATGAGCAGGCACATTGATATGAGTAGAACGCAGAATCAGAGCTCTGCTTTATTTTTATTAAGTTGGAAGTTTAGATAGTTTAGAAGAAGAGAATCACATTTCCCTTTGCCTCATCTACAGTAGACTGTGAAGCTAGTTCAGAACCTGGGGGATGGCATACCCTCCTGCATATGACAAGAAATCAGCAGTAATGTAAGTCTGGTGTGTGAACTTTCTAACCGTGGTGTTTATTTGCGATAACTCGCTCTTCTTCGTCGACACTATTAAACACAATTCAATGTTTCAAACCCTAAATTGACAACATTTTGGCTAGACATTCATTATTGATTGGTTGTGATGATGTCCAAGTACCTAAATATACTGAGAAGTTGCTTATGAATACAAAATTAATTGATAGGATATATTAGCACATTGATTGTAACTCTTCAATATGTGTATCAAGTCTGAATGATTTATTTTTATGTGTATGAAAAAATTTTCTTTTTCGTTCAAAAGCAACCATTTTTGTGGGTCTGTCGAATGATCTTCTTACAAATCGAAGAACTTTCTGATGAAAACATAAAGAGGAAAGATGACTGAATATGCCCAAAAATGCCAAATGAATAGGAAAATGTACATGTACAAAGATCACTATTTTGATGTGTATTTACTTCAAAAATGTTCAACTATTAGTGTTACATTGTACATTACACTAGTATATACCAATGTTTTGTTATTCATTTTGCAATCTAAAGTATTCTATCATGACTACTTAGAAAATTCAACACTAATCCTCTTTTCATTGTATTGCGATGGCCTCAATTATTGCATCATCTCACAGGTCGTAAGTTCCTCACGAAAATTCCTCATGACTTTTTTTGAAATTGTTTCTCATATGCATCTCATGAAATTTCATGCGGATTTGAAACGTTTTCGCATGATATATCTCATCTAATTTCATGAGTTTCTCATAAAAATCTCATTACTAATTTTCACAGTTGCCTTTCATTCCCCTGAACTTATATTTCGGTCATTTAGTTACTGAAGCTTTATTAGCCTCGCCACGTTGCCCCAAAGCATTCCCACAATGAAAAGGAATGTTGTAGGCATGTTCACGATCTTATTTCTGATTTAGCATTAGTATTTTCTATCATTTATGATAAGATACGGAACTGTAATTGTGTATATGTCTATTTTCAACATCTTGCATAGTAATGGTAATTGCAAAGTCAAATTATACATACATCATATCGAAAGATGTTCCAACTCGTTATGATAAATTCTATATTTTTGCTTTTTATCCTTTATAGATTAAACTTGGAGATTCTTATCGATATAAATAAGCTTTCTTATGACTATTTCCTTTCGCGGCTAGCATGCATACCTTACTACTTATAAACCTATTATCACAAAACCTCATGAATGCTCATGATTTTCCGATGAACGCATCATGAGATATTAACCTCATGAATGTTCTCATTACCACTCATTATATTCTCATCAAAATATCATGAGAACATCATAAGCTAAATATTTTCTTATGACAATATCATGAAACTCAGCTTAATCTCATGAGCTCCCAAGATAATTTCTTGATCTCGCATTAAGTTTCATGAGTTCTCATGAAAAGTTTCGTGAGGGCAGAACATTTGAATTTCCGGTAATGTGTTCGATGTCTATGGTAAAATGTGACAACAAAGGGATTGCCCATGAATCGTACAGAATACAAGCCTGAAAACATGGTCTTACTTCGTTTTGAGTTGGGTTGAAATCGGACATGTCTATTCGCGCGCATATCAGTATTGCAATATCCATCAGAGCAGCAAAACATGTAGGGCCAATTAACAGAAATCCTGCCAGTTTGATCATGAGGAACAAATTGCTCGCAGTTGATAGGCGTCCGCTTATCTATACATCCTCGTACCGATGGCTTATATTGACCACCAACTGCTTCATATTCAATAAAACAGTAATATTTGGCAACACAGGTATGCGAGCGACTGTGAACGCAGTCGGGTGTATTGCAAACACAACGAATGTCTCCTGAAAGTAAATAATGAAAACAGCTGTGGAATTTCAGTTTGACAGAAGCTACTCGAAATGATTGCATTATCGGCAAACGAAATGGCATTCAATCAGACAAGAAGTTCGATAAAACTTTAATGATTCAAACCGTAAGTCTAGCTGTCTTTGATTAACATAGATATTTCACACATTACGCAGAAACAGATGACGATTTCATCTCGTCTGACCAGGCTTCGAACACAAGTCAGCTAGGAAGCTAAACGAGCGCTCTGTCCACAATGCCGGCATGGCTCATGTCTTATTGCTCTCGTTTATGTTGATCATCGCGAAGTTTATGTTGATCATCTCAAACCTAGAAACATGTTTTCTGAAACGACATTCCTTTACTGAGGACTAGAGCGGACATGCATCCTGAAATCAAAATAGCCCGGCATCTGAAAATGAGACTTTCACAGAATGATCCACACTTGCCTACTACGAATCTGAGCGTCTACCGAACTCTAGACTCGTAGTTAATTCCTGCTCTTGTCATACAAGATCTGAGTGAAAAGTGCTAAGTCTAGAACCATAAAAGGTGTGACATGAAATGTCTTCAGGTGATTTCTCATCATTTTCATGAACATTTATCAATGAAGCTACACACATACAGATTTAGCAAGCCTCCTACTGTCGGCAAACACCACTATGTTGGCCCACTCTATACACATTGAGCCAAATTCTCGCACACATCGCCGATTAAGCTTGATAAGATCACATACACATGATAGGATTTTATCTAAAGACATAGAATGTCAACAAATATGACTCTAGACTCAGTAGTTTTCAATTAATAAGCGAAAACATAGACAAATTTCATTTCATCATAAAACTACAATCTTCGTCCCAATGGATTATCATGTATCTTTCTTTTGATCCTGTCTAACTAGAACTCGGCAGACGTGCAGATTCGTAGTTGGCGTTAGATGTACATCATTATGTGGAAATGTCATTTTCGGCCTCACTCCTTGCAGAAACTCGTTCTGGCTGCTGAACAAGTACTACGCCGTGACTGCAGCAGAGGCTAAATGGTGTCTTCCGATGGCTGACAACATCAATACGCAATTGAGACTACAAAAATCCGACTTTTTACTTTCGTTTCAGTTTGCAGGACCTGAATAGAAATAAAGCTGATTCAGTTAATATTCTATCGAAAAAAGTGTTGAAAGAAAGTATCAAACTTATAAAGTAGATTGTAAGGAAGCCAGTGCATAGCCTCGAAGCGTTCACAGTAAGATGAAGATGCGATGCTATCAAAGGCATTTTTTGCTGACTGCAGAGTTCCAAGAATTCACCATAATTTTCACATTTATGAATGGAATGCTTTCAGCGGCCATGCACCTAGGTTGCATAGGCATTTAACTTTAGAAGGATGAATATAAACTTAGAATGCCTAATTTAGGAAATGTTGAGCCCTGAATTTGCGATCAGATTTGCTTTGACAAAGTCAGATGAATTAAAACATTGAGGGAAGAGTTAATCGCAACCCAATCGGAACTGTAATAGTACTATAGTGAAGATTATGAAGCAAGAAGTCAGCACTTCAAATGTGTAGGCGGCGATTACCACAGGTTTGATGTCAGCGAACTTTAGGATCAAAAATTCCAACAATGAGCTAAACATCAAGTGCAATAAACATAAATTAAGGATGTTCTTAACTATTACGGTGCAGCTAAGCTGTTGAAATAGATTCTTCTGTCATAGTTTAGTGACGAAGTTCCTCGTTGTATACATTAAAAACACGAATTGTGAAAGTCAATATGAACACAAAATACGTATAGTAAGTGCATCATGACCAATAGGGGCCTACATGTACACTGTGCAGATAAACGACAAGTAGGCTATTAGAAGAAACATGCTATATGTTTTTGTCTGTATAAACAAAGTTAGTGCACCCAAGGGCTTGCAAGAAACTGACACCTCACTGCTTTTCATTACTTTCAAATACAATTTTCAATTGACTTCAAATTTAAAATGAAGAACGCTATAGCGCTTTGACACATGACTCATGGTCAAACATTCAGCAGAAATATGTTCAAATATCTATGTAGATTTTGGGAATTCGGTTTGCAACAAAAGAGCATAATTGACGTTGAAGCCTGGAAATTTTGGTTTAGTTGCACTTGTTTCTATTAAACTTGTCAAAAAGTCGATGAATGAAAAATAGAGCTCCCTTTTTCTCAATTTCATTATTAATCTAAGCAATCCATCATTTTTCGCATGCTTTCGATTGCGACAGTTTGTTGAGTTGACTTAACGAAGCAAACGGCAGATTTTTTCTACTCAAAACGGCAAAAGAAAGTGTACATCAACACATTCCCAATAGTGTCACTCACAGCCTCGTACAATGCTTAGAACTTTCGCAAACTGTTTGAAAATGACTTGGGCAGGAGTGGGTCAATAAAAGTAATAAAACTCGCTCTCATTTAATAGAACATTCTAAATGTAAGATCATTGACAATTCTTTATTGAACTCAAAGCTTAAGTCAAATGGTCATGCTTTAAAATTTTCAGAGATTATCCACAAAATATAGTCGATATGGAGCTTTCTGCACCTTAGTTTTAGCTTTTGTAATTACACAGTAATGGGAGTATCTTCACAATTTTTCCAGTTCATTAGAAAGATAGAGATGCAAAAAACTTTGTGCCCCAAACAGGCCTACCACCGCTTTAGAATCCAAGAGTTTGGGATAATATACCTATGTACTAAGTAGCATGCTAGTATTAGTCCGGCAGGCAGAACAAGTTTCTGCAGGAAACGAGGCCGAAAGTGAGACTTTCACAGAATGATGTGCACCCTATGCCTACTTCGAATCTACGCGTCTGCCGAGTTCTAGTGAGTTCCTCTTCTTGTCTGACAGAATCAAAGAAAAACACATGTAAATCCAATGGGACGCAGATAGCAGTTTTTGGTTGAAATGAAATTTTCTATGTTTTCTCTGATTAAAAGAAAAATATTAAGGCCAGAGTCATAATTTTTGGCATGGAATGTCTTTAGGTCATTTCCTTTTTTCTTCATGCAACCCTGTCCGTAAAGCTAAACACATTTAGATTTGGCGAGCCTCTTAATGTCGGCAAACACAAACATCTTGAGCAACTGTATCCACATTCAGCCACACTCTCACATACATTGTCGATCAGAAGCATGATAACAGCACATGCGCATCATAGGAAATGACTAGAAGACATTCTATACTTTTTTTTCAGTTGACAAGAGAAAACAAAGAAAATTTCATTTTAGCCAAAAACTGCAATCTGCGTCCCATTGGATTTGTATGTGTTTTTCTTTGATCCTGTATGACCAGAAGAGGAACTCACTACAGTGTAGAACTCGGCAGACGTGCCGATTCGAAGTAGGCATAGGGTGTGCATCATTCTGTGAAAGTCTCACTTTCGGCCTCGTTCCCTGCAGAAACTCGCTTTGACTGCCGGACTATATCTCAGACAGCAGAGATGAGAGATTTTCCTTCGATGTTGATTGCGCAGCGACGGTAACCAACTATCTTCACATTATCATTACAAATCAATCAATCAATAAATCACAATGCGATCTGATTTCAGAAAGCTTTCAGTCTATGATAATGAAATGAATACATTTTCCAATGGCTCATTGACCCAACCTTTTGACAAGCATCAGTTGCTGCTCTTCAAGGGATGTTTCAAAGAAAAGAAAAGAGATTCTGCAGTAGAGATAAATACGTAGCATGCAGGGACAATGGCGCTTTGATATCAGAGGCTCAGGACAATTTCCACCGAGGCCGAAAGCATTACATATTTCACAGAATTAGACTGGTCGCTTATTCTTCTGTTTGACTAGAAAGGAAAAATTGGAATATGTAGCGTTAATGAAACGGCACAATCTGCTGACATAATACCATAGCAATCGAACAATGAGCAGACCACAGAATTAGATTGTTTAATCGTATTACTTTGCTAGGAGTGCAAACTGATTCAAACAGATGGCACATGCAGGAACTTAATAAGTGGGCAAAAAGAAAGTTTTAATACCCGACAGAGATAGGAAAAATAGTCGTGCGTCGCTTGCGGATTGCTCTGAATTCCTTCAAAATGCTCCGATCGCCACGACTCCTTCAGATTCGAAGAATTCAGATCATTGCGCAAAAGTTTTCTCGATCATGTTGGGCCCTCCGATTATTTTAAAAAAAGTTAGCAGGCGAATGAAAAAACGTTCACAAGCTTCCCTGTAGAACATGACATCGACTGCGTCGCTTTGCTATGTGATCCGTTTGATATCAGTCACTGAAACTTTGTACAATTTGGCGTGTTTAATGTTGAACTGGCTGCTCATTGTTCGATTGCTATGGTATTATGTCAGCAGATTGTGACATTTCATTCATGTTACATGTTCCAATGCTTCCCTTCTAGTCAAACGGAAGAAGAGACGACCTGTCTAATTCTGTGGAGCAGACAGTTCGACATTAAACACCCCAAATTGTGCGAAGTTTCAGTAACTTATCAACCGGATCACACAGTAAAGAGACAGTCGATGTCAAGTTCCACAGGGAAGTTTGTGAACGTTTTTTGGTGCTCCTGCTAACTTTTTGAATAATGATTGGAGGGCCCAACATTATCGAGAAAAGTTTTGCGCAATGATCTGAATTCTTCGAATCTGAAGCAATCGTGGCGATCGGAGCATTTTGAAGGAATTCACAGCAATCCACAAGCGACACACGACTATTTTTCCCATCTCTGCAAGACAGTAAATATTTCTTTTTGACCACTCAGCAAGTTCCTGCATGTGCCATCGTTTTGAATCAGTTTGCAGTGATACGCTTAAACAATCTAATTCTGTGACATTAATGAGCTGACTGACTGTAGGATCATGACCAACGCTACTATTGCTGTGCAAGTGGAGCGTGTTTACTCTGTCGTGCGGGCATAAATGAAATTGAAATGTCCACGTGAAATAAAGATGCTTTAACCTACTCATGCACATAGTGTCCTTTAGAGGAGATTTCCTCTGGGGACAACATTACGCTGCGGCAAAAATTCGTAAACAAACGAAAGATGAGATCAATGTGATTCTGATGGCACCATTCCCAATCTTCTGCGATGCCTGGAACCTCACACTGTTGCTGAGCAAGATGCAAATCATGCATGACAAAGTTAAATGGGTATCAAAAGCTGGGACGTGCAAATGGTAATGATGACCAGTGGCGTACCGAAGGGTGGGGATGCAGGGGATGCATCCCCCCCCCGAAATTCGAAACTCTAAGTGGCATGAAAAAGGGAGAAACTTAGGCATGCTGAGCATGTGAAAATATCGAGTGTCGGCTTTCGTAAAAATTAATAAATCATCCTTTATTTTGAAATAAAAATACTCAATTTCAGACCAATAATACTTGATTTAACACTTGAATATATACCTTGTAAATTTCTATAAGTTTCTATCAATTTTGACTGTTGATCAAATTTCCTCTTTCATCCTTCACGATACACGGGTATGGGTATGAGGCAGGTGATTATGTCATCGACAAATATGTGAAAGTCGTTAATCCTATTCCCCTCCAAGTTCCTAGGTCGGAATTTAATGTATCTTTGTTGATATTTCTTGAAAGTGGGCGAAGAGTTTTGCTTTTATTGTCGGTAAATGAAATATTCAACACCTTTGTTTATCATGATAAAGAGGCGATTCAGCGAGAATCGTTGCGACTTCCTGTTGTGATAACACATTTGGAGATATTAGGATGCAATTTCCAGCGGCTGTTTAATCCATTAACTGAAGAAATGAGGTGAGTTTGATCCGTGCGTACATGTTTTGTTTATCACCACATTTCCAATCAACATGCCTAGGCCAAGTTTCTCGCGTTTCATTTGTTCATAGAAGCATGGCTTGACTTATAAGTAATTTAGTCGTAGCTACAGACAGATTCAGTTTATCACATTGACTTGCTGCAGTCTATATAGTGAACATTTTTTTAACAACAGAGGAACCCGCAGAAAAACGATGTTGTTCTTGTAAAAAAAACCTTCATCGAGGCCTTTCAGCTGCCGCCGGCAGTCATCGTCAGGCGCCGGCGGCAGCTGAAAGGCCTCGATAAAGGTTTTTTTTACAAGAACAACATCGTTTTTCTGCGGGTTCCTCTGGTGTTAAAAAAATTATGTCAAGCCCGTTATTTCATTCTATAGTGAACATTTCTATTTGTCAAATTATATTTTAACTGAAGAGTAAGTACATGCATGCTTATGAGTGATTTGCATTTTCAATGCAATAAAATGATGAAATCTCAATCAAGGTCGGTGATGCAATATACGGTACGGAGTAACCTCCACAGCGGCAACAGAGCCCTGCCGCTGCGTCGCTTCTGGTAGCAGATTCGACTTACTTCGACGTGACAACCCTCGGCCCCGGGAATCATTCCTGGGTGGTTGTCTTTGGCGGGAATGTGTTAGAGTAACGCTAACGAAGCAGTCGGAGGAAGAAAAAACTCATGGGCTTAGATGCATCACCGACTAGGCCAATAGCAGTAGGATGTCCCCTAGTTAAGTTGGCCACCTTAATAAATTAGTCTGACTTTTCCGCCCCTACCTTGATCGGATGACCTGTCTGGGGGTAGTGCTGAATGCAGCGACTTCGACAGTCAGTGAATCTAACAGGTACCCTGATCGAATCAACCATTCGAGAAGGACCGACCTGATGGATGAGACGGAAGTTTAATGCTGCACTCAATTCACCAGCAGCTCCGATCGTGAGAGGGTGGTTCCTTCTCACCTTGAGGGTAGTTAGGTTAGGAATTAAGGACCAAAATATACTTGCAAAATACACAAAAGAATCATGATCCGTTATCTAAAATGTATGAGTTAGTAAACGTATGATAATTTATCTGAACAGTACCTGTAATAGGTTTATCTGATGTCTGTAGCCAAGGCGTAACCCACTCTGAGGAAATGTCATTGACGGAAGAGTCGATTGCTGATTAGATAGGCCTACTAAGGAACGGTTGGATCAGATTACGTCAAAGAACCGTCAAAAGATCTTATAGAGAGAAGTGAAACAAGACGAAATGTGTTTGATTATTGTAATTCCTAAGTTTGTTAAGGTTACATAGATTTATCCTAAGATTTTGATGATTCAACGAAGCATGGAAATAATTCAAATAGGTTGATGAACCAAACATTTTGAGGAAAAAAGTCAATCACTTGAATCTGCTGGCCTACGTGAATATCAGCCATCATTATTGGCATTAATACGATTACACGTTAGTAATACTTATAGCTCTTTTGTATTTTTTGTTTGTCGGCACTTGAATAAATTTTGTCGGCAAGCGATGCCCCCAAACTAATTTCCAATGCATAGTTGTACCACTGATTCGGTCATGATAAATGTGTAAGATGTCGGCAGAGTTTGAACGCTGGCAAGACTTTTGGCGACAACAGCCATCGTCCAACCGATTGGAGCTCAGCTTGACGGAGGCGCTGAGAGAGTGTGATAAGGATCTCTATCCAAATGTACATAAACTCCTAACCATTTTTTTGGTCACCCCAGTGACAGCATGTACAGCTGAGAGATCTTTCAGCCTGCTTCGCTTACTTAAAACCCATCATAGGGCAATGATGGGCCAAAGGCGTCTAAACGGACTCGCACTTCTGGCCGTTCACAAGGACATTAAGTTGTGTTACGATTCCGTTGTACAGGAATATGCGAGAATATTTGATTCTCGATTGCGATTGATAGAATACATTTGCATCATATTATTATCCGTTTTATTCATCCATTTTTATAATATCTATTGAATATATGTAGGCTAATAAATGCATGAGAGATATGCATGTACCGGTACTATTATATATACGAGTATATACATTCTGTTAATATATTTTGAACGCAGTTTTACGGATTTTTGTATTTTTTGTATATTTTTGTTTTTTTTTGTTTGAGCGCAAGTGTATATGATATTTGATTTGGCTTGATTCAACAGGTAAATCACATGCAGCTAAATCGACTAGGTCTATTCATACAAGTTCTAAAATTTTTGAGGTCAATATTCAAATATCATCCCCCCCCCAAACGAAAATCCTGGGTACGCGCCTGATGATGACCATATTCAGCAAGTTTACTGAGTTATGCAGCTTCAGCCTGTATGCTTTCAAAACCATGCAGTTTTTGTTGGAACATTTGTTTACATCGATAGAAATTATTTTCATTTCAATTCATAATTGACTACAAAACAGAATGTCCCTAAACCGCCACATTTCGCAGTGTTCGAAGCACTGATAATCCCGTATTCAACGTCGGACATAGCACGGATGTATGCTACACAGCAAGTCCATTATCCATGATTAACTGTTATCAAAGCTTTCGAGATATAGTAGCGCTAACTGTATCATTCTAAATGATGTCACATTCTACATCGCCATCCGCTTGCTTTACACTGATGCCGACAAAGACATTGGATAGCATTCCAAACAGATTGTAAAAAACATGGGAAGTTGTTCTCTCCCAGAAAGATATCAAATGTTGGACGGAATATTGAGTATGTATCAATAAGAGAACTGAGCAATTTGGTATTTTGTAACTAAATGTATTTTCTAGATCCAGATGGAGTTTTCACTGGAATATGAATAAATTGTCGATGATTGTCTGATTTGATAATTTCTCGTATTCCAGTGAGCTCCTATAGAAGAATATTAGTCTGTAGCCGTTGTAGCCTGGTAATTAAAATTAAATCAGATGATGTCAGAATATTATACAACAGTAGGATGAATATGATTTAGAATCATATTCAGATTGAGATACATTATAGAGAGGCTTGAGTCAGAAGAGTGGGTTAAAGAATTTCCAAGGATGTTTCTTATCGGATTAGGAATTTTCAATGCCGAAGATAAATAATGCAGAAATCCGACTTTTCGCTCATGTTTAAGTTATTAGAACTGAAATGTGACAATATAACATTAACATGGATTTTTGAGGGCAACAATGCAGGACACTTGAGCGCCTGAAAATGTCCTACATTGTTTACCGAAAAAAGCTATGTTAATACTATTGCGCGTAATTGAAATGAACTGGGCAGCAATGCCATGAATACACATATAGATTCACGCTGATTGAGATTTCAAAAATATCTTTCACATGCATAGATAGAGAAATCATCATTACGAGATACATTGTTGCCTTCCTTTTTCCACATTGTACCATAGCTCAATTATGCACAATAGCTGTTAGTTGTCATTTCAGTTGCCCAGTCAGGAGCCCGATCTGTATACTGTATGCCCATTAGATCTGCTCAACATAGATAGTGCATCATGATAATAATGTGAAAGGTATTTTTATGGATTTTTCAAAATAAGTTTTCAACTCTATATGAATTCAATCTTTAGAATTCTAGATTTTGTTCTAGTTGGTGAGATCAATTAGACGACGGCGGCATTTTAGAGCGGAGCTGCAGAAGGTTCATTTAGTATTCGAGTCTGCGGCTCAATAAAAGTTGCTGACCCAAACTGGGTTAGAGTTGTGAGTCAAGAGCGCTTATGAAAGACTAACCATAAGTTTCGTAGCGTGGCTTCGTGAGGGGGAGATGACTAAAACAAATTAGGAGAGGGATGAGTAAAAAAACAAGATGAAAGTTCACAAAATGGGAAGCTAGGAATCTATTAAGAGAAGCGGATTTATTGGTTTTTGAACCTGATATTGTGATTGAGCATTGTTCAGTTTTCATTCAATATTGAAAAAACTTTGCGAAATATACAAAATATTCCTCTTAAATGACTGCCTTTAATTACATCAACCATGATCATGCATTGCAGGCTTCTACTACATTTTTTGTTGACTTAATCAATCTACCAAATTGTTATCGCAATTGCTGGCATAAGAGGTTTGTCATCGATCTGCTATAATGATGGGCAGAGACCCTGTAACCTTCTCAGCTCGTAAAATGTTATCAAAGAGAGCAAACATGAATATCAAATTGATAATGATGTGAGACTAAATTCCGACTGTGATGTGTTTGCCTTTATCTTCATGATATATTGATGACATGAACAATTTTTTATTTATGTTTGCTTTGGCGATGACTATAAACATAAATCGGTAGGTACACAATCATGAGCTTGCTCTATGAATATGGGGATATGGCAATCCTTTTCATGTTACTTAGCAATAATCTGTTGAATTGTGGTTTTAACTTTTTCATAGCTTTGGCATTTGTAAACCTGGTGAATACTACCGGCGTTTGCGAGAAATTTACACTAAAAGGAAATAAAATGCAACTTTTCCCAGACAGACATTCAATTCTCAGTTATTCATCTACAACTTCAATTTAAGGAATCCATACCGAATGAAGCAGTTGTAAAGATTGCAATGTCAATAAAGTATCTAAATTTGATGCTCAAGAAGAACTTCAATACTCAATCATTCACCAGAAATCTGAAATTACTTGCAGTTCAGAAAGACCGAAAATACACTCAAATAAATTAAAGATTTCCAATCTGGTGCCAATAGGAGCGGTTGTGAAACTTTACACAGCAGTCTTCAATATGCTAGAATGTAATTCAGTCAAGAAAAGTCTAGCTATTATTGATATACATGTACTTGCCAACTGATCGGCAAAAACGTACAAACTCCGACGTTATTGAAGTTGATTGCATTATACATAAAGCTGTATTATACATGTAGATGGCAGCATTTAACATATAGAAAGCTTGCTTTCATAAATCTTGGTGGAAATGTTGCATGCCTGTATGAGAAGTCTATACTAATAATGAGAAAATTGCAATTTCACATCTCTTATAATGCGCTCGTATTTGAAAATACTGATTTCACTGACTATTGCTTTTCCCTGCAAGATTAGTTGGTAATGGGTGATGCGAAAGACATTCAAAATATCATTTGCAACATATTTACAAGACATTCAAAAATTGAAGCTGATAGTATGTCAAAAATAGCCTCTGGCTTTCTCAGGAATAAAAAAAACAAATTTCTAAGATACCAAGCTTTCGTATTCCTTCAACAGGGTATTCAATAGAATGCACAGATGTTTTACAGCCGTAAATCAATATTCAAAATTATTACTTAGATATTTCGAACAGCTCATCAACTAAAGACAAATATAAGAAAAACATGCATGAACTATGAAATGAAGATACAAATCTAACTATGGTAAGACAATAGAAGGCCGACCAGCGGCTTAAAAATTAACAAACAACTATATCTATAGTAAACACTGTGTATCAATTTGTGGAATACAAGAAAGCATAATTCACAAAAAATATTAGAAAAGTATTAAAAGCTTATATAAAAGGAAATACAAAAATGAATTTATCTCAAAAAAGGTAATAGTGTCTCGCTGCAGCAACCATTAATCAAATTATTCTCATTATGTATGAAAATGGCCTCTAAGGATTTTCTCTTGACATTGTTGCGTTCACTCTTTAGGATCTTCCAAGATAAACTATTTCGGATATAGGTGTTGTGTTCTTCAGCATGCTGAAAGAATTTTGATGAACTTGAGGTTGTATGCTCATTGAGTCTTGCCTTAATGGTACGAGATGCTTCACCTATATAACAATGCTTACAAATCAAACAGGCAATCTTATAAATAACAAATTTGCTGTAGCACTGTGTAATGACTTCCCCGGTCTTGCACGACCAGCAATTTGTATCACAACGGGGCCGTTCCTTATTCCTTCTGAATCTCAGACCTAAATTGTTCGAAATTTCTAAGTAATAATTTTGAATATTGATTTACGGCTGTAAAACATCTGTGCATTCTATTGAATACCCTGTTGAAGGAATACGAAAGCTTGGTATCTTAGAAATTTGTTTTTTTATTCCTGAGAAAGCCAGAGGCTATTTTTGACATACTACGAGTATATTATATCCAGGAATGGCCAAACAATTACGTACATTATATTGTTACATCCTATGTTCAAGATATCTACATGAATTTCCGGGCAGCAATGTCAAATTATCATTGCTGCCCGCTAAATTTCAATGGCTTTACATACGAAGGAAAAACTGCATTGCTGCCCGCAAATTTTATTTGACCATGGAACTCTCAAAACACCTGGATATGAAACTATGGTAGCCAACATGCATGTAGTTTACAAGTATGCAAAATGAGCAATTTATGTGAAGCGATACTCACTGTCATAAATTGTGCTTTCTCATGAGAAGGTGATAGTGACTTTGTTTAAATTGCCATCTGCATCGATAACCATTTTTTTATTTGTTGGTGCAGAAAAGGTAGTAGTTGTCATTTCTTCTGTTGTTGTTGTCGTCTCTGATACGATGTTGAATTCAGGAGTAATTGATTCGAATCTGCTGCTTTGTGATAATGCTGATGTAGCAGTTTCACATGATCTACCAAATCCTCGGTTTAAGGCATCGCTGACTTTCGAAAAATCCTCTGCTCTCCTCTTGCGAATGTACCGTTGAATACTTTGAGGGTTTTTGTGGCCTGAAACCGATTGCATCTGATCAACTGTAAAACCCTGACTGAAAAGTTCCGATATGGTGGTCACTCTGACAGAGTGATTTGTATATACTTTTGACAAATTTGCTTCTTTTGAGATCGTCTTCATAAAATCTCCTATTCCATTTTTGCCGACAACTTTCTTGCTGCTGTACCACATTTCATTTGGCCTTGGCTTTACCAGTGCTTGGGGAAACAGCACTTCAACTGCTTCAGGAATCAAACCAAGATACAGTTCAAATGCGCGCACTGGACAAGCTGAAGGGTTTTCAGAAGAGTAGACCTTCGTATTCCTGAAGTTTTGGAATTCCTTTTCTGTCAGTGAAGCCTTTGTATTTTTGTATATTAAGTTCATGTTTATCACAATTGCCCTTCTCCCACCTGCTTCATGCTCAATTCTGAAAAAATCCTTTTTTGTTTCTCGCATGACCTCTCTTCCTCTGAAACCAAAGTAGTAGGTTAAGGAGAACCATACCTCCCGTTGAAGTCTTTGTGGAGTCGACCGATCAAAATACGTTCTGAGTAGAATCATGTCTGAATTCTCAATTGCGGGAAATTTTTCTTCGTTCTTCACAGTGAAGCTCATTGCTTTCGATACCATTGCTTTCAATGTCTTATTCGCACGCTTAAACGTAGGATCTGTTATAATATTGACATTTCTGTTGATGTTTGCTGATGAGAGGAATCGCTGTATGGATGCTCTAATACATACTAGCGTCGATGGACTGTAGTAGCTGTTGTCTTCCTTTTTCAACGACGAGTAAAAATAGCGTAAATAGTTATTGAGAATTTCATCTGGAGTTTTCTCAAATTCAGGAGAAAGTTGTTTTTCTCTCAAAAACAGCCGGAATTTTTCTACATATCTTCGTGTTTGAGCCTCTGTTGATTGTGGAATTGCTTCTTCTTCCAACGCCTTCAACTTTTCGTCTATTTCTTGGTCAATGTCTGGAGGAATGTTATGTTCATCTTGGTTTAGCATGGTCAGAAATTCATTTGATATTTCGCTAACAAACCTTTCGCCGCTTTGGACAGATAACCACTCTAGCATTTCATCAGAAGCTCCTGAAATCATTTCTCCTGGTATGTTTTTCAAATTCAGCAGTGCTTACACGTCCACTTCACAGGAGCAATTACTATGAAATGAATGAAATGTTTTGATCAAACAATGTCTTCAACCATATGCATAGAAATACGGTATGATATTGATGCATCTTGAATATCGATCTTGAACATAGATCTTGAACAACATAGATCTTGAACACAGAGATGTTACAATACCGTTATTAGGTATGAATTTGCAGAGCAGCAATGATAGAATTCCGCGTGCGCTACGCGCCCTTGGAATTCTATCATTGCTGCCCGCAAATTCATACCTAATAACTATACATTGAAGCTGATGTATATGATGTCTATGGTGCAATAAATTATCATGACTTAATTCTTACCTTCCATGGATATCCATCTGATTTATGAAAGGTTCTATGTCACGAATTTCATCAGAAAAATGTTTTTTGTACACGTACATGTACATGCTCCTAGTAACATCTAATGTGTATCATACTATTCAGCCAAACTATACAATAAAAGAAAACAAATCATCAACAGTAGCACCATGATAAATTAATAAAAGTCAATAAGTTACTAGGATTAGAAGGAGTCAAGTTCCAAGATATTTGATTCAGAGGAGACAAAATAAATTTTGCGGTCATTTAGATGGTTTTGACATCCAATGCTAATACTGCAGAGCAGAAGACAATATTTATCCTATTCTTCTAGACTGGAAAAATCTTTCACTTTTACCATTTTTAGCAATTTATTTTATCTTGTAATGTCAAATTCCATGTCTCATTACTCGCTCGCTATCTCTGCCTCACTTGCTTCTATGGTATCATCAGCTGATACCAGATTTATTCCAGTTTTATAAATGTAGAAAGGTTTTTGCGATTCAAAATCTCCTGCTTGAGTAATTTCACAGACAGCTTTCGTTTTAGAGTTATCAGTTTTTCAGTGATAATCTTAAGAAATATAGGAAAACACGAGGCTATCATTTTCTGACATTATCAAAACTCCCGCTGTGTCACTCGAGTTAACGGTTTTTATCATAGTGTGAGGCACATTCTTAATTTGCACCTGCCGTGTTGTATTAATGTCTGTCCAATACCCAGATAAACAATTTACAAGACACCATGTCGTCAGCGATTCGAATTTACATGCAAACTTGTCGCCGGGATGAGGACACGCAATGCAAGACAAATCCCAAAGCAATTGGAAGTCAGCGCGTTGTGGTCATCTGTGTACATTTGAAGTCGTGTTCCTACACGTTACCATGTCATAGATATCAGTGCGCCCGACTTACCAGATGGGAAAAAAGTTGTGACTTTATTTGAAACCGAGACAGCTGCGCAGGGACATTAAAAGAAGGAAGATGCGAGGCTAATGAGGAATGTACATGGAATATGAAACGGCTGGTGACAACATCCAGATAGATAGTCTTGCACTATTCTGAAAGGGATTAATTTAAGAGAAATGAAAGATCTGTTCATTAGTTGAACTGGATCTTTGTTCAGTAAGCTCACTTATTGGTTGTCCATCAGGCTTTAGAAATGACCAATCACGGCAATGCTTCAGGCATAGTAACAGACTGATCGTTTATCTGAAGTTGACTATAGAATGAAAATTGACTCAAGGTCGAGGCACAGCCAGGAGAGCTAAGTTGGGGCAAGATAAACTAATGAAGATCTTAGTATTACGCATGTGACTGATTCTAACTCAATTATACAGTGGCTTGGCTAACAGGTGTTTCCAGTGGCGGACGCAGAAATTTCTGGTAGGGGGGGATGATTGGTGTTGTACTCAAGCAGTCAAACAGGTGCCTCAATGCTCTAGTTGAATAAATCCGTAGATTCAAATTCAGGCACGGCATTATGCTTTACAATTCAACAGTCATAAGTTACATCTTCTTTTCAAACAAGCTCATTAGTTGACAACAATTTGTTATAGCATTGATAGTCTTTGGTTATCAGCAGTGATTTCAGCCTATTTTCCTAGAATCATTGAGAAATTTCATTAAGGCAAGAAATTTTACTGCAATATGCATGGGGCCTAAGGCTAAATTTGTAATTGTGTAGTCTTTATAAATCCATTCCTTTAGAATGCAATATAAGTTAGTGATAACGCAATAATGTTTGCATATGACGATTACTTGTGGCTTATTAAAGCAGCTATAGCTTACATACGTATATGCATACTATGATCAGCGCAGTAGGCTCTTTGAAGGCCTAAACGATTGAATTCTATTTGATAAATGATCATCGTTTTATTTATAGAAATGATTCATTTTAGATTGCCAAAAATCCGTGTACATGTAGTTGCATTTTGAAATCAAAACAGGGAATTCATGAAAGAATAAAGTCAGTTCGCCTTTTATACTTGTTGACGAACACATCTATCACATGCTCAATGTCAATTTTAATTTCTGGATGGATGTACATTAAGGCAAGTCCAGTCAAACGTTCATCTGACATTCTTGATCGCAGATAATCCTTCAGCAATTTCATGGCACTAAAGGCCCTTTCTGCAGAGCAGGTTGTTACCGGAATCGTGCAAAATATCTGGAGCATCTTCTTGATAGTGGGCATCCTGAAATAAATTCAAAAAATGTGCAGATGTTTGTGTTAAATATATTCAAATCATGAATCATAAATTATTCCATGAATTATTAATTATTGTCCTGTAATTATTTATCCTGAATTATTAGTCCTGTCCTGTAATTAGTCATTTTGTAAATTCCATTGTGAAATTAACATAGCATTTTAAACAGAAATGAAAGCAAGTCTGACAAGTAGGGTCTAGACCTAGGACCTTTACTGTCAATATTTTCAATTGCAATAGGGTCTACTAGGTATGTAGCCTACTAAAAGTACATTGAATGCGGAAATTATTGAAAGATCCTACTATATCACAGTGAATCGCTAACAAACTGAATTGTGTTTTCTAGCTTTTTAGTCATACACTTCTATGTGATTACTTACCTTTCGGGTACTAAATCAAGAGCTTCCAAAGGTGTAATTGGGGTGTGATTTCCACTTTGGCAGAATCGCAACCAATTGAGGAATTCAATCCGCACCTCCTCTTCATTTGGTGAGCCCAAAATTGTCTTGTACATTTCGAAGGCTGGGAGGAGATCATTCCATGTACTCGAGTTGAAGTTGGACGGAATCAGGGCAGTCATCTTTGATACCAGTGTGAAATGGGATGAAAAGCGAGATCGAAAAGATTCAAGTATGGTATCAAGATACGGAAACCAAATAGCTCTCCTGAAGTATTGGTCTTCATTGTCAGAAGGCACATTGGTTCGATGCGTTTGCCGGAGTGCAAGGCGTGGTACATGGATAGTAGCTCCCACAGAGCTTGCTAACCTCTTAGCTGCTTCGAAGGGTCCATGGGCTTCATCTGTCCATTCCGCATCATCCTTGCGCCATGTTTCCAAAGTAGATATGACGAAATCGACGTTTTCCACCGCGTTAACCAAGTCTTGGTTGACAGTTTGCAGATATCTTGAGACGGATGCGGTCAGAGCCATAACCTTCTGGGCACAAGAGAGAGCTACGATGAATGTGGGCTCGGTGATTGAACGCAGGCAGGATCTTGAAGTGTCAGCAGTTTTACGGTCAGTGGAAGACAGGAGTCGTTCGAGACATTCAACTATGTGCCTATAATTGCTGCAGAAAGTGAGCAGTGCATCATGCCGTTGGATAAATCGTGTTTCACAAAATCCTTTCAGACTTTCCATTGAGCTGCCAGCTTCTGAGAGAATTTCCCGGAGAGCTTCTCTTCTTTTGCCGGAGTCATTGAAGAAGTTATTGGCGTCTTTCACTGATTGAAACATATCTCGAATTTCTGGGACCTCATTTGACGAGTTTAGGACTAAAGTCAACACATGACTGCTGCAATGAACATAGATCGCAGAGGGACACATTTCCTGGATCCGCTGTTGAACCCCGCTCACATGGCCTGACATGGTTGATGCTCCATCATATCCCTGACCTACCAAATAATCCAGATCAAAGTTTTTGGATTTCAAATTGTCCATTATTTCATTTGCAAGATTCTCCGCAGAAAGATCGATCACGCTTTTGAACTTCATAAATTCCTCTCTTATTCTATTGATTCCATTTTCTCGGCTTACAAATCTGACGCATAGGCAGAGCTGTTCTTTGTGAGAAGAGTCTGTGGTCTCGTCTGCAATTATGGAGAAGTATCGGGATTCATCAATATCATTCTTTATGCTTCTGAATACAGAGTCTCCACATATTTCAATCAATTCATTTTGCGTCGTCTTTGATATGCAAGTCGCATTCTTGTTTGCCTTTTCTAGATGTTCTTTGAGGACATTATCTCCCGCGTCGACCCGATATGCCAGCAGAGCTCTAAAGTTGCCCTCTTCCTTTTCTATTTCTTTACTCAGATCCAGCTGTCCATGATCGCGATGTCCGCGGAGTGCTATTCCGATCCTTCCGCACAGAATTATTGTTTTGATGATGATTATCACGCGATTTCTTGAGTCTTTGACATTCTGTCTGTGCTGGCTATTTATCTGAGAATAGACATCCATCGATAGTTTGTTCAAGATTTGCAGGAACAGGTCAGCGAATTCTTGTGAGGCTCTGTGATACTCCGTAGATAGATGGCACGAAAGATATCCTCCTGCTCCAGTGAGATGGCTGTATTTGTTGAGGGGAGATGCTACTAGCTGACCAGGTTCTATTAATTTTCCTCTGTTGTTCTTGCTGTCTTCACCTCCAAACAGCACACACATGGAACGCACAATAATCCTTGCACACTTGGTGAGTATTTGAAACAATCATAGATTCCTGACATGTGCTGAATTCCCAAGTAGACTCTTTGTGGACGCTTACCACCTTTCTGCGTGAAAGGAAAATCGAATTCCTTTGTTGGCATCCAATGCTCAGTTAGTAGACTCTGCTTGGTAGATTTATCCAATCTTGTCACCATACTTGAATCTTTTTGACCTTTCTTAAAGACACAGCCTATATCATTGTCTGAGCACAATGTCATATGCTCGCTTGAAGATGGAGGTGTTGATGTGGAAGAAGTGACACGAGTAATGGGCCTGTTGCATGGAGCGTCATCCGATGATGTTGTCACACTGATGCTGTTGTCCACAGTGGATGTATTGGGTTTGGATGATAGGCCTACTCCCTTTGAGAAGAAGTCGGAAATTAATCGCATTTTCTTCTTTGGCACCTCACCAGACATACTTGCTGTAAATGTAATGAAATGAAACTTAGGCCTAGTTAGCTTATGAAAGAATAAAGACTAGTTCCCAAACAAAACACATGTAGTCTTGAGCCTACATGTACATGTACAATTGTATATGCATGTCCATGGATAATGGATAACATAGGCCTACAGTAGCTACTAGTTTCAAATAAATGGCATATTGTATTATAAGCTTATACATGTATTAACTGGTAATACAAATACTATGTATTTGCCAGGTTGTCGTCTGTTTTTGCAATCTGCTTTGTTCTAAAGAATTTGCCTTCGTTCTTGTGCCTTATTACAAGAAACAGTCTCATAGGTCTCATAGCTAACTTTTGTCCAAAATTTAATTTTTACTGATTTTTCTTTGGAATTTTATAAATCTGATGTGAAGAGCAAATTACTCGTCTTTTTTTGTGTATTCTTGTGGAAAATCAACGCTGAGCAAAATAGTTAAAAAATTGGCTGTGAGACTTGCTGCTAATGTGCGTGTAACCTCAGCGACTTCTAAAAAGTAACTGGAAATACAAGTTCAAATTTTACCCCTAACTTAACTACTTCCGAGATGAGACGCGCTACTGACTCGTGACCGGAGCTGCTGGCGAATCGATCGCAACTTTAAACTTCCGTCTCCACTCTCAGGTCGGTCCTTCTCAGATGGCATCCGATCAGGGTACCTGCTAGCTTCTCAGACTGTCAAAGTTGTTGCTTTCGACACTACACCCAGACAGGTCATCCGGACGAAGTAGGGGAGGAGTTCTAAATTTGCTATTAAAACATACAGTAAGTGGTGGCCAGCCGTCACTGGGGTCATCCTACTTTTCATGGCCAAGTCGGTGGTACACTAAGCCCTTGAGTTATTCTTCCTCCGGCGAAGCTTCGATAGCGGAGCTCTTCCGCTTTGCCACCAAAGAGGAACACCCAGGCAGTTACCCGGGGCCGAGGTCCCTCACGCTGGAGTTAGTCGAATCTGCTGTCAGAAACGACGCAGCGACAGGGCTTCTAGTGCCGCTGAGGGGGTTACCCCATACCGTACTGTACCACCGACCTTGAATGTGAATGCATCATTTCATCATTTTCATCTTCAAAATTTGAATACTTACTTCTTTAAATCAAAATAACCAATGATGAAGGATAGATAGGGATGAAAGTTTGCACGAAAAGTAGCAGCAGCAATTCAACTTGGCTCTCCTCTCAGTTGACATCGTTTATAAAGCTATCAAGAACGAATAATGCGAGAATGTGCAAATCATGCGTTCTCATTGGAAATTGAGGAACAAGTGGATAGCTCACTCGCCACTCGCCGCTCGCGCAATTCGGTCGGTCGTCAGGTCCAGAATCACTTATTCAACCTAAACGAAATCTTGCCGGAGTTGATAGGAATAACATCTGCAAATTACATAATTCAAGTGGAACTTCTAAAATCGGCATTAAACAGCAGGTCACCTGCGCCTCGTGCGACAGAGATGCTACAGTTGAATGTAAGCAAACTTCTGCAGAGAACTCTTCATTCCTTGGTTAGAGGTTCTCGCCTTTCCTTAATTCATGTCTCCATGCTGATAAGAAATCCAGATGTTTATTATATAATAACAAGAGAAACTGGGCCAAATATGTTTCAGACTACGATCATTATTTGTACTTTTAAAGAACAAATTGCCAAAATGTATTGCCTGCATTTACAATCCACAATCAAGTTTGAGCTGGTGGGGGGGATGCACCCCGGCATCCCCCCCCTTGGGTCCGCCACTGGGTGTTTCTAAGTGATAATACGTGCGACTTTTGTGCAGTTATTGTGCAGTGCATGAAGCTACACATCCATTCTAGAGGTTTTATTATTGGCCTATCCATCTCTATAGCTTCTAGGACGCGAACTCCTGAGACTTTCTTCCTAAAATCACGCACAAACGGCTTAATGGCATGGATTTGTAGATCTTGAAACGCTGAATACAAAAATCAAATTCTTGAGTGTCACAGCCAGTCGCTGTCGGTTATAAGCAAGGTTAAAAGATTCCCATTGAAATCCAACGGTAAAATTCAAGAAATATCTATGGATTGTGAAACGCTTGGCAATTTTCGTACATTTTCTTTTACAGAAAAGAAGCTATTTATCAGAATGCCATGAAATTTGAAACATGATTGAGTTGAGAACATCAACTTCGATATAAAAGTTGAAGTGAGTCACATGATTCAGAATTTAATGTCTGAGAGCTTCTACAAAATGAGTAAAATCGCCAAAAATATGTCAAAACATGAAATTTACTCATTATCGCCTATAAATAACCGAAAGCGACTGCTGTGACACTCATGAATTTGATTTTTGTATTCAGAGTTTCAAGATCTACAAATCTATACTTTTAAGCCCTTTGCGCGTGAATTTAAGAAGAAAGTGTCAGTGGCTCCCGGACTATTTAGGATTTCGTAGATTCGTGACGTCTATGCACATAGGCACACTCAAGGGGCCAAGCAGGTCATTTCCCATAGTCTTGATAGCCGGTGTAGTGGTTCAGATTTTGGATGTTAAATTGCGTACTTAAAATTACATGAAGGAGCTCGCCAAAATTGTTAGACGCAGATTTTCAATATGCAAGGAACCAAGCAGGATAGTTCGGGTCGTCTCCCATGGCCTCTAAGCACTTCAGATCACAGCGTGGATAAATGAAAGCTACTGCCCTGTGCGTTCAGGATCATTGTTTAGATTTCTGTATTGTCCTCACTTGTAACTGCAATCTATAGATCGTTTAAAAATGTGTATGGCGTCAGTGCCTTGACGTGTCCGCTTTTCGATGCTGTTCAGAGGGATCTAAGCCTATTTCGTAGAACAGTAACAACACGATGTACCATCTACCTGCACTAGCGTTTGACACGCTACACACATTATGCCCACACTACAGACCCGTTGTCAGAGTCCATGCAGACTGGTGCCATCGAAGCCTAGAGAGGACACAAGATAACTATGATGGCACTAGTCTGGATGGACTTTGACAGCGGGTCTTTACTTCAGATCCTCATAGTATTTCTTTATCTTGAGATAGCTTGGATGTGAATGCCGTATAGCCCAAAATTTTCACACATCTTAAGATTCACCTTAGAACTGTCACTTATCTGAAAACCAATGAAAATGGAGCGCTAACAAAGTTTGTAGATGCAATAAAGAAAATCATAAAATTGATCGTGTGGTCACAGCTTCATAAGTTTTTTCCAATTTTTTGCATGCTTGATCTTCATAATCAATTTCATACGACCCTGATCAGCATGATATTCCAGCAAACCTTAAAAAGCTTCAACAGGTCTTTTTTCTGATTTCATCTTCGATGGCCAGTCATGCAATTTCTTTTCAAAAATCAATAATTTCATGAAACAAGTTTTCTTTCTTGAACATTGAATATATCGTGCGCATGCTACAAAGCATTCCATTCTTTGTCAGCTCATTAGATATGATGGAGCTCTATTCATCTAACTTTTCAGGACTTGTCACCCACAATAACTGATGCTGGAAATCGTTTCAGTCACAATGCACAGATTGATGATGGAGAGTAAATGAGAGAGATTTAGCCGGTCGGTCATATCAGCGCCCGCGTTCACAAGAAGTTTTGATCAAAATAAATATTGCAAGTTTTCCTTCTCGACAAAGTGCAGGAACCAGAAGTGTAGAAATTGAGTTCCGGTGAGATCACCAAGCCCTCCCCCATTCAAAGTACCTCTTTTATCAGCCCCTTCACGGTCAGGCTCAGCATGACTCCTCTTAACTCTTGTATCGATTGAAACAATAAACGAAATGACAATTTCTTTCAAATAACAGATTCAGCAGTTTCAAATCAATAATTAGTTAGAAAATTGCTATTCTCTGACGCCAAAGGTTTCAATTTCTGTGATGACGGACAGAGAATCGTCTGTCTCTTTCTTGTCAAACCAAAGTATCGTTTGAAAAATTCTATCCATTTTTGTGCGCAGCGAAAATTGACAGCAATTTTGTTAAAAGTTGACAAGTTTTATCGCAAGTTAGTGTTACTTCTATTTCACTCCAAATCTTTCATTTCTTTGAAAATAAACTCCCAAGTCGTAAAAGGAATAACCTCAAACGAGGAAGATGACACATCGAGCGCTAACGAACGGAAACGAATACACAGATTGTAGGATTATCCCAATTATTTCAAAATTTAGGTCGCGTGTGTTTGGATATTAGCCGACATGTGAGTCAGCAACCTTGCTGAGTGCCAACGAGTCTGGATTGAGGATCATTAACCAACTTAATTTACATTAATTCCACAGTGTTGAGAAGTACTACTACATTGGGACGTTCTACAGCTGCAATCTAGCAAACATTGGCCTGTAATGGCAGCTTAAAATGTCATCCTTTCCAAGTTATGATTGAAATTATAAACACAAGTATTTTCAACACTCTGTGGCATCAACAAAAACAGTGGCGTGCTTTGATAATCAATTTTCACTTCAACAGGTAGCAGACTACCAACATGGTTATTTTTTAATCAAAGACGGAAAGCAGTTGGAATAAATTCCCTATGGCTGAAAATGACAGTTAGTATATACAATACTGAATTCTCTCTGCATCATCTTTACTGACAGTGGTGTCTATTCAGCATTTTAGACGGGAATCTGAGCTTGTAAAGATGTCAGGATGGCTCCATTGATGAATGTGACGGCGCTACGGATGTCGTTCATTTCGAAGCAGGAATGCAAAGAAAGGTCCTTCTCAGCTTATAAGCACAGGCCAATAATGAAGATTATGATTTGTGGCCTAAAAAACACTTGCTTTATTCGGAAAATGTCGTACATATATCTAGGAAGTTCTCAGATCTCATTCATGAGTCATAAGTCTGAAGAAGAAGAAACAGAGGAGAAAAAAGGAGAAGAAGACTAAGTTTGAAATAGCCCAGTAGAAAAAGACCAGACATGGAAGTGAAAATGGACACAGATCATGAGAAAAATGCTAAGGAACTAAACGGAGAAAGGATGATGAATATAAGCGAAAAAGCAAAAAAGAGAAGGCGACAAGCTAAGGGAGGAGAAGAAAAGAAGCGTTGAGGCAACAGAAGTAAAGAAAAATGATAAGAAAAAGATAAATGCAGAATGATGAGACACATTCACGATGCACTATTTGATTTATCATGCTTGCTACTGAAATAAGTGATTCTTTCCTATCATTTATAGAATAATAAGTTTATCAGTTTCCATCGCCAATCTCTTCCATCGTTAGTTTGAGGACGTTTTCGCAGCTCTTCACAGCATTCTAAAACCTGCACTTGATGATTAACATTGGCGTACTCAAGAGAAGAATTCATTTAGTAAAAGTGGTCTATCAGAAATTGAAGTTTCAATGAGTTAGCGTTCATAAATCACGTCACTGAAATTGACACCTAACTCATTATCAACCAATTTACTGATTGGTTTGGAGTATTTGATGGTTAACTGAATTGAAACCAAAGGTGTAAACGAGAAGGTAAATATCAACGCCTCATGTATAGCGTGCCGACAACTTGGTTAATGACAGGAACAGATAATTGCTGATTTATGATTCAAGCCTTTCATTTCATCTTTCAAAGGCTTCAACATTGATTTGAGAAGTGAGGAATGTTTATGAGTGCAGAACGAGTGAGAATGAGTTGAAAAACAGTTTTATTTGGAATATCAACTCAAATTGCACCGGATTCGGAGTCAGTGAGATGTTTGAGGTCATTATCTCGACACTTCCAAGGTTACGCAATTAAAATGATCTTCACAAAAGTTCAAAACTCAAACGGAAGAGCGGAAAGGTTAATGTGCAAGGATGAGAAGTCATTGATTGAAATAATTAAATTAATTGCAAGATTACCGAAAATCTAGTTTTGATTGGTAAGTATAGCAAGCATTCTTGCTGATATCACAACTAAGGTAGGATGCTGAGTTCAAAGTATTGGAGAGTGTTTGTATGTAGCCAGCACTGAATAGAAAAATTCTCAACTCAAGCTTGACCAATCTATCACCGAACTTTTTTGTGAAGGTCAATTAAATTTTCAAAAAGAAATATCTCTTTCAAATGCACTTTGCCGGCAAGCGGGACATCGCATGAAATTGGGAGTGGTAGCATTCATTACAGTCACGTTGATCTCATGTTTCATTTGGGCACCTTTGCACGTACTTGGGAGAACAATGCTGCTTCGTAACGATGTCCATAAAAATGCAAGATAAGCACATTTGCTGACTGCTCGAAGTGCAATAGCCTACTTTGATTTCATCCTATCTCTATGGTAGCAGACATATTGATTTTTAACAGCAGAACCTGTACTACCTGAATCACGTACTAATGTTATCTAATCTCTCATGTGTCGTTCATGCCAAAGCAGTAAATAAAGACAATCGAGTTGATCTTTATCGACTTATCAGCCACTTCTGATATGATGTAGTTTTACTTCAACCTCTTCTGACTTTGTAGCCCACGGATGCACAGTTACAAACACTTGACCAGGGGCGTCGTGCGCCGCAAAAACTTGAGCAGGCCCATTTTTGTGACATCATTGTTCATAAGTTTATGGGTCCACGCCACACCATTGACTTTCACCCGTGACCGTGACCCTTGCTGTCAACCCCCATGCGCCTGTAGGCCTATAAATGTACATATTTTGAATTTTCTGTTTCTTGCTATTCTGATTGTTGAATTCTAATTCATTCATTCGCCTTTTTACACTGTTTAAAGTGATGGCAACCAAGTTAAGATAAACAAGTTTTATATTTCATTATCTCTGAAAAATTACGTGATACACGTAGACAACACACCGCTTTGGAGATATCTGAAACTCAGCTATTTAACAATTCAATCTTCGAAAACACGATTGACAAGGGAAATAATCTACCTACTGAGTAATATAAGCTGGTACTCTCACAAAATCTAGTGGTGTGGATCGAAAACAATTCAAAAAAGCAGATGCTGTTAAAAGACATAGGTCTACATGCAGACAAAATATCACTGTGTATGCCTAAACAAGGAAGTGGTGTAGTGCATGTGTTTCATATGATCAAGAAAACAATAACGAGGATGAAAAAGCTTGTAAAAATGGTGCTGTGAAGTCTAACAATTAGGCATAAAAAGTACAACTGGTTATGAGGAAAATTACACGTTTACAAAAAATGATTCTAAGAAAATCTGTTGGCATGGCATGGATTCATCAGTCGTCTTTGGATTCAGTCACACAAAAATCGGTAAAACAAATTTCGGTGCTATGAAGGCAGTTCATGCACAAAAAATTAAATTGGTTGAGGGTAAACTACACGTCAACAAAAAATGATTCTAAGAAAATCTATCGGCATGGTATCATGGATTTCATCAATCGTCTTTGGATTTCATGGCACAAGCACAAACTTGGGATAAGCTATGAACTTACATTGTTAGATCTAGCAATAAAAACGAGAATAGGAAATTTCTGTGTTATACACGTATATGTACAAGCAAACGTCACACAATTATGTGTATGTATACACCGGTAATACACATGTAGGCCTACCGGTATAGGCCTCTACATGTAAACTGCATGCATTACATTTAAAATGTTTCATAAAAGCAGCTTGCACACTTGTAATTGTATAGGCCTAATGTTGCTGATATGCTACGCTACAGAATGCTTTCATACATACAATGTAGAAAAACCGATTTACAACTTGAAGTATAGACTGGTCTTGAAATACACTGTTTGCACGTACATACAATTGATTTCTTCTTGTATAGGCCTAGTTAATTTTATGTCTTAAATCTTAAATCTACGGGTACATGTAGATAGGCATATAGAGACCACAAGTAAAGAGCTGCTTTTATGATAGATTTCGCACAGTGGAAAAGCTATTTGCGACGCTCAGCAAATGATTCCCAGAAGTAGTCCCGGCAAGCGGCCAGTGATAGCTTCTGGGATCGAGCTGCTTCAACTGCAATGACCATCAAGTCATTTAGACGGTCCTGGTTCAATGTGGTTCCTAAGTTGTTTTTAACAAACTTCAACGCGGAAAAAGAACGCTCACAAGATGATGATGTTACGGGCAAAGTCAGTACAAGGCGGTACAACTTGGCTAAAGATGCAAGCATTTTGTGCTGATTGTTATTTACCATGTACAAATATAAGTTTGTGCACGTCATTTGGTGCGGTTTGCGTTGAAGATAAATGGTGTACAAAAAGTTGGTATTCCGCTTTAAGCGTATCTGAACATGGAATATCACGGGGATAAAATGCTGCCAGTGTCAACAAAGAATTCAAATTCTGAAGTGACGGCGACTCAAGAGCTTGTATTGATTTCAATAGTGGATTTAGTTCAATACTAAATCGTGATTGCAAAGCATTGAGCATGAGATCTATGACCTCATAGCAGAATTCAACGCGACATTCCTGTTTAAAATCAAAGCAGGTCTGATTTGCAGAATTTGCATCGATTCTTGAGGACACCTTTCTGCGACGGGGAGCAATAACTTCAACGCCAATGCTTGCTGCCATTGATTCGGCTCGATCCCAATATTCATCATATTTCTCTTGATTTCTCTGAGATTGAATTGCACCGATCAATGCTTCAACAAGGGATACAGCAGAAGAAATGTCTATCTTGGATGATTGCAAAGATTTTGATGCAATATCACAAAGCTTCAAAATTTCAACGAACACTGTTAGACAGAGACAAAATTTGAAGTTCATGCTATTGTGAAGAGAAATTGCATTTCCAGCAGAATCTGAGTCGTACTTTGCATCTGTCGAAATGTCATTTAGCGTCCGTGCAACTGCGGTGATATTGTTCGCCAACACAGTGCAATTTTGGGAACGTGAACACCAACGAGTAGTACTCAGTGACGTCAATGTACCTGTATGATGCACCGTCTCATCATTGTCATCCTTAGACTGCTAATCTTTTTGAATCTCTTTTAAGAGACCGTGTCGTTTGGTCGATTGTTCAATAAAATCGTACAATTTCTGCGCAACACCGAAAAAGTTACGTGCAGTAGCGTTGTGCGAACAGGTATCAACAACTACTAAATTCAAGCGATGGGCATAACAATGTACAAAGTGTGCCTCTGAACAATGTTCCTTCACACGAGCCTGTAATCCACGATATTGCCCCGCCATTGTCGCACACCCATCGTATCCCTGACCACGCAATTTGCTCATGCTTAGGTCATATTTATTCAATAATGAGCACAATTGGTTATACAGGCTTTCACCGTCAGCGTGTTCTGCATGTGACATCTAGCAAGGCTTCAATCACGTCACCCTCTTCTTCTTTCACAAATCGAATAATTATTGAGAGCTGGTCTTTCTTGCTTGCATCAGGAGTAGTGTCAAGGCATATGGCGAAGTACACAGTATCCTTTATTTCCTTGACTATATCTTCGCGAAGAAGTTGAGCACTACTATGGATCATCTCATTCTGAGAGGTTGGTGATGTATAACTAGGCCATGCTTTGGGATTTCGCTCTGATTTTTCCAGATGTGCTTTCGGTTGTTCATTCCACCTCCCAATCAAGTTTACAATTTCAAAAAATACTCCCCGGTTTGATGAGGTTGGACTTTCGTCGTGACCTCTGAAAGGCAATCTTAGTCGAGAAATTGTATTTGTCACATCGAATAAGATGGGGAGAATGTTCTTTCGACTCTCTCTGTCCTTCCATCATCCATCCAAGAAAGAGCTATCAAAGAAAGACATTGCGCATTACACAGCTACAATATGCAAAAAATCATAAGTGTGCATGTAGATTCAAGAAAAATTTTGCGAGGACAGGTGTTAGCATTTACGAAAATAATTTCTAAAAAATCACTTTTCGATACCTCAGCTACAATATGCAAAAAATCATAAGTGTGTAGATTCAAGAAAAATTTTGCGAGGACAGGTGTTAGCATTTACGAAAATAATTTCTAGAAAATCACTTTTCGATACCTCAGCTACATTCCTCTTCAATATGTTAAGTAATCCCTTCCATTCCCTTGCATGTGCAATGTACATCGCACGTATGTACATGTGTAGAAATGCAAAAGAGACAAAGACTTTGCTTCTGCATTTACTTCATGAAAGAACATTGTTGAAATTATAAGTTAGATGTTGTCTTCATGATCGGCTTATATCCAAACATATAGGCCTGCATACAAGTGTAGAAACGAAGTGTCTAAAATTTCGTGACATACCTTAGCTGTGCATTCAATCCAATTGCAGTTGCAGCATGTCGACGAAAATTAGAGTCAAGGTCACAAAATTCACAGGATGCGTTTTACACTTGTCAGCACATTTCATAGAAGCGATGTTATTCGTCGTGACTCGTGCAAGAATGTTTTAGATATTCAGAGATTTTAGATGATGATTTTCATTGTAACGTTCTTGTAGTTGCATATGCCCGACATATATGCTCGAACTTGGAGAAATGAATTTTGGTGTTTCGATGAAAAAGGACGGCGGAGATAGATGGAAGAAAGCTCTCGACTTTATAAGCTTGCTCACGGTTCTGAGATCAATGCATAAAGTGTATAAACAAAAATCGGTCTTAAATTTTGTGGAATGAGCTCGGTTAAAATGTATATTGATATGTTTCGTTCAAGTTGCTAGGAGGAGGAGGATATACATGTAACTTGCACATGGACGACCGACGTAGACAGCTTATTAAGTCTTCAGCAATGATGTTACAAACAAGTGGCAGCCGTACAGTCAGAGTCTCTGACTCAGAGACTCGAAATGAGACCGCATTGAAGAGCAGATCGACTTTTGTGACTTCATGCGGCTGCGTGCAGTCAGATGACCTTGTCCGTCTAACCGTCACATTGTGCGGAAAATAGCTTCAAGCAAATCCCAAAGCGAGTTTTCATGGTGATGGTGACGCTGTGCAGTTGCCAGAAATCACGTGATTTCATTCAAAGCAGTCGCTGTGACTCGGCTAGGCAAAGCACCGTGGCTAGGTGCAGTCATCAATGAGAGCAGCAGTTTATTGTATGACACTTCATCCGACGACGGTGTGCGGATAGAAATGTACTGAACAGAGAGTTAGTCCTACCGCTTCTGCCGTCGTCAGTTGGGTTAGCTGGTAGGCCAACGTTGGGAAAAGTGTAGACAGAAAAAATAGGACGGCAATTTCTTGTGTTCAAAATCTTGAGCAGGCCAGAGCCTGCTCTGGCCTCAATGGCACGACGCCACTGCACTTGACTATTGGCTTTGAGTTTCGGTCATTAAATCCACTGCAGTTAGTTTTTCACCGAAAATTCACTTCTATTAGTAGAGATTCTTCCAATAAATTGATTGATACAATTAGGCTTTGACTAATTTTTCCCAATTCCTGGTGATGAAAACCGATGCATTTGTTTATAATCTAGACATCGTAAAACGCGTTGAACAGTTTCAATATCCATCATGTCAAAAAGATGCAATTAATGCTAAGCACGTTTTTGGGCAATGAAAAGCCGACCAATTGAGCGAATGTTTCATCAAGACTATCGTGCCGATTGAGTGGTTAGTGACGTTTCAGACAAATTCTTTTTCGCTATATGACCTTTGCAATGCAGATACTTGCGATTAGTGTATGTTGAAAAAATATTAAGCCTACAAATGGTTAGAAAACTTTTTCACTGAAACTTCTCGAAATGCTGATTAGATAGAAAGAATGCATTGAACAAACGAAGAAGAAGAAGAAGCAACAGAAGGATAAATGAGTATAAGAGCATATAGAAAGGAAAATAGCAGAAAAAGAGAAAAGTAAAAGTAAGAAAACTCAAACGGAAGATGTGTGTAGGACATATGTAGATAAATAACCGAAGAATGGAAGTTTGAAAAGGAGAAGAAAATGAGTATGAGACAAGTAGTAACTGCGGAATAGAATATTATGAGTTGAATGAATAGAAAAAGAATATTAAAGAGACAAAGAAGTGAAAGACAAAGTGAAAGTTGAAGAGGAGAGAATGGAAAGAAGGCGGATGAATGGAAGAGGATAAGCTGAATAGAGATATGAACAGATAAATGAAATAAAGTGAAAATGTAGAGAAAAAGACGAAGAAAAGAATAAAAGATGGAAAAGGCAGATAAATAGCGAAGAAGGAAATGAAGAAGCAGAAGAACGAGAAAAAGATGTTTCCGTCATCAAGTTTCTGCGAATTCGCAACATCTTGCAGTCATTATCTCCAGAAAACTGCCTCAACATTCAAATAATAATTACCTGTCTAACGAAAGGTTTCCAAAATTAATCTGTGATAAATGTCATGATAGGAAACTCGGAAATATCAGACACTTTTATCATTAACAGCTCCTGGTTGAAAATGAATAAAGTCATCGAAGAAGTTGTTTGTGACAAAGAAAATGTGAGACTCGAAGGTTTTCACGGCTTCGTCTATCCCAACCAAATATTTCTCCCTCATTGAAATTCATCACACAAACAGGAAAACGGTCTATAAAGAATTCAGATGGTTTTGCGAATGAATAAAATATAGCAGGACAAGGAAAGTACTTTGCTGGCTAGGGAATGATGTAAATCAGATGATGGACAGAATCCGCCTACTGTTCATGATTTTCTTGCTACGGAAATAGTAATTACATTTATGAAGAAACATGAAGGCAGGTGGGAGGAGGTGGGGGAGAAAAGGGATAAAAATGAAGAATTGTCTATTATTCAAAGCACAATTTTCAGATGGCATCATGTCAGTGATGGGCATCAGATTTAGTCTACTAACAAACATTGATGGCGTGCTTGGATATCGGGTCTGTGCATGACAATGCCTCTGGGAGAATTGACATGTTTTGATGATTGATGGCGCATTACAAACTGTGATATGGATGAGCATGCCAAATTTGCTGTAGGCTTGCATTGATTTTCAAGCAAATGTCAACTGCACGTAAGGAATTAAACAGGATTAGAAAATGGTTAAATTAAATTTAATTGAAAGTTTACTGTGCGTTTAAAATTACTTGGACTTCTATATTGTCTTGTAATATCTTTTAAAAATATGCATGGCCCTGACTTGCTTATACTTGCACCATCATAACAATATTAAGCTAATTCTTCCGAATTATACAATTCTAGTGTGTAATCAGTTATTTTTTAAATTCAGTAAACTATTTCTGAGACTTGCCTAATCAAAGAGTTGTCTCGACTTGTCATCCGGCAATTGCAAGAGTTGTACATTAGTAGACACCTAAAACTACAATTTTTACAGAAATTTACAGATCATACAGCCCCCTTGTAGTTATTGGGTATGCTATTAAAGTAATTAACCAAGGAAGCACCTTCTGTCAGGTGAGGATACTGCACTGCTGTCGCTTCGACCCAGTTGCTCACATTTTAAAGCAGCAGTTGCTTTGTGGTGATCGGTACGTATATCAGTATCAATGGTTTACGACGCGCCGACTAATTTCGATGTCTCGCCCCTCATTTATGTTGCAAAAACTCGCCTCGCGCCACTGAAAGCTTTGAGACAGATCTTATCTTCATCAAAACGTCCCTGTTATCTCGCCATACTCGCCGCTCGCCAAATATGTGTCCTTGAAGGATTGTAGCGAGATAGCGAAGCTATAGACTGTATACGTAGGTGTCATTTCCCGTTGCTATTTAGTTTCCGGGTTTTCTATATGATTTGAACTTTCAAGGTCAACTTTTCGGAGATTTTCATCTTCTAATGGCGGTTATGATATAATTTCTGTCAACATTTTCGCTCCATCTAGAAATTGCGGAGTCCCATGCATGTATCCTAAAACAGTCCTCTCCACTCTCCCAAATGGCATCGATCGCAATCATGGAGAAGCAAAATAGCAAGATGTGACAAGCGAAGCATCATCCTCCTGTCATGGATGGGCTTGGGAATGTGGAGATGTGGTCACCAGGGCACCACCTTACCGTCCGGGGTACCTGAATACAATACGGTAGCATCATTCATTTTTTAAGTGAAAGCCAGGGATTGGAGCGGATAAAATTGGAAATAAACAATAACAAAATTGGAGCGCAAAATCAGTCAAAAAGATTAACTATGCTTCACGCTAGAGCGTGAGAGGTATTTACTTACTATCGAGCGAATTATCATCAAGCATCCATTTACATGTAAGTACGGTAGGCCATTAGAAAAATTTTTCATCAAAATAATATTTTATGTCATCATAGGTGGGATTCCAGTTAGTATCTTAGGTGGATAGTTGTCAGGCCAAAACTGAACGTCGTGTACCTGTAGAGGTGCGAAAATTCGCCTTGTACTTTTCTTTTATTATTATAAATCGGATTCGAAGAACACATACTTTTTGATTAAAACAATATTTTGATGTTGATGAAGCAAAAGCAAGGTATTGACTATTGTCGGGAAGTGTTATATTTTTCACTCAGTCAGAGTTGTAATGTAAAAACAATATTGTTTGCCGTTTCCTTCGTTAAACGCATTCTTTTTATCGAATATGTTTCCATGCGCCGAGAACAAGCGTTCACTGCTCGCCGATGTAGCCTGAACTGTGAGATACCTGTTGGCGAGTTCATGCAGTTTTGGAAAAGAACATCCATTTGTCCTCCACCAATGCAGCGGGTCAACTTCGAGGTTCGAAGCAATTAACTCGCAATTACAAGTGTATTTCTTGAGCGCGCTTTGTCTGACGTTTTGGATGTGAAGATCATGGATATACAACATACTTAGTTTATAATTGATTAGTGTTAGGATGATGCTTTGTTGAATTTTCATAAAAGATAAATACTTCTATTTAACCGCGATTATGCGGTTAGCATATATTAGCCGGTTAGGGATAGTTTAACCGGTTAACCGCTGTAATCCATGATGAAAGCAGATGACTAACTATTTAACTTTCTCATCAAGCGTTGCTTCTATATTGTAAATTAGTTTAAAGCACAGAGCGAAGGGGGAAGCGGTGTTAATCGCCATAAATCAGCTGCATCAGTGACATTCTACTTATGGAATATCGAAAGAGAATGACAGCTATTAAGTCAATACAAGAAACCAACACCCTTGATTCCCCGACTGCACTCACCTGACCTAGGAATCGAACCGAAGTCCGCGGTGGAGACGAGCTCGCACCTTCTTCACTAGGCCACGCTGACAGTTCAAAAGGAATGCGAGTGAAGGCAGAAGTCATCTCTAAGTGATATCGACAGCATATTGTCCTATTATTATTGACAGAACGCTAACAGCGTTCATATTGTAGCGAGACAGCATATCAGCATGTCATACGACTACGTCACAGTGTAGATTGACAACAAAGGTCTGTTGGAGTTCATTGAATATCGAAAGAGAATGGAATCGGCTCGATTCCTTGGTCAGGCGAGTGCGGTCGGGGAATCAAGGGTGTTGGTGTCTTGTATTGACTTAATAGCTGTCATTCTCTTTCGATATTCAATGAACTCCGACAGACCTTTGTTGTCATTCTACTTATTATCGCAAAATCCTGTATAAAGGGCTTGTTCATGTGCAAAGAATTCTAGGAGAAAGGACGTTGTGCTACATGTGTTTCCTAGGCCGCGCCAAAAACTGCCTGCGGCTTCTATTGGTCGATGGTAGACGGTGCTAAAACGCAAGTCAGGACCGATAGAAGTGGACAGGACGCCGAAGACCCGTCTAGTGTGCGTGTTTTTACTCTTACTTAAACTAAAGATTGAAGTTCTCCTAAAGTTACGGGAGTTTTACATAACTTTCGAAGAAAAGCTAAAATGAGATGTTCAAGAAACATGTTAAGTGTGTATAGCTACATCTGACAACAGGCAACAGCCATAGACAGTAACCAACATCACATTTATCAAGTCGCTTGCTTGTGATATTACTTTCTTATGATTACTGATGAGCATATTAGAGAGAGTTTCTGTCCGTGGATAACATCATGTTTCCTTGTTAGACTCCCAGTCCTCATCCCTTCGAAAAATCCTGGTGACGGGCCGCGCCCACGATGCATGCATAAAAAATTAACTAACCTTATTTTGATCTCTAATTAACAAGGACAGTTACGTAATGAGGAATTTCACACGTTTTGAGACATAGAAACACACGGTGAGGCGCACCAAATGGCATCTGCTAATCTCTTATCTTCAGGATTCCTGGGGGTCTGACCCTCACGTCTCGTGACTCATCTAACCACAGGTAGTCCGTAGAGCAGCAGAAGAGAACGATGTGGATGTCCATCAAACTTGACTGGTCAAACTTGCCCGGATTATCACAGTAACAGGTAGGGAGACGGTGTAGGTCCCACGCATTCTCCCTGCTGTGATCTGTGACATGTGTGGGCAAACAAGGCCAGAGTCTGGAATCTGAAGATGTTTTTCAAAGGAGATTTTCCGCCTCTGGGGATCTACTCTATCGACAAGCGCATGGTCATTACTTGACTTAATCGCTGATCCAGATTGAACAATGCTTTAAAAGTTATTGTGCAAGTTGATATCCTTTCCCGATGTCGCCTTGTATACGGCTGTTTGAAGGAGGATCAAAATCCTATCAACCACCTGAATCATTCAATCCGTGATGAATAATCTTTAAGACAATTTTCAGTAATGCGATTTGCTTGCGGAGCGAAGTGGTGTAGTCGTGAATTCTGAGGGAGAATAGCACTAGTGATCAAATTAATCGGTTAATTTCAGGAAGGATAACGCCAATAAAATGACCTATATTCAAATCTTCAAGCAGGTTGACCCAATCAATTTGAACACTCAAAATATCGCCGCCATTACGATAGAATTTTTTATTTTGTTGACTCCTGAGCGCTTTCGCGGCCTTTCTTCATGAGGAGTACGGCCGTAATGACAATGGCTGAACAGAAATTGTCAGTCAGACGTCATGTCAGTGGCTTATAGATTTCTGTGTCTTTATTGATTATTCGTTGTGTTTGTGACATTCTGTGAATCTCTGTTAAGTCATTGCCATTATGGCTGTACTCTTCATGAAGAGAGGCCTAGAAAGTGCTCAAGAGTCAACAAAATAAAATTCTATCATAATGACGGCGATATTTTGTGTATTCAAGTTTTAAGGATTGATAAATTAATTTGTACATTAAGTCACTTATTTAATTAGCGACACACTCATATAAGATATACAATGCATGATTATGCCATGCAAAAGAAATCTTTTGTCAAAATATGGTAAAATATGCTTCTTGGTCAATGCTCAAAAATTTCTCTCACGTTGAGATCGCTAAAAACAATATTGTCTTAGCATGATACATGCACTATGTGGTCTCCGTGGCACTGGTTTAGTGCTTGGCATGGCGATCATTTGGTCTAGAAACTGTCACTGTGGGAGGTGTTTCCGGGCATCACAATGCTTTAAATAAAGTCTGACCATGTCTCTCTTATTCAAAATCCAAGTTAAATGCATGGAAATGCAGGCCTCCAGAGCCTGCTTCCTGTGATAGCTAATGTGATGTCATACTGAGAGATAATCTTTTTCAACAGATGGTCCAGCGGAATTGCATGTCATCTAGTTCAGATTTGCATGCGACAACAGAGCCGAGACATCGAAACATGTCTCTTCTGGTGTTCACGCATGTTATACATAAATATGAAATTGAAAGAGGGCTCATAAAAGCGCACCACTGAATACAACAGAAAGAAAAGCGCGCTTAAAGGATTATTCGAGTGCATGTTTTCTCAGCTTTCAAAACTCAGTGGCGGTACAATTAATCGACAATGAAATTCATTACTGAGCACATGAATTCATATTGATCGCACAACGTGCACCATTATGCTGCTGTGGAATGTGACGCAGACAAGGACGCTTATGGCTCATGTCCAACATTGCCTTGTGACCCTTTCAACTGCATTTGTCTGACAAGTCAGGTGAAAGCTCAGCAAGTGCTCTTTTCACACGATCCTAAATCGCTACCTATTCAAGCAATCACAATCGAAACTCCTCTTGTGTAAATCAAACGAAGAACTTCGCGAAAACGTTTTCAAATGATTGCACTACTTGAAACCTATATCTTTCTGTTTGCTCTCAAAATATTGCTGTCTGATTTGGAGAGTTCTAACATTATGAAAGGCGTTGAAAAGTCATTGAAAGTGTGCAGCTCATTTTTCTTAGAATGAAAGAAGAGGAAAACATTGAAGTTTGCTTACATGACTAAATATGCAGTTGTTATTGCTCGACGGACATCGTGCATTAAATATTATCGAAGAATTTATAGCTACATGGCTGTTAAAATGTCTTACTGCAGTGTGGTTGTATGCAGTGCATTCGTTGTATGCAAAAAAGAATTCTTACTGCACTGTGGTTGTATGCAATGTATTCGTTGTATGCAGACGCACATTTCTGCACATAGAAATAGAACAATTGATATTTACAATGGTTGCATAGAGTTAGTCTGAAGCACTTGCCAAATATTCTGATAAACGACGCAATGGCTACGCTAAGGCCGTCACTTCAAGAACTCTACCATGGAGCGATTGGTAAGCCAGTGCCATAGAAATATATTGTATATCTGAAGTTGACTAGCATGGAAATTGACTCAAGGTCGCGCCACATCCGGGGGAACTAAGTTGGGCATGAAGAACCAATGAAAGGCCTAGAATTGCACATGTGACTGATTCTAGTCCAATGATACAACCGTTGACAAGTCTATCCAAGTGAAAATGCGTGCGATTTATGTGCCACTATTGTGCATTGCATGAAGCTTTACTTCCATTCTAGAGGTTTTATTGTTATCAATTTCTATGGCCAGTGCATTGCTATTTCGAGGCATAGAAATCGAATTATCTTTATCAAGGGTTTACGCTATGAGGACTCCTTAGCGTTCTATCGGTAGCTCTGTTTGAGCTTGAATGACAGTGTTGACAAGATGAATAGATTGACCGTTCTATGTAGTTAATTTTCCAAATGGTTGATGGAAGTGTCAAAGCATGAAAGCGTGGTAAAACCGTGCAATTCGTCTCCGCCGTGCTGTCAAGCATTATAAGGCAATAATAAGGTAGTTACCGCGCTCTAGGCTTCGTCTCGACCTTCGGTCTCGACGAATCCTAGAGTCCGATAACTATCACATATCACATGAACACAATCATGATGATAGATGGAGATGCCTGGCGGCTTCCATCATGTCTTCTCAGAAGCGGAAGGCATGATAGCTCAATTGTCAGCGTGCTGGTCACCCAGGCCGAGGGTCCTGGGTTGGACTCCTATGCACTTTGCCGACTGATGCGTCTCTGTCGACCGACCGCTATCAGTAAATGTTTACTTGGTTCATATTGGAAGAAAAGCGGAGGGAAGCGAGAAGAGTAGCCTCTCCCGACCCGACTGTTCCTCTCGGGTCTCGGGGTTTATTGTATCGAAGAATTATATGAAGTTGTATTCGCACATTCGCATTTGCATGCTGAATAATGTGCCCTTTTGTTTCTGATCAATTTGAATCAGGAACGAAATTGATAGACTAAACAGAAAATCGGTCCCCTGTAGACTTTATGTGAAATCAGATTTCAAAGATAAATAGTTCAATATGACAGCCAAGTAGAGAGTTTTGTGATATTATTGCTTCGATGATAAATGGTGAACTGTAACTCTTCGAAACCAGTTATTGAGATCAGTTCAGCGACTTGCTTATTTTACATTTCGAAAATAAATATGTCATTGATGTATTATTGCTAAACTTAAAATGAATAATGGGAGAATATTTGAGATTCTACATAACAGACGACGGAGAATTCGTAGGAGTTCATTCATGACAGCAGAAAATTTCAAAAATGTTCAACAAATTGGTTACACAGCAGATACTGCAGTTGAAGTCCAATTTCAATGAGTTATGGGCATCATTGCTGCATAGTGCTAATAATGCATCTCATCGTCAACTTAAAACCTGCAACTCACTAATTATAACTTTGATCAATTCATTTGGTCAAAATCAAAAAATCTTGAAAAGAATGGGCAAAATATTGTTTCTGGTCTATTGAATATTTAAAGAGAATGGCAACTATTTAGTCAATGAAAGATACCATTACTAATGATTTATCCGAACAAACTCGTCTGACCCAGGAATCGAGCCGAAGTCTGGAGACGAGCTACCACCTTTTTTCACTAGGCCACGCTGTCGGTACAAAGGGAATGCGAATGAAGGCAGTGGTCATCTCCAAGTGATATCGACAGCTTATTGTCATATTATTATCGATAGAATGCTGCCCGCACTGATGCTGCCACGGACAAAATACATTTGAGCAGCCTTCAATCAATAATAATAGGACAATGAGCTGTCGATATCACTTGGAGATGACTACACCGCCTTCACTCGCATTTTTGTGCAGTTGGCGTGGACTACCGAAGAAGATGCGAACTCTTTTCCGCCGCGGACTTCGGTTCGATTCCTGGGTCAGGCGAGTTTGGTCGGATAATCAAAGGTGTTGGTGTCTTTTATTGACTTAATAGTTGTTAATCTCTTTATATTCAATAGACTATGACATACCTTTATTGTATGCATTGGTCGATACAGATAAACTATAGCTCTACAGGGAAGTGAGGATCTGCAGACCCAAGTCCTTTCTCGCCAATGGATGCTTTCCAACTTAAGTTCGTTAATCCTAGTTGCTCGTACTAATCTCTGAGTCAAGAGACCAAGAACACAATAGTTGAAAAAATGATGGAAGGATTTATTTAAGATTGGCACATGTAACCCCAAGCATTATGGAGGTGATTGAGACAAGTTGAATATAAGTTCATATTGTATCAATAAAAATCCGTAGTGAGTAGTGTCTTTGAAGGATTAAACATCGCGCTGATCGAGTGTAAATAAACGTTTTAATCGAGACGGACTCACTTTCCTTACTTACACTTAAAGAAAGGTTTCATTTCATGTGGGAACTTCCATATGCAAAGTAACTTGAAATCATTTGACAGATATCAATCGCCTCTCATCGTCTATTTATCGTCTTTCATTGTAGTTCTGATGTGACTGTAATTTCGTAACTTCATTCGTCATGTTTTCTTCATCTTCTGTACATTTTTTGTCAGGAGGAGCTGTTCCATTAAACAATGATTATCTTTTTATATTCAATTCAAGTTTGAAAGAATATACAGTAATGCAAAAATGATGTGAACACTTCACTTTTGCATTCATGTCCGATAAAGTGGATATCATCGTTTTTTGAACTTAATGGAGAGCAAATCCATGTCACTGTCCAATCTATGTATCTGCTATATAGAGACATCTCACAGTACGGTTATGCGATTCTTTGTTCATCCACCTACCAGCCGTACATCTTTTGCATGGCAATCTGATATATCGTGTATTATTTAATCTCATTGCTGTTAATTGCATTCACGATATGGCTTAAGATGCCTTGGTGGACAATCGATCCCCGCTACTTGCCTTAATGTCGGCGGTCACAATTGTGACGTGTTATTTATTCATTGATTATTATTGCCTTGACAACTGATGTGTGGTGGTGAGGGTTTGATCCTGCCAATTGACAGAGTCGCGTAAGTGGCTCGTAGCTCAGTTGGTTAGGGCACAGGTCTAGTTAACCTTGGTCGTAGGTTCGAATCCTACCAGCCGCACATCTTTTGCATGGCAATCTGATCTATCGTGTATTTAATCTCATTGCTGTTAATTCATGTAGCCTCAGTGGACAAGGGTGTTAACTGAGATTGGACATTGGAGTCTACTAATTGATGCAGAAAGGATGTTCGTCCTTATTTGGTTAGAATCGAATGGAGCACACTGTAAGAGAAAGATCATTAATTTATTTCATCAATGGCAAATGTTTACTCATAAACAAAGTATGAGCTAGTTAGTGGCGCCAAAAAATCGTAAATCTTGGACTTCCCACGAAAATGTTCGATTTACTTATTTGTTTTACCTTAACAGTCATTAATTTAGGATACTAAGTAAATATTTCCGTCGCATTCGACTGACAAAACTTGGGAAACAAAATTTTGAGCCAAGTGTTTCAAATTTTATCAACGATTAAGTTAAAGCGATAGAGATGGACCATCTAAAAGTGCAGTCTACATTTTCCAACAAAAATTGAAAGTGCGTAAGTGTGCCTTTACACCCCATCTTTGTTTTCAGTTTTCGGTCATGCATTTGATAGAACTGTGGCTTCAATTTCAAACCAACTTTTAAACAATTCAAAGACAACCAAAGGTAGACTATTTATTTCAAATTGGATAGAGGCAAGTGTCGTTTTCCGCATTCTTCAAAATAACTGGAACAACCCAAGTAGCGCCAAGTCATATGAATCATACTGAAAGGGTAAATTAGGAAAACCATCTTCCCACGTAAAAGTTTATCGCATTGAGCGAAGATACTAGCGCCTCTCATACGGTTGCGGATGCCCTTACGGATAGGGCTTGTGTTCAGTGGCAAGTTGGTGGATATAGGGGAATCCGTTTCCACCTGAAATCCTTTTGTGGATATTTCCATGAAGTTATTGCTGTTGCTGTCCTTTCAAAGTCTCCTATTTTAGTGAGAAACAGCTGTCATCGACTGTATTCTTGCAGTTTCTCAAATTTTATCTGAATTTTGTAATTGAACATTAAATGGACGATGCAGTGTTCATTGTCGTAAATTTATATAGAACATTGATAGTGCAGATTCAATGAAGACTGCTTGCTGTTACAGATTGAGCACGATGAGTGACTTGCCAAGTGGATCTTTAAAGTTAGCATTCATTCATTCATTCATGTTTAACTCAGCAGTCGATGTGATAAAGTGCCACATGTGCAGGTGAAGGCTGCTTAGAAATTGATACAAGTGTTTTCAAAACTTTTATTAAATTTTCGTGTAAATACTTTGCAAGGGGTTTCTCTAAAATTGAACAAGGTAAACAACTTTACTCGCGTTCTCCCTCTCGACGAACATTGAACTGTTAACTGGTATTGAAACTCTGTAACGTATTTAACACAAGGCGTATGTCATTGCTGCTCCATCCATGGCCAATCCTAGTATGGGCGGAGCTCTTCATGTTAGTTTCCTTCATCACTACATGTAGATACTGAAGTCTAGTATCCAATAGACATTCACTGGCATAAAATTCAAATAAAGTGCTTCGATCTCATTGCATGTTAGGTAAGCATTGTTCATCCAATTCACTGATTCAATGGCGTTGAAGTACCTTCATTAAACAAGGCCTTAGACTCAATATGATGCATTTGCTTTCCGAATTCGTCCCTTCTGAACGAAAATCCTAGCTGCGCACCGCCTTGTACACGAAGACAGTGAGTGTATACGCAACCTACAAACATGCATTCAAAAATTTACTTAGAAAATAGAAATGCACATGCAGTTAACCACACACGTGAATCATCTTCTCCGCATTGCTGTGAGCACCTTCTATAAGCATAGATGAGCTTCATCATGTTGTGAGTGTTTCTCGCAAGAGAAGAAACATTCTCATCAGGAAACATTTATAACTACAATAATTGAACATTATTATAAATTAAATATTTTCATCCTGTTTCAACTTCAATTTTCTTAATCTTCATTTTTTGTTTTTTATTTTATAATTCCCCTTCATGTTTTTGTTTTATTATTTAATGCAGATTTGCACGAAAAATATTTATGGGAGTCCTTCATATAATAGAATCCTTCATTCCATAAATTAAGTGTTCATAATTTGACCTTTTTTATTATCAATCATGAATATAAGTCTGGGAACTAGCCAAGAAATCGTATAATTGAGCGGTACAGAGGTCGACGGATCGTATTCTAAGGAGAGGGGGACACGCAAGGATAAATGTCACGTAAATGAGTGCTTTACTCAAAATGTAGTTGAACTTCTAAACTCAATGAGAATTTTGCTCAGTTATAAGGCAGTATTTATGGATTTTCAGTGACATTGTATGCTGCCTTGATGACAGAGAATTTCCTCAAATATGAGGCTTGTTCTGCTTTTGCTACACCACGAATCTACAGAATCGTGACCACAAATAAATTATTTGTCCTGCCAATGAAAATTACGCACATCTATCATAGCCATAGTTGGTTGGAATTGGCGACTTAACACATATTTCAAGGGAGTGATCACACACGCAACAAGATCAACATGAAGAACAAAAGAACGACAATATCAAATGAAACAACCACAATTGCGTGCGGTAGACAAAGAAAAATTGGCCATAGCATCGGCAAGGAGAGAAAATCAACAACACAACTGTCACCGTGCGGAGTCAGAATTGAAGACCGCATATCATGTCATTTGCACGTCAAGTGGACTGGGCAACAGTGATGGCGTCGTAATGCCAGTCATGAAAGGTTCGAGGGCTTTGATAAGATCGTGACCGACGCTGTGTCATGGCAGACCAGATTGGCGTCTTTTTGGAATGCGAAAATCCTTTTCATTAGAGGCATGCAGAATGTTTGTATATTTATTGCCTCTATCATATTACAAAATCAAATTGAAATGCAATCCCTTTCTGATAACACTTTTATTACACGCGGAGAACATATGTTTGCGTTGTGAATGACAAATAATAGTCAATTGTCAATCACTTTGGTTATATAATAGAAACACTAAAATAGACAGGATAGCAGGAGACCGAGAATAACAAACTAAATTTAGACGTGAATTCAATATCTAAGCATTACCTAAAGCAGCATTTATTGATGGCAAGTGATTACAGGTTTATTGAGACCTGAACGGCTCTTTTTTTGCCATCCTTCAGTCACTAATTGATTATGCTTCTCAAGTTTTCATAAATCCAGATCGCGTTTTGATAATACATTGAATCTGATTTGAAAGCGAGCCTTTCGCATCATTCATGGAGAAAATGTGAAAAGTTATGAGGAGTCATGATATTTGAATCATGAAGAGTGACGTGTATTTGTGATGATAGTGAGGAAGGATATTTTGAATCATGATGTTCGTAGACGATCATTGTCCCTGAAATTGTTTAATTATATCCTTTCGTGTAAGGGTCACGTTCTTAGAACCTCAGTTCCACCACACTCAAGTCGTAGCAAAAGATTGTTGCTACTTCGGGTTCGAACACAGCGTAGAGTGAATGGTTTTATTGTCTCTTGTGCCAAGATGTCCATGTATAATGAGGCACTACAAGCTTCATTTTGAGTTTGTCATGTTGTCATGTCAGTCTGCGACAAATTTTGTAATTGATTTTGGACCTCCTCCGATTCTCAATTGGGGGTCATTTTTCTTATCAATAAACGCTTATTTACTTTACTTTACTTTACATTTAAGAAAAGTCTGAGACGCTTTTATTCAAATGTCATGAACATAATCGAATATTCAGTTGTAGAGAATTCTAAAATATTACAAAAAAATCAGTAACGAATTTATTCCTAGAATGTAATACAATTGTAATTATTAAATTCCTCTATAAAGGTTTAAGTTCCTGTTTCAAGGTTCACTAATTTTTATAATTTTGAGCTCCTTCCATCTAAGACAGTGAGGGAAGCTCATATCCTAATCATCAATGTCTAATGACTCTGTGCTCGACATGATAGAAATAACTGAAAACCGAGCAAATCAAACTCGATGCACAACAGTGCAGTAATAAAGGATGACAAGGAAAATTATCTTGAGAACCGACGGCCCGGGCTTGGTTTGATGCAGCCCGCTTAAAAGCTGATTAACTGTGACGTAACTTTCCTCATTCAATCGACTCCAAAAAACATTTTCTATTTAATTTCGTCCATCAAAAATTATAATTAATTCGCGTAAAATATCATCAAAAATCTCTAGTCCCTCTCTATCTCTCTATCTCTCTCTCTGCCAAACACTAACTTGCAAGACAGTTAAGATATTTCAGAAAAGAGTGACAATATTTAAATTTATCTTTCCAAACTTAAGCTGCACAGGAAATATAATTTGTCGAGATTGATCAAAGTTAACTGAAAATCTGAAGAAGACGATATATGATTTCGTTACGTTGGCCAGCATCCAATCACGGTAATTCAATTGATAGAAAACGTGAACAGATTGAATTTGCCATCAATAAGTCGTCCATCTTTAATTAGATTTTGCCAGTGAAGTCCATTTTTCCTCGACGAAGGGAAATGTCATTATGTCTTGAGTATTGAATTAGGAGAAATTATACGGACTAGATGGACTAGTCCACGTGAACAGATCCGTTGAGCGGTTGACCTCATTAGATTTTCTTCTAAAAACGGCTGCACGAAAGAGGAAGTGATTATCGAACGTTTCGAAGCTGTTTGATTACAGTCCAGACATTCTAATAATTTTGCAGTTTTCTGGAACTTCGTGAATTGAGATGTGAAATACACCAACTTGACCATGGAGAATGATCAACAGCACAAACACAAACCAAGACTACGAAGACGCTAGTCCATGCTAGAAAATCCAATATTGATTTCAGGCGGAGTCAAATGAAGCCATGGTCAAATAGTCACTATCACAGATGCGCATGACTGTTTTGTCGATGCGAATATTCAATATTCAGCTTCGCTCTACAAACATCTGTCAGTGTGAATTTTTTGAAGAGTCTTTTCATGAAGAGACACGATGTCTACTAGAGGTTTTTGAAACCCTCATCGCAACCCGAAGAAGTCTGAGAGAAACCCGCGCGAACCCGAAATTCCCTTTAGCAATTTTTCGATAGCTTATCTCTAGGGAAGTGCTAACGTGACTGCCTTCATCTCATCAATAGAACTCATGAATTTTGAACAATACTTTTCTACACAGTCAGTATGATTCCCCTGGCGAATCAATTGATAACATAATTAAACCAAATTACGCCGGAACAGTATGTTATGTTCATTTGCAGCAGAATTTCGTTGGTTTATTAAATCAAAGAAACCTCCTTGCTGAAACACATTCATGTCACAATTCTTTTCACAATCGGTTTGGCACTCACTCAGTTAGGAGAAAATATGATAGTTATGTTGCATGAAAACGAAGCGATTTCTATACATATATGTATAACAATCTTGCAAAAGATGAAAAGTAACAGCAAAAATGCATTTATTCATCTCGAATGCTGTGACCGTGCAGAAGTACTTTTGAAGAGAAACTTCTGAGTATTCATTATCCGCCTTAAAATTTCAATCCACCGTTTCTACACAGAAGCCTAACCCATTTCAAAGTCTTATGCACATGTACCAGTGCGTCATAAAATGACAATTTTTAGATCAATAGAAATATCTTTCTCAATCAAATATCTGTTGTCTTTAATAATCCTCCCCACCTGCTTATTGCACACAGCCCTCCGCGGTTCTTGACACAATTAGAAATAAAATTTGATCAAATTGTTTGATCGGGACATTGGTAATTATCAGCATTATCAGAAGAGAAACGGCGCCCACAATTGTCTCATTCCCACAAAATGAGCATCCGTGTCGATTACCAATAAGCCCGTCCATTCAAACGCCTCTCGGACAGCCGATTGACACAAAAGTTAACGAAATCGGCAAACCACATCGTCTCCTGAACTTCATTTTGCCGCCTGAATGATGCTATCTGCGCCCATTGCATAAACCCCAGGCCTGGCGCTGCTGGTAGCCATGAGTATACTCTGTTAAATGGGTAGGAGATTGAATAGTGCGCAGCAATTGTTGATGGGTAAAGATTTCATTATAGACGCCGATGTTGCGTCATTGGCAAGCCGGCGTAAATTGAGATAAACAGATGTAACCTCAAAATGGACATTTAAACAAGTCGGCAACGCTTTTATCTCAGTCACTGTAAAATTCACTGAAACTAAGTGCTCAGTTCTGCAAGATCAGAGAGACAAAGAAGACAATGGCGAAGGTGTGTGAAGTGAAATGAAGCGGAAGATCGCAGGTTACAGTCTGCTGAAGACAGCCTCGGCTAGATCCTGTTGTTTCAATGTGAGAATTCAGAACGGACATGTATTTGATTGGCATGAAATGTTCGACGAGACAACTTAGCACCATTAGAGGATGTGTTTTAATTAATGCTCGGCATTACCAGAATTTTCACTTTACATAATTTCGGGCAGTCAAATCAAACAGAAATTTCTCAAAAGCCATTTATTGCAAAAAGGAATTTGAGTCAAACATTTTCCTGACATAAGAAATTGTTGCAATCAATTAATTGATGATTTAGACATCTTGACATCATTAATTAAAATTGGAAAATTACCAATCAATTAATTGAAGCTCAATTAATTTTTGATAGTCCATTCTAGTAGGCACTGCCTTCTAATTCAATGCGCCACTTGCATCAGCTGAGTTACATATACAAAAATGTATTTCACGTAGACAAATGACCAGATTTTGTTTTAGGCATATTTAAAGCATATCTTTATAAAAAAATAATCCAAAAAGTATATCCTAATGACCTCAAGGCCGAAAGAAGTGGTGATAATGATAAGTACACTGGATATTTAGATGCTACAATCAATGTTGTTTAAGATTGCTTGCACACGTCAGTATATCACAAAGTAGACTATTTTTCTTATCCTGTGGTGTTGTTAACTTTTCCAGATAGCCTCATCCCCAGAAAGATGGGCATCCATGTATTCGCGAGCCAAATAATTAAAATTTCACGTATTTGCTCACATTTTCAGTATGTTATTGAAAGGGCACAAAATATTGCAAATGTTCTTGTTAAGAGAGGTTATTTTGTTAAAGATTTACGTCATGGTGCCACACATATCCTGTGTAGACATATGAACTTCAAAAGTTTGAAATTTTTCCATGTTGAGTTTTCGATCGTTGTGTATAATATGTGTCACAGGGTCCGCTGTTCTACAGCAGGGTTCCGCCATACAGGAAATTAAAGGACCCGAAATGCAAAGATGGTTGGTTTTCCTGCTGACGAACCTACATGTAAAACGTGACTGAGATTTGTGGTGTTGAGATTGGTGTATAACAATTATAATTTTCGTTCGCCCACTGTTTTCAGATAGCTTTCTTTCAATTTGTGTGTTATGATAGAAAATTTTGACCTTGCCTGGTTTGCCTGTGGGACCGGTCATCAGTCCTCTTAAGTACTACACTGTAAGCCGTTGACTGACAATTATCCTACAAAATTACTGACAAAATCAACCGACGATTGTCACCTCCAATATCCTGCGATATCCGACGAACTTGTAGATTCTCCACCGACATCGAAACAGATGCTTTGTATGCAAATTAAGTAAACAAAAACTGTTGAATATTGATTGATTTTTTCGATTAGTGATTGCTTGACTTTTGGGCAATCTGTATTATTGTGTGGCAAATTAAAATTATGATTTATTTTGACATAATTTAATCAATTACCTACATTTTTGATGAAATTTCAGCTATAATTCATTGCTATTCATTTTGTCGCTTTTTGTCAGATATTGCAGGTGTTCAGTGGCAATCATCCTACAAGAACTAACAATGACCGACAAAATATATTTTGTAGGATAAATGTCTGTCAATTGTCAGTCAACGGTTTACAGTGTACCTAAAATACTATAATTTTGCAAACTTATGAAACATGCGTATATGTCTTCAATGTTGCACTTCATTTGAAAAATTATATTGTGTTGTACGTGTAGCCCATGACTCAAATTCTACTATTCAGCTACTTGTGGGTTGAAAGAAGTAATGGACTCCTGGCAAAAACCGTGAGATGTGCAAATTATCGCATATTTATGTTGATGCGAATACTCGGAATCACTACTCCAGTAATACCATACGAGGGAGTGGTCGAGTACTCGTGCAGAAGAACAGCTTCAATTCGGTTGGAAAAGTCACGGAAAAGTTGAAAGCGAAGGGGAAAGCCAAGAAGTGGCGGCAGTGGTGCGCACGAAATCTGACGTCATGAGCATGTGCGCAATGTGACATTCCTGGGATGTACGGTAGGCATCCTTGACCGTCCGGACGTTGTACACTGTAGTATGTTTCTATGACGTCACACGCCCGTCATCGTAATGATGCTGTCTTAATGTCAACACGATCATTTGTGGAAGATCTTTCATATGACTTTATAGAGTGTTCTCTTGTATTGTGCTCATTTATTCGGCATATTAAATGGTCAAATGAAGACCATCATTAAAATTCATTTATTGTTGAAATAAACTTTTCCTTGTTGATTAGTGGCTCTTTAGAGTCAATTGGCCCTCAATTAGGTTTCCTGAAGTTTTAATGGCGATCTATAAATCTTGTTTAAGATCCATTCTAGAATATGGGAGTATCATGTGGTCACACAGTACGAAATTGGCAGGATTTCAAATCGAGCGGATGGAGAAACGCTTCACCAGAATTTTTCCTAAATTGTGTCAGTTTGAGTACAAAGAACGGTTGGAAGTATTATCACTATATTCTTTATTAACGCGCCACCGTCTTCGTTATCGTCTTATTTTTCTTTTCAAGGTACTCAGGGGTGTGACTTTGATTAAACCGGGAGATTTTTTCACCTTTTCGTCAAGATCCAAGTATGGGAATCCATTCAAAGTACTGATGCCTATGAACAGCACCACCAATACAGATTGGTGTTTTTCACTGTCGACACCGTGCGGCATTGGAATCAACTTTCAGCACATGAAGTGTCGACGGGGTCGGTTGGCAGGTTGAAGTCAAGGTTGGTTGAATATTTCAGGCGCTTGGACTTGTGGTGACCTTCATGCATACTTAGTGAACTGTTCTTATGAAGTTTGATTCTCTCGCCCTTCATGGGCTTGATATTTGTCACTTTTCACTTGTTATAACTTTATTTTTCATGATTTATGAATTGGTTCTTGACAAATATAACTTTGTTATTTTCTATTATTAAATTTTCAAACGAATTATCTGCTCGAAATTTTGTAGTTGTGACAATTATGTGCCTTTTTTCATGGTAAGCGTCTTGATATCATCTGTCAAAAATATTTTCAGAAATGTCAAATACCTGATGATCCTCTGTTCCATCTTGTTCAACATTCAAAGATGAATCATGTAATTGTTCCGTTTTGTAAAACTAATCTTCGTCGAAACTGTTTTGTGATCTTATCTGCAATTGTTGAAAACTGCTGTGACTGATTTAACTTGTAACATCATCCTAGATCCCTGTGTATTTTAAATGTAATTTATGATTCACATTTTTGAAATATACATATATTTTCTTTTTTCTTCCTTTCTCTCAAAAGTCGCATTTCGCTATTTGATAAATCAACCAGAGAGGGAAATCGGTCGGCAAGGTCGACGGCCGGTTTCCATCTCTCAGGGCAATTTCACGTAAGCATCAACCTCGGTGAAAAAATATTTTTTGTTGAATACAAACAATGTGACGCTTGATTTATCTGAATAATACTTGAAATCATCAAGAATCAATAACCATATTACTTATTCTACGACTTATAAAAAATTTCAGTCAATTTTCGGCAGGCATCTGAAAATGTTTCGAAATTGTGATAATTTAACTGTTTTTTAATCGAACGCAGTGCGAGGATGGTTCGTGGCCATTCGCATGCACGAAGTATTTTTCAAGACAGATTGACCTGGGCTACTTGACTGTGGACTCGCTCACTGGGATATCTACGTGCTTCAGTGAAAAAAATTGATTGAAAGTTGAGCCTCTAAAACGAGCGTCCGTTGCGCCTTAAATACGTTTTATTTATCTACAGCCTAAACAAAGAGTGATAGAAAACTCATATCTCAGATTATAAGCTAGATATCCCATATATATAAGGTCATCATAATTAATTAGCGAATGAAGTACTTCCTTAGTCACTATTTCAGATCAAAAATGCGAGCGTCCGTTACGCGACGGGTGCCCATTTTCGAAAGTGTTCACTGCCCTTTCTTTTTGGGTATGATCTGTCCCCACATTGTACATCTGATAAAAGCTTGGTGCTTTGTGTCACACAGAGCAGTCAGTCAAGTTGTAGACAACCTGAGAACAAATATTTTTCTCACAGATGACGAAGGAGAATGGCGACTTGCTGTCGGCAGGGTCGAGTCACGACCGTAGTCAGCAGCTGACTACGGCAAGCTGCTTGCCGCGTCTGATGCCCTGTACATGTAGATATCTATGACAGACAATAAAATTGTTCATCTAAGGCTTAGTCGGCAAGGCAGCAGGGAGGCGAATGATTTTCTCACAGCTAGCCCATGACACCTAAATTCCTATTGACTTTACGTTAACCTTAACAGAATCAAGTTGAGAGCATCATTAAACTGCTTGACTGCGTCGATGGATGGTCATAAGAGCAAAGCAGCGATCCGCCAAAGGCGATACCGAGATTCTAAACGCGCCAACGAGCAACATCGACGTAAAGAAAGAGAGAGAAAGCGAATTGCAAGGGAGAAGATCAAATCGAATGGAGGTGAAGCATTGAGACAACACAGGATGAAGGAGAAAGAGCGCCACAAGAAATACAGATTATTGAAGAAGATAAAGAAGTCTGAGATTATCGCAACGACAGATCAGCCTGAAGAACCTTACAACACACCACAGGCCCTTGGTAAGGCAGTGAAGAGAGCTCAGGACGCTTTGCCAAAGTCTCCAAGGAAGAAGCGACGTGTTTTGGCTGACTTGCTCAGGTCACACAAGCCGAAGATTATATGCCGGCGACGAAGCAAAATAACAGAAGAGGTTTCGAGAAAAGTAAAGGACTTCTATCTCTTGGATAGTATCTCGTGGCAAGCACCAGGCCAGAAGGATATTTTCATTGAGAGAACTGTAGAAGGAAAGCGATATATCCCCAAGCGCTACATGGTGATCTCCATCAGAGAAGCGCATGCAATCTTCAAATTGCAGCATGCTGACGTCGAAGTCGGTCTGACAAAGTTTAGTCTGCTGAGACCACGTCACGTATTCCTGATGTGCAATACACCTCACTCCGTCTGCATTTGTCAAATGCACGAAAACATGCGCCTTCGACTCAAAGCGATCAACTCCGTTGACCCAGGCATCAGCTATCAATTTCGTGAGTTCATATCGACCATCGTTTATGATCAAGAAAGCGAAGATTGCATGTCATCGCAGTGCGAGTTCTGTCGCGATTCTATTGAGAATATACACGTCGATGTTGAAGATGAGAGCCAAGAGATATCGTATCACATTTGGGCTAAGGACACTACAAAGCTGCCACAGTTGATCTCAAAGTCGGAAACAGTCAGAGATATTCTGAAAGGCATCAAGTCCGACCTCAAGCCATTCTTGCTACATACCTTCATTAAAAGGAAGCAACAGGAGTGGTTTGAAATGGCAAAATCTTCGGTAGATGGAAAGACAGTTCTCGTGCAAGTGGATTTCAGTGAAAATTTCACAATTAAGCATCAGAATGAAATCTCAAGTGCTTACTGGAGTCATAAGCAAGCTTCGCTGTTTACTTCTCATGCATGGATAACGGATAACACCAGAGAATCAATTGTGATATGGTCAGACAACTTAGAACACACAAAGTTATCAATCTATGTCTTCGTACAAGAGATCCTCAATCATTTGACCTCGAAGTACATTGACATAAGGCATGTGAATTTTATTTCCGACGGTCCATCTTCTCAGTTCAAGCAGAAATTCTTGTTTAGCAATCTGCACTTGTGGGGCTCGCGCTTCAATATTTCAATCGATTGGAATTTCTTTGCAACGTCGCATGGGAAAGGTGTCGTCGACGGATTAGGAGGATCAACCAAGCGAATGATCTGGAACAGGATTAGATCCGATCGTGTCGTCAACACTCCACGAGAATGCTTTGAGGTAAGTTTCGGCTACATGTTCATGTACGTCTATATTTGATTCAGCTCTTAGTGCATTAGACGACTTGCTATCAATGTGTCTATTACATGTAAATTGAATTAAATTTTAAAGTATGCCGACACATTTTGCTGCCTACATAGGCCTAATTATTATCTGTGTTATAAAGTGGTTGGCGTCAAATTTACGTAGGCCTACATGTATGTGCATCCATAGGCCTATCTTCTGAGGCATACGTATAGTTCTAAATTGTGAATGATTTGATTTTTCCAGCTAGCCAAGGAGGTGTTGAAGACTGTCCACTTCACGTGGATTCCAAATGAAGAGATTGAAACCTTGGCTGATCAAATGGCTCACTATTGGAGTAAAGTGAGATCAATTCCTGGCACGCAGCAAATCCATCAAGTGAAATCAATTGATCATTATCGTGTGGAGGTCTCTGCATTCAGTACAAGCATGGACAGCAGAACAGTGATCTACGCAAATCCACAGAGTAAGTTCAGCATACTGAGACTATCACAATTTACGCGTAAGCTTACAATCCGTGTAATTCAGTGAGCTAAAAATCTGTGTACACGTGGTTTACTTCATCTACGAAAAAGGATACTACGAGTACTGTTTCCACTGCATGCTGAGATACAGTAGGTCAACTGTAGCACAGAATTTCTTTGTCGGGCTATAGGCCTATACTGTTCATACACATGTATATATGTAGCACACGCCTGTGTGCGTACTGCAGGGTGTTTAATATTCCTTTGCAGACGAAGTTGCGCAGACAAATGAAGAAGCAACTGATCGGACCAGCTCTGAAATGCCGGATACAAGCCCTGACGTCCAATGTCTCGTATGTGAGGACTACTGGAGTAACTCTCTACCAGCGGAGAAATGGATTCAGTGTCTGCACTGTAAGGAGTGGGCTCATCAATCTTGCATTGATAGCGAAAAAGACTTGGAAAGCTACACGTGTGACTTGTGTAACATCATTAAAACTTTGTGATTTTAAGACTTCGTGCGCATGTGCTACACTGCATATTTACAGCACAACGTGCGCTGAGCTTCCTAAATACACATTGATTCAAATGGAATGTGAATATTTTGACTGAGTCGAATATAAAGTGGAAGTCTAGAAATTGTGCGTAAATACCAAAAAATCGAGCGTCCGTAACGTTATCCTGCAAAAATCTGTTAGAATATCATACCAGCTGTGCAGTACAATGCTATTCTAAAGTTAAGTCGGGAAAAAGTTGGTTAAAAGTATAATTATCTACGAAATTAGGCACTTGGACAAAACGAGCGTCCGTTACGCGAGCGTCCGTAACGATGGATTGAGGTCTGTAAAATCAAGCCATCTTTGTTAATCATCAAACCAAAAGCATTTTCTTGAAGTTTTGTGTTTCTGGTTTCAGAAAAATGTAATTTATTTGGATTATTTAATGTCAATTCGCAGAGTTTTACATTTTAAAATTAAAAAGTCAAAACGCGTTTTTCTCCGCGAGCGTCCGTTACGGCTACATTTGTGGTCGTAGAATTTGCTACAGTACGAATTTCAAATTGAATTTTTGGTAGTATATAAAGATGGATAGGACGCATATATATCTGCAAAATAAGCGCTCTATGATGTTTTTAAAAGCCTACAGAGCTTCTAAAAGCTTCCGAACGAGCGTCCGTTACTAAATGAAATTGCCCATTAACTAGTGATGATCACAAAACGTGGACCACCTTAATTTTGTCTCATTTACTGAAATTTTGTCAATTGCAGATACAAATATGGCAAATAAACGAAAATGAAGGGTGCAATAAACTTTTCTTTGTTGATTAGTGGCTCTTTAGAGTCAGTTGAAATGGGCCCATGTTAGGTTCTCTGGTGATCAGTAATATTTCGTAATGTCACTAACCAGAAAGTTCAATCACTTGTCGAAACCGGGAAGGTTTTTGATCAGGCGGTTGATTACTTCTTAATCTAAACGCTCCCACTTTTGCCTTAGCAAAGTTTCAAGTCGAGGAAGACCATCTCCAGGAAGGATTGATCGTCTCACACCACGCTTCAGTAAACTCCAGACATAACAATTGAATCGAGGTCTGGTGAGCAAGCGGGCCATTTCAAAGTTCACATGACGGCTTGAGCTTTGAATGAATTGGCTGCACAAATGTGACAAGTGGCGTTGTTATCCATGTAAATCCAGTCGGAGGAATGAGCCTTTGGAAAGCATTCACATATCCATCGGAATTCATGTTATCCCTTTGGATATGGAGATCAGATCGACCATTCATCCATATCGCAGCCTAAATCAACCATCTTCCACCTCCTTCATTCACACGCAATGTCAACTGATGAGGAAATGCGCAACCTGACTTCATCCAAACTCTCAAACGACCATCGCGACCTCTGAGACAGACAGAAGCTTCATCACTCCAAACAACTCGATTCCATTGAGAATGCCAGTGGAAATGTTGCATCTCCCACTTCAGCCTCAGACTCTTGTGGTTGGCGGTCAATTTGATCCCTCATAACTTCTTACGGCTTTTGAAGTGCTCATTTTTCAGGCGACGTCTCACTGTCATGGCAAAAACCGTCGGCTGTCGAACTGAACTGCTCAATTCGGCTGAAGACAGAAAATGATCGTTTCTTACTAAAAGAGAATAATCATCCGATCTGTTCGAAAACGTGTCTTTCTCTTCCGATCAGATCCAGCTTTTCTGGAAAGGGAGAATAAATTAGTGTTCCACCTGTGGACGGTGGTCTTTGGGACGTCTGTACTTTTCGGCTAACCAGCAGTTCGGACTGTCCTTCTGACAAAAAAGAGAGAGACTTTGCCCTTCAAAACCACTTTCACAAGCTTCGAAGCAGTCATCATGACATAAGATGAATTCAAACCGAATGGAAATTTTGCTTGCAACTTATCTGGGTCAACATTTGATCTGGTTATGTAGACGTCTAGACACCATATATATTGAAGCCTGAAATGACCTTGTTAGAGCCAGACGATGTAAACAACTTTTAAGCAATCAATAGAAGCAGAAAATTATGCAATGAATTCGTGACATCATGACCTCTAAAAGTACACCGATTTCGACGAGCAGTACATTAAAAAAAATGCTCAGAGAAAGTCCTTTCACCTTGTATCTGATTCATCGCCATGCTCACATGCATTCACACTGAAAATTTGAGATTTCTGGTATTGGCGATTTTCATATTTTGACCTCCATCCACCTTAAACATAATACTCCGGCAGCCAGAACGAGTTTCTGCAGGGAACGAGGCCGAAAGTGAGACTTTCACAGAATGATTTCACACCATATGCCTATTTCGAATCGGCACGTCTGCCGAGTTCTAGTGAGTTCCTCTTCTTGTCAGATAGGATCAAAGAAATACACATGCAAACCCAATGGGACGCAGATTTAAGATTTTGACTAAAATGAAACTTTGTATCTTTTCTCAGATTAAACGAAAAGTACTAAACCCAGAGTCATAATTTTTGGAATGAACTGTATTCAGCTTTCCTTTCATGTCCATGCCACCCATTTGTATGATCAACTTAGTTCACTTAGCAGTGTCAAATTACATACATTGTAGACATGGCTCCAACAGAGCACCTAACTCAAGACTGCTTATGAAAGTTGAAGTAAGCACGCTTTTGGGAAATATGAGATCTTTTCAGTAAGAGGTAACTGCATGTCAATTGCTAGCTTAAAAGTTACAGCCGTTCAAGATTGAGCATCTTCAAAATTTTGTAAACGAACATCTTTCAGGAGAAGCGTTTAACCCTTTCATTATTATATTAATTCAAACTGAAAGTTATTTTTGAAAAAAATCAAATGCAATTTGTGGGTAATCTAGGCATCATCGTCCTGGAGGAGATGCTAGAGGAGAAGGCTTGGAGAGATGCCACTAGAATTGCATTGTTTTCCTCTTTCTAGTGGTCATAAATTTTTGCCGTTTTGGGGTCAACATTGCTACACAATGTTGTCACAAAAAATGTATGGCGAAGCATGTGGATATCAACAGTTCTCATACATCAGCACTTCACAATCATCGGCAGTTTTCAGGATATTGGCATTCTTATTCCAGTGGTTCGTATATATCGGCAGTTCGCACGTATTAGCAGTTTGCCTGTTTCAGAAACTTTTCTTTGTTATTTATTGAGGCGCCAATAAATGTGGATTCCATTGGAATAAAGAAAATGACAGCCAGAATGTGATACAGACGATCCGAGGAGACGAAAATGACAAATGACCGACAGATTAATAGTACAACAGATTAAGACTTTATTATCATTATAAAAAATGATGATGAGATCGTGAGAGCGCTTGTGTCTGTATTTGATAAACCTGGCGCGTTTAACTGATCGCATTAGTTTTCATTTTAGTAGTTTTAATCTCCTCTTAATGTGCAGACTTGAAAATCATACACCTGTAACCAGAGATTCAGTTGGAAGCCAGCCTGATCGGGTATCAAGAATCCTTCAGTCAAGCAACAATGATCGTCATTGAGATAGGCGCTAACTGTCATTCATTCCCAATCATGTTATCTAATCGAGAGTGAAATGCGGTGGACAGCTCGAGTAGAAACTATTTCAACGTGTCAGACAGTACGACAGAAGATCCGCCTCCAATCAGCAGACTATCTGACAGAATGAATGATTATAAGATGAAATATGTCAAGATGATTTTCAAGCTAAAAATGTCTATTTTTAAAGATTTATCACAGATACTGCATTCCAGGATTTACTTTTTATGTTGTGAGTCACATTTGAATCCCTCCTTGTGAATTTTAGTTATATTCTCAAGTTTCAAGTTGACCGGCGCTGTAGCCTTGCGGCAGAGTGTTCTCTCTGCGTCCTGGAGACCTTGGTTCAAACTTAGGTTGAGACAAACCTAGGACTTTTAAAACATATACACTCTGCAATCTTGCTAAACGCTCAGCACAAAAAAGAATGAGATTGGGAAAAACAACAACTCGGCCACATGGAAGAAAGGCTCCATGCCAAATGTGTTTCCGAGTATAAACAAGGTTTATTTATGTATTTATTTTATTTTATTTGAGGAAACTTTCAATCTTGGTTTAACCTTCGCCCAGTGAATTGGAGAGGGAACAATATAACAGTTGGAAATTGATGGTTGACTTTGATAAACGTCAAGTTTTCGTCAGTTATCACATGAAAATACATGTATCTCATTCATGTCACAAAAATCGCAGAAATAAGTCTATAATGTCTATTTTAATCAGAAACAAAGTAATCCTGTCTCCTTGAAACTACTGAGCAGAACTAATTGGAAAAGCAAATAGAGAAAGTCACTAATCAAATTCTCATAGACAAATTTTGTCCACATAAAGCTAGTCTGAAATCAATACGAAGTCAGCATAAGTCTTTGGATGTTTGCAAACTGTCTGGAAATTGAATGATTCTTTCTGTCACTGAGCAGAAATTAAAGATTTTAATTCAATTGTGTACTGACTTCTTATCATTCATTTGAATGTGCATAACTTGAAATGATCTTGATGCTTTAAAATTTGACGATAAGTATGGAGCTGAAAAGAATCTCAAGATCAATTGTGAACAGTGACCAGCACAGTATTTTCTATGATGTCATCCGTGGAGCAGTTTCTTAATGCTTTTCAAAGGTGATTGCTTCCTAATTACGAGCATCACACCGTGCCTTTCATAGATAAAGAGTAGAGCATATCTTCAATTTGACAGAGATGACTAGATTTGGCTACATCTCTTCCCTTGTGGGCTTGCATTCCCCTCTTGGTCAATGTACAAGTAGCTGCGATGCGATAACTGGTCCCATGATGATTAATGCATTGGATAAGTCGATGCAGTTGAAAAGCCCAGGGAAGACAGTGCGAAATGGCGAAGCTTCCAATGTGCCTTTTATACATTTCACAAATAGTGATGCAATATGCGTGAATTCTTCGATTAACCTGCACTCACAGCTTGGATTTGGAACGTTGGCTCAGTGCACAGTGACAGTCAAATGCCATTAGTCTCACGATGGTTGAATTTTCGGAACATCCATAGTACTGGGACATTAATGCGCCAGGGCTCAAACCCCGAAATTATTATGTAACTGCAATTTCATATTGGTATTTGATGTGCGCTGTTGATGCATTGAAATTGGAAGCAGATGCTCATTCTACAGCCATATAGATAATACAATTCAGAGAAATTCCACTGGTTGTCAATAAAAGTGCACTTGGCCAAAAGTTCTGAGTTTCTTTGAACCTGAAGGTTGTGTAATGCGCGTGAGATGCGACGATAATGCCTCAATTACTAATTAGCTCTTGAATAGAGCTTTTTATGAATAATATTCGGTGTGTTTGCAATCATTCATTGAATGGGTTTGCTTCTGATGCCAAAGACCTGGGAGTACAATATCAACCTACCATTTGAATTGCATGTGTCAACTTAGCAATGCTTACAACAGAAATGGTTGATCAACAGGTTCATGAAACTTAATAGGAATCTCACTGTTTTATAAATTTTGTATTTTCATAATTTTCTATTCATTCTGGGTTAAATATCACATTTTTATGTTAAAACGTTCATGCGATGCATGCGCATAATGAAGCATGGCATGTTAATATTCGAAGAAGCATTTTATCGAGTTCGGAAATTGCAATGAGCTTTAAATGGCAGCCCCGTTAAGAACTTGTCTTCAAATGCCTCTTTTTATATGGAACCTAATGCAGATGGACTCGGCATCAGCTTGTGCTACAGCTAAGCGTTCCTTCTCTTAGTGCGGAAATTTGACCTTTTCCAGAGGATAGCACGGTGTTGTGAAACAGCTTGTCTGCCTTGGACATTGTTGTCTTTCTTTGTTTCCTAGTTCTCCTTAATTTGCCTTAAATATGACTATTTATCGCGTTAAGTCCTCTCTTATTTCATTTACATGTTAATAAGTGGATTATTGCTGTAGTAATTATTGAAATATATTCATTATACAGTTTAAAGATAACGACAATATACGTACTGTCTTGTCTTCTTAGTGTGCACTCTACCGTATTTCCTCTTTTACAAACCAGGATATATTACAACCTAGACCTCCAATACAACCCGAGCTTCCTACAAAAACCAGGTTCTCACTTTTGCTATGTCTTTCCGAAAATATCTAAGATCGCCTTGAAAAGTTATCAACCTAACGACTATTATTCATCAGGTTCTCGGCAGAGCAGTGCCATCAATTAATTCGATAGTCAGTGACCAGTCTAAAAAGGCGAGGTTAATTGGAAGAATAACGAGTTCTGAGAACTGAGTATCAGGGCAGGTATCGGCTTATCATGATCACTAGCAACCTAACTATATATCAACATTTTTCGCATCAATCAGTGGCTGCCGCGTGGTTAAGCAATAATCGGTTGAAAGGGGTGAAGAAACTTGATATGTCTGTCATATGAAATATAACCAATACACTGCTATTCTCTTAATCAAAAATCGAAAAGTGTAAAAGCTATCCACGTCTAATACTCTTCAAAGGCTGAGCATCAGATAATTGTCGTAAAGAATGCTGTTTAGTGTTTAACCCAAAATTTTGAAATCGCATTGTATACAAAGAAAATATTTTTACTGATGATTCAATAAATCAGACTTCCAATAATGCCCAGGTAAGTACGTGTGTAGAGTCAAAATGAAATAAATCCCTGTGAGTTGTATCAGAAGAAGTGCAGTGGTCTGCCTGAGCGACAGTGATTTTCAAGGATGGCATGTAAGCGCTATACCTATATGTATACGCGCAAATCCTAAAAGGCCAACTTGAAAACTGCTCACGTTGTATCCTCTGGCAACTTCCTTTCTGCATCTGAGTGTAAATTTTAGTTGTGCAATATTAGACTAAATCACATATCCTATAATTTTTTCAAAGACTTGACTATGTAAATCCACGAACATCATAACAGTAAAACAATAACTTACCGTGGACGGCTGTAGACAAAATCAATATGTGGAGTAGGATGGAGATGGAAAACATCTTAGAAAAAGATGAAGAAATAAATCGGATGGAGTCATTAACAATATCTGCTCCCTCAGTAGCCATTAAAGTTGGATGGGAGGACCACACACAACCACAGCACTCGGATTCGATCGAGATGCAAGTGACGCAGCTCTGCGTGCGTTCGCGCTAAAAGCAATGTCGCCACAGGCGTGGCGTCGTGATCAGGACGCCGAAACGCTAGACCAGTCGGCGCCGACAGACAAGAGCACGACGACGAGGAAAAGAAAATAGGCAAACGATGACATGTCCAGAGACTGTCCGAGTGCAAGTCACAGCTGATTCAACACTGATTTGTCAACCAACAGCTGATTCTAAATCTCAACCAGCCAATCAGAGCGGAGATAATTTTGTACAAGAAACTGTTTTGAAGAAATTTTGCTTGATTGTTTTGAGTAGAGTATTTCGCTTCATTGATGTTGCACTTTCAAGTAGGAAGAGTTTCCAAATAGTGGCCTATTTAAGGGGATGCAAAGGAGAACGTTCTCATATATCAACTATAAGTACAGGATTCTTAGCTCACAATAAACTTTCCCAAGGTGAAGTTAGTCTATACGTCTTATTATCCTTTGAAATTGCATGAGCTATTCAGACAGCGATATTGTAGGAACGACTGAATGAATAGATGGGGAAACAACCGGTGGAAGGTACTGAGTACCTATACTGTACATAAGGCCGGACCTTGGGATTTGGGTCAAACTTGGGTTTTCTATTAACCCTCCAGGCGGTGGGCCCTTCAGCCACCTTCCAGGCGGTGGGGGGGGCATATTTATGCCCCCCCCCCAGGATATCCTAAACTAAGTGTGCGAATTTTATGAAATGCTGGCCCTTACACATTTCGGACATGCTGAATTCAGTGGTGCCATTTGCATTACTTAATTTGACTGTCTTCATGCTATAAATAGCATTTCAAAATTTGAAAATGCGTTTTTTTTCAGAAAAATGTATTTTTTATGTTTTTAGCGAAATTTTATCATCAGATTATCGCAAAAATTGACTCAAACATGTTTCAAGTTCTCTGAATACAATGGTGATGTTCGCATTGCTTAAAAATTTGAATATATGCATAAATAGCATTTTAAATTTTGAAAATTTATTTGTTTAGTTATTATCAAATAAAATTATATATATAGTTTTTTTTTGAGATAATCAACAGAGAGGACTCTAAAAATATTGAAACATTTATCACTCTTATTAAAAGAGCTTTTTGTTAATGTCATAGAAGCATATTTGATTCAAACAAATGTTTTTCATTGTTGAATACAACTCAAGTTGATCAAATTTGGTTACAGCTGATTATGAAGAAAACTGTTACCGATTCCAATGCAGTCAAATTAGTCACGCAATAGCGCCTTCGGCGTGTTTGTAAGTGATGAAAGGATGCAGTGGGAAGGCGATTGAACGTGATACGCAGACTTATTGCCTCTACTGCCAAGGTGTTTAGAACCAAGGTGTTTAGAAAATCTTTTATAGTGTTTAGAACTCATTTTTTCTACAAATTTTGAAAACAGTATTCCATATATTTATGTTCAAATAGTACATGTACATGCCTACATGTAGAAAATACATTGCCTACATGTAGAAAATACATAACATATACATGTGAATATATTTTCAATACATAACAGTAATGAAAAAGATGTAAAAACTAATATTACTCTATAAAGTACTTACAATATCATTGTAAGTAGTATATGCAGCTTATTTTCAAATTTGAATTGGTAAACCGTGATAAGCATAAAGTTATTTATAGTCAAATAAGTTATTCTATACGTAATGAGTGATTCCAAGCAATAGCAATTCATTCATAGACAAAATTTCTGAAGAATTTCACTGATTTGATAAAATTTCGAAAGTACTTTTCAATAAAAGGTCATGTAAAGGTCGTTTCTGTGATCCAATTTTAATAATTTTACAGGAAATTGTCAAAAATACGCAAAAAATAAGCTACTGAAAATTTCAGAATCATACGTTTCATATTTCATGAATTAGATCAAAAAATACAAAGGGGGGGCATAAATATGCCCCCCACCGCCTGGAGGGTTAATGCTGAATATAAACAGATCTACAGATCAAGTTGCAAAAATTGATATTTTGATTTGAATCTCAGGAGAGCTACAGGAAAACGGCATAAAGTTCTGATATTTTATCAAATTTCCACTGGATTCACAGAATATTTCTAAAGTGAAATAGTACTTGTGATTATTAGCTTTTTCATTCTGGGCTTGACAATGCCGCGCATTCATTACAAATTGTATCTACTGTAGGCTTACACGTATTTTGTTGAATTTGTGCATATTGAATTTTTATAGATTCCGTACATTTTATATCTTCGCAGTTATCTTCTCACCCATAACCATTTGCGATAGCCGACATTTGCCCAAAAATAAATTCATTCAGATTTCGTATTCTAAATATGTTTAACCATGCATTTACTGCGCAGCTACAATATTTATCAAGTTTATTTATATTTCTGAATGATAAAATGAAATTAATTGCTTTGCTATGAGCAATGTGTAACTCAATCATAATTAAATCAAAGATCTTCAATTAGTCAGCATATCAGTGTAGGTTAAATTAGAAGAAAACTTTATGACGTAATACATGTACTTAGACAATTAATTACAATTATTGCAATAATAAATCGTTTCCCACTAATACCACACTTCTCATGGGCCCAATAGGAATTTTGGCTCATAGAAGAATCTTTATGTCAGCACAAATACAAAGAATGCACTTCGTTTACTTGATTTCATTCATTTATTTAAACTTATGCTTGGGTTTTGGGTTTTGACTTCAAGTGTTGGCCCAAATTGCTGTACAGTAATGTGAACGAAAAGTGAAGAGCAATGGAAATTTGATTAGGCTCGTGTCAACAGATCGAGATGATGCTAAATCGATACAGGCAAAATTGCTGCTTGGTTTGCTGGGGGTTGCTTGGGTCTTGGACCCAAGGCTTGGGTGTCAAACCAACCCCAAACCTAAAAGACGAAGTAAATCTTCTGCTGTTAGTCTGTGTAAATCCAATTTTTTCTCCCTCGGTCTCGTTCTATTTTTTCGACGCTATTTCACATGATTATAGGCCATCTTTTGGCATTGCAATCGGTTTTCATAATTTTCAGAGTAATTAAAGTATTGGAGGGTATGTATTCTCCTCAAATTCCAACAGTAGTGATATTTGCTAATCACACTATTTATAAATCAGCTGAATGTAACTAAATTTAGTTGTGTAGATACTAATGACCACTGCAGTAGTTAGCCCTTTGAGTTAGCATATAGCTACTGCAATTATCTATCATGTAGGCTAAGCTTATTATGTACTACAGTGTACTGGATAACCTATATTGTACAGTTTTACGGTGAGGCTTGTCTAATAGCAAGGCCCATAATAATGGTATGGGGTCTATGGTAGCTATAATTTTTCATAATGTTGGGCTTGGATCATCAAAATTCTTGTTTAGGTTGTTTGGGCTAGGGGTAAACCCAGGCAAAACCCATGGGGTGACCAAACCCAAGCCCTGCAGCAACCTTGATACAGGCGTACATTGTCATTTATAGAATCATCGGCAATATGCATAACTGCTCTACAGTATTCAATGCTTTCATCGATAGCCGTAAATCCAACTGAAGGAAGTAAACAGTTTATTATAGTAGCAGCTCAGAAGTCATAGACGGCTACACAGAACCATAGAAACCAAATTTCACGTTCAGGTTAGTCCAGTTTATGTTGGTCCTATACTTTCTGTTATATTGAGGTAGCCTTGATACCACATAGACAAGATTAAAACAAGTAGGAAATGGAGCATATCAGTACCTTCGTGCATCCAATAAGGAACGCATTACGAATGCATCGATACATTGGATTATTCATCGCATATACTCTCAAAAAATATCTTTGATTTTCATCTTTTCTTTAGATTTTTTCTACATGTGCAAAGTAGTAAAATAAGCATTGGATTTTATAGCACGCTATACAGCGAAAAAACACAGATTCTGTTATGAATAAATGTTAAGTTCAAGTTTTTGTATTCCATTTTTCCTTTAAACGAAATAAGTACGGATATATATAAGTACGGATATATACAAAACGGATTCAAACCGAAAGTTTGAAACTGGTATTAACTTGTAATACATTTTCATTCGCGAACAATAATTATAAACAGATAAAAGGTACTGCTATGGGGACAAAGGTGGCTCCCAGCTATGCAACATTAACCCTAGGATATTTAGAAGTCAAATTGAAAGAAACCATGGTATTTACGTGGGGTGAAGAAATTACAAATTCCATAATCAAGAAATGGCGAAGATATCTTGATGACTGCTTCGTAATTTGGGATTATGATCTTGATCGGTTGGACACATTCAAAGACTTATTGAATAATTTGGATCCAAATATTTCATTTACAATGGAAGTTAGTGATTGCGAAATTGCATTTTTGGACATTTTAATCATTCGAAAAGAAAACCGTGTTATTACTGATATGTATTATAAATCTACGGACACTCATCAATACTTGCGTTTCGAATCTTGTCATCCCCGTCATATCAAGCGTGCTATTCCATATAATTTGGCCAGACGAATCTGCACCATCGTAAATGATGATATTTTACGTGATAAACGCCTAAATGAATTAAGAATATTTCTTCAGAATCAAGGATATCCTTTTAATTTGATTGAAGATGGTATAAAAAGATCTTTATCTGTGAGTCGTGCTTTTCTGCTAGAGCAACAAAACAAAAATAAGAATAATACTGATGAATTCAATACTATTGCTTTTGTTCATGCTCATAATCCAAACAATGTAAATATTATTCCTATTGTTAATCATATAAATTCTTTACTTCTTGATGATCCTCAAACTAAAAGTATTTTTGAACAAAAACAATTCATTGTAAGTAAACGTCAACCTAAAAATATTAAAGCAATAATCTGTAAATCTAAATTTGAGTCTAATGAACAATTCTGTGTAAGAAAGTGCAACAATTTGAGATGCGGAACCTGCGAATATATTATGACTGGTGATTCATTTGATTTTAAGGGAAAGATTTTTAAAGTGAAAAGTAACATGTCATGTGAAACAAGAAATGTAATTTATGTAATTAGTTGTTGTGGTTGTGGTGAATATTATATCGGCGAAACAGGAAATACGATCCGTGCTAGAGTGAGGGTACACAAGCAACAAATAAGTCATCCAATATACAGACAAATACATCTAAGTGAGCATATTGAATCTTGTGGTAAATCCCGTTTTTATATATTTCCCTTTTATAAAATTTTTGATGATGATATAAATATACGTAAGAACAAAGAAAAATACTTTATAAATATTTTCCATCCTACTCTCAATTGTGCATAATCTATATTGTATATCTACATTTTACTTTTTTATATATCTATTGATTCTTATTCCACGATTACAGAATTTCAATGATATACTTCTGAATACATATTTCTTCGTTGTCAGTTTTCTATGCATGCATGTACATTGTAATTCAAATTTTTCTAACATGTCACTATTTGTTATGCACCTGAAGAAGGAAATATATTCCAGAAAGCGCTCGTGCGAATTAATAGTTTGAAGTGTTTTCATTCATTATTTTATTATATATAATTCCAATTGCTGTGTTTCCCTTTCAATATTTGTTGTATTTTTGTATACAACAAAATTGTATATATATATATATATATATATATATATATATATATATATATATATATATATATATATATATATATATATATATACGACAAATAGTAACCCACGCAGAAGGCAAAAAGAAAAAGCACAATTTTGTAGCCCAAACCGGTTTCACCTGTGTTCCAGGCTTCTCACGGGCAACTGAATTATATTACAAAAATTCGAACTGAAGCATGCAAATGATCAACATAACATAATAGATATATGACACTAATCATATGTACTGAAATGGAAAAGGAAATCATAGATTTTCCGGGATGAGCACGGTGAGATTCTATGGTACTGGTGCATGTTACTCACTTAATGATTTACATTTAGTTTTGGTTTTAAGATATTTATACACATTTTTTCTTTTAGTTCTCTCATGCCTCTGTCACTTCCATTCGGTAATTTATATATTGGCATAATCCAGAATGGGGGATCTTCATTTTTTGCACATGCAGATATGTGTTTGCTGGCGTGTAAAATGGCATATTTATTTTCTCTAACCTGCTGTCTATGCACCCTTACTATAGAACGAAAAATATCTCCTGTTTGCCCCACATAAAGCTCACCACAACCCCCACACTTCGTAGCATATGAGATCCTTTGTGTTACAATTCATATTTGATCTAATTTCGAATATGTTATTTCTAAGTTGATGTAGTAATAAAGGAGGCTGACGGTATGAACGTCTTATTCTATAATTTTTAAAAGTCGACGTCACTTTCAAACTATTAAATATAGGATTGACAATATTCTGGAAGATCGCAGGATTATTCGGGTTGAATGTAGTAACAAAAGGAACAAGTAAGTACGAATCCCCTATACTTTGGCTAGAAGAATCAATAACATTGTCTCCAAATCTGAAAGAAAGATGATGCGGTATGATGAACTACGAAACCAATGGATATCCACAGCCTTTAATAAGTGATGCAATATCCAGAGCTGAAAACAAAATTACTAACAAAAAAGAACGAGCAACATTCGCACTTACTTGTTCCTTTTGTTACTACATTCAACCCGAATAATCCTGCGATCTTCCAGAATATTGTCAATCCTATATTTAATAGTTTGAAAGTGACGTCGACTTTTAAAAATTATAGAATAAGACGTTCATACCGTCAGCCTCCTTTATTACTACATCAACTTAGAAATAACATATTCGAAATTAGATCAAATATGAATTGTAACACAAAGGATCTCATATGCTACGAAGTGTGGGGGTTGTGGTGAGCTTTATGTGGGGCAAACAGGAGATATTTTTCGTTCTATAGTAAGGGTGCATAGACAGCAGGTTAGAGAAAATAAATATGCCATTTTACACGCCAGCAAACACATATCTGCATGTGCAAAAAATGAAGATCCCCCATTCTGGATTATGCCAATATATAAATTACCGAATGGAAGTGACAGAGGCATGAGAGAACTAAAAGAAAAAATGTGTATAAATATCTTAAAACCAAAACTAAATGTAAATCATTAAGTGAGTAACATGCACCAGTACCATAGAATCTCACCGTGCTCATCCCGGAAAATCTATGATTTCCTTTTCCATTTCAGTACATATGATTAGTGTCATATATCTATTATGTTATGTTGATCATTTGCATGCTTCAGTTCGAATTTTTGTAATATAATTCAGTTGCCCGTGAGAAGCCTGGAACACAGGTGAAACCGGTTTGGGCTACAAAATTGTGCTTTTTCTTTTTGCCTTCTGCGTGGGTTATTATTTGTCGCATTAATTTCCATTTTTTGATTTCACTATTATATAAACTAAATAAGACAAATCAAAATGCTTGAATTATATCCAAAAATGATCCCAAAAGAAAACACAGTATCAAGTAAAATCCCCGACCGGTTTCACTTCATTCTCAAAAGCCTGTCAAGGGAATGATTTATTAATTAAATCTATGTATAAACATAAAATTCAAACTGAAATAGCATTCAGCGTAGGTTTCAGCAACTCAATGATACGGCGTTCCATAGCTTCCCTATCAACCTTGGTGTTCGACGGTGACATCTGATAGAGAGGAGCAGCCTCAAATTTCTATGATAATGAACTCCCTCACGAAGCTATGTGCTTGCTCATGCCTTCCTACACTCAGAACGAAACATTTGCTGCCTATGTACTGTGAGCCTGTTCTTGAAAATATCTCCGGTATGACCTATATAGAATTCTTGGCAACCTAGGCACCTAATAAAATAAATAACATTCTTCGAAGTACAACTGAGATTACACTTTACCTCAAAGTTTCTTTCGCAATTACCAACCTTAAATTGGATGGTTTTTCCCGTTACTAAGATATCACAGCAACCGCACCTAGGTTATTCACACTTAGTAATCCCGGTTATAGTCCTTCTATTGCTATTACTCAAGATATTCAGGAGAGAACTAAGTTGCCTGAAAGACCGAATCATTCTAGTCTGCTTAAAGGGTTCTATTGATCTAAGACTGTTATAGGCTGGAGCGACCACCTTCGAATATAGATTTCGATTGTTCTTATTAAAGGTGCATACAAAAGGAATAACGTCATCATTGATAGCAGACGTGCTTCTGTCACTGGGTCTGGCATTAAGTACGTTTTTGGCACGTTCAACTTGGCGATCGTTTAGTGATTCCGGATAATTTAATCTCATGAGAGCATGCTTCAATTCGCAAAGTTGTTTCTTTTGATGACGTTCATCAGAGACGATCCTATAAATACGCGTAGCTAAACTAAAAGGTATATTTACCAAAACATGTTTAGGATGACCTGAGTTAAAAGGAATATATGTACGACTGTCAGTTACTTTACGATGAATATTAGTTTCTAACTTATTATTAGATTTATATAAGTGGACATCTAAGAAATTTATGCAATCAGTTTTACATTCTAGGGTAAATTTTATATTATTGTTCAATCTATTTAAAATGTTATTGAATTCTGTTATACTGCCATATTTGTTGTTCCATAAAATAAAGCAATCATCTATATAGCGAATCCAATTATTCCTTACAAAAGTTGCACTCTCATGATCATAAACATCCTCAACGATTACGTACATTCTTTGTTCAAGGTATGCCATTACAAGTATTGCATATGTAGGGGCCATTTTTGTGCCCATGGCAGTACCCGCTATCTGTAGATACTTCTTATCCTCAAACGTGAAGTAGTTGTTTTCTAATATAATTTTGATTCCACCTATTAAGAAATCCTTTAAGAACCTTGAAGGAATAACGGTTTGTCCAATGTCTGATCTCAGCCAAAAGTCAATAGATTCTAAACCCAGTGAATTCTGAATGCTTGTGTATAAAAATACTACATCAAGCGAGACAAAAAGAATATATCATCTGTATTATCAAAATTAGAGTTAGAAATTTTATCAATGAAATGGTAGGTATCTCTACAATAACTTGGCATATATGTGTATATGTGTATTTAATAAATTAAGGCTGCCAGTCATAGGACTTATTATTTTAGTTGTTTGGGTTATAAGTAGTAACAAAGGGTAAAATCGTTTGATCATTCTTGCTGCCATCATTTTCAGTATTTCTGTTGTTAGCAGATTTGGCTTTCACAATTGCGTCATTTATCAAAGTATGAGGGTAGTTCAACTTTATCAACCTATTTTTTAACTCGAGCAATCTATGAGATTTCCTATCTTCATTTGATGCGATCGCAGTAATTCTCTTGGCTAATGTGTATGGTATATTATTCAAAGTGTGCCTTGGATGACTCGAATGATACGGCACATAATTCAAACAGTCCGTTGGTTTTCGGAATATATCTGTCTCAATCTTTTCTTGGCTTTTATAAACAGTGACATCTAGGAAATTGATATATTTCTCTCCAATTTCTTTAGTAAATTTTATCGCAGGATGAATATCATTTAACAAGCAATGAAAATCTTCTATGTTTCCGAAATCGTCTTTCCATAATACAAAGCAATCGTCTAAATATCTTATCCAAGATGACTTAAAAGCGTCTATCAAAGAATTATTCCAAACAGTCGTCAACGAATTATATAAAATTGATTCAATATATCCCATAGTCAAAGATGCATAAGAAGGGGCCATCTTGGTCACCATGGCAGTACCTGAGATTTGTAAAAAGGTCTTGTCGTTAAATATGAAATAATTATTATTCAAAATCATTTCCACGGCTTCTATGATGACTGAAGCAGTAAATCTAAGTGGTATATATTCTCTCTGGTTATTGATCCAAAATGTAATGGCTTCCATACCTAATGTGTGAGGTATGCTGGTGTACGTAGTGAGATCACGTCAAAAGTTGCGAACATGTCATTGGTTCTATCTTTGGGTAAGTTATTTATAAAATGATGGGTGTCTCTACAGTAACTAGGAAGCTTTTGGACGAGGGGCTTCAAAACCTCGTCAATCAGCTCGCTTAGCCTACTAGTAGCAGAATTAATGTCATTGATAATAGGTCGAAACTTCAGGTTGATGGGGGATGAACCTGCACATATCGAAGATTATCAGGATCGCATTTTTCAAAAAAGTCATTATGTTTGTGAAGTTTAGGCAAACCATATAAATACGAAGTTTTTGGGTGAAATTTTGTGATATAATTAAGCTCTTTTTTGGTAAGACAATTATTATGTATAGCTAAAAGGTTCTTTATTTTGTTCAAGGTAGAGTATGGATTATATTTTTCGATTTGTATATAAGTTGTCGAATCATTTCAATGCTCTTCCTGAACAAAGAATGATCAAAGAAGATCAAGAATGATCAAACGATTTTACCCTTTGTTACTACTTATAACCCAAACAACCCTGCAGTATATAATAAAATAATAAGTCCTATGACTGGCAGCCTTAATTTATTAAATAAATTCAAAGATAAAAAAATAATTCGGTCTTTTCGTCAGAGTAAATCTTTACTGAATATATTAAAAAATAAGCAAAACAAGCAAAATAATGGTGTAAGTCGGTGTGACGATAAAAAGTGCAAATGTTGCGATCACTTGATCACCGGTGAGCATATAAAACTTAAAGTCAACGGCGCCTATATTGACTTCAAAATTCGGCATTATTTCAATTGTAATTCTAGTAACATTACACTCTTTAGAAAAATTAATGTTACATACGGGTTTATTTACGTGTGAAATTTAATTTACCCCTCTTTCCTATCTTATGATAGTCTATTATGTTTCTTCCTCGATACTAGAGCATTTTGTGAGAACTAATGTATTTATTGTAAAGATGTATATGAAAGTCAATAAGCAATCAGTATCGGGTGATAACTCCACGAGCTGCGATCATTCATACATTGTATCAATGAGTCATTAAAAGATCGTGGCACCAATTGCCATTTGGACAAGACCAATGTTTCAGTTCTTTTATTGTTTTTACGGAAGTGGAACGACAATATTGCTTTTCCAACCAAGGAAATTCCAAACATGCTCTATGGGATTCAAATCAGGGCACTTATCGTATTTCACACTGCTACTTAAAGAATGCTAACTGCACTCGCTGTGTGAGCTGGTCCACTATCTTTCTGAAAGATTAAAATACACAAGCGTCAATATACAGTCCACACTGTTAAACCTTTTGCCTCCACAGACACAGAAGCCGTCTTGTAGACGATAATTTGTGAATTGCAACAAGTCTGATTAGACGTCGGTTGCTTCGAGATGTCGTGATTCTTTTCCGTCAAGATCAAATACCATTTTTGCATTTCTTAACACCAAATTCTCTTTGCCAACGTCGGAGGGTTCTGGAAATGCAGCCTATCACACAATTCTTCGGTTGTAAGCTGCTTTTCACTTAAACCAATTGCATAATATCCCCTAAGAGAATCAATGTCTCTAGTCTATCGATCAACCATGATCATAAACTCTTCATTTGATAATGATAAATGAACAAGTAATAATGAGCGATAACTACGGTACTGCACTTATACTTCAGATGATAGCCTAAGGCTCACTATCTATGTACACGGCATATGCTTGTGCATTAGCTTGGTATGAGCTGAATTTGAATGAAAATCATGATTAGGTTACCAACTTCCTAACAAATGAATGGGGCAATGTAACAATAGTTATGATTATGTATCGAATTACGCGTATAATGGTCTTGTGGATGAGTCCAAATACTTTTCTGAAAGTATTTTCTCTTGTCTGTACAGTGATATGTGTTTCATTTGTCTAACCTATGATTTTGATGCCAAAACTTTACTTCAAAGAAAAGTAGCTATTTCTGACAAAATTTCATGTAGTAGACAACCGTTCAAGGATGTAGCCAATAATCATAGTGAATCTTCAAGAGGAGATCAATAGCTTTCAAATGATATGTGACACTTTTGTAATCAAATGAAATGAATGGCCGTAGACACTGAGATATTTCAACACTTCCACTGATGTAACATTAATTTTGCTAAAGAGTGTATATACATTCTGAAATGCAAAGGTTGTGATGATTTCTACATTGGGCAAACTGGTGATATCTTTCGGAACCGCTTGACCGTTCACCGCCAACACATAAACAATCCGAATATCTCTGTGTTGTATGTTAGCAAGCACATCAGAGAGTGTTGCCGACATCAAGAAATCAAGTTTGAAGCTGCGCCTATATTTCAATTGTCAGACAGAGCTCATAGAGTAGAAAGGGAGGCAAAAGAGAGATATTTCAAATTTATATTCAAACCTCCATTAAACTGCCTATGAGCTCATTTTATTTCATTTATTTGCGTCTGATGAAGTGGTAACCAATAAACCACAGAAACCGGTTACGCAAAAACTGGTTTCATCGCCTTTCATTTTTATACATCTATTTGAACGTCTCCATTACTTATTTCCCTATATATATATATATATATATATATATCTATATATATATATATATATATATATATATATATATATATATATATATATATATATATATATATATATATATATATATACAAGGTGTTTCAAAAGTAGGCTAACAGTTGATTTTGCCTAGGAAATCTATGTTGACCGTTCTATTGGCGATTTACACCTGAATCAGTCGATGGATATCCATGATCAGTCCAACATGAGCCATAGACTTCGAAGTAATTGCTACTATCATTTAGAAGTCTATGCAGTAGTATTCCATTGGCAAAGGAATTTTGAAATCTATCATGGACAAGATATAGCACCATGGACAAGATATAGCACCAATCTGACATTACGTACATGGATATGTTCAATTAATTTGATTTGAATCAAACACTGTTAGTTTGACTTGAAGTGAATTAAACAAGCTTGAAGCTTTTTTGAATTTGCTGCTTCTGTCATGTCAGGTCATCTAAAAGATGATCAGAGAAAATGGATTTTGAAATCCTTTTGGAAAAACATGAATGCTGAAAAGGTGCGAATGGAATGGAGAGATGCCTTTCACAGCAATCCTCCATCAAGATTTGCTATTTATCGCATTCGAGATAAATTTGAAAAGACCGGTTCGGTAGAGAATGCACCGAAGTCAGGACGCCCTCGTTCAGTTTCAATAACATCAAACGAGGAGCTAGTGGCCCAAACATTTGTTCAAAGTCCGAAGAAGTCAACAAGAAGAGCCTCATTGGAGTTGGACATTTCTCTAAGCTCTACTTGGAGACTGATGAGGAAAGTTGAGTTGAAACCATACCGACCCAGACTGTTGCAGCACCTTCTACCGGATGATGCTGAACGACGCTTGCAGTTTGCTGTGCTCATGTTGTCGGAAATTCGGGAGAACCCAGATTTGCTTGACAAGATAGTTTGGTCTGACGAAGCCAGTTTCAAACTATCAGGTCACGTAAATAGACATAACTGTGTCTACTGGTTCCCTGAAAATCCGCACATGGTATCAACAAATGAGCTGAACCAGCCTGGCTTAACCGTCTGGGCCGGTATGTCAAGCAACGGTGTGATTGGGCCAGTATTTTTTGAAAGAACTGTGACGGCTGAGGTGTACCTTCAAATGCTCCAATCCTTTGCGATTCCTGAGATGCAGTCATTGAACAACTTCAATGAGCTGTACTTTCAGCAGGATGGTGCACCAGCGCATTTTGCAGTGAGTGTCAGAAGCTATCTGAATGACACTTTTCCAGGAAAGTGGATCGGGAGATGTGGTAGCATCCTTTGGCCTCCTCGCTCTCCCGATCTAACTCCGATGGACTTTTTCTTTTGGGGCGTTGTAAAGGAGAAAGTGTACGGACGAAAACCTCACACACTTTCTCAACTCCGCTCCTACATCACAGATGCCTGTCAAGAGATCAGTGATGACAGGAACTTTTGCAGAACTGTGTGCCACAGTGTGGCCGAAAGACTACAAGAATGTGCCGATGTCCATGGTGGACATTTTGAGCATTTGCGTTCGTGAATTTTTGCAACTTTAAGTTGATTAATTTTTTGATATGTTGAATAGGCCTTGGTTATTCATTTGTTCATTTTTTTGTTAGGAAACCAAGCAAAATGGTAGTTGTTTTAATGTTAATACCTTTAATAATTTCAGCCTCCTCTAGGCCATCGTCAGAAGCTTCTGACGATGGTCTAAGAGGAGGCTGGAATTAACAAAGGTGAAGGACATTTGGATGTCAGCTGTTCTTCCTTCTTCGCCTCCCTGTCTTGTGTTGACGACAGCGTCTTCGTGCACCAGGCTGAGGGGCGCGGAGGACATTCGAATGTCAGCTGTTCTTCCTTCTCCGCAGTAACACTGAAACAACTACTATCTTGTTTACATGGTTTCCTAATAATTTTTTTTGATAGATGTTGGATAGTTATTCGACTTCTCATGATCGGTATAGATTCAAATTGGGTTGTAGTGAAATATGTAGGCATGAAAACACTGGAGATCATGAGATATTTTAATATGATTTACGCGATGTCAAAGAGTATTGAATTTTTGCCCCTTACGAATACAAGGCATATTAGCTATCTGTGGCATCGTGAAAAAGATTATTATGACATAGCTTATTAATCTATAGCATTAAGACATAGCTTTTCAAGGCCAATTTCTACTGTTAGCCTACTTTTGAAACACCTTGTATATATATATATACTGTATATATATATTAATTTGAAAATTTGCATCCTGAGTGTGATTGATTTAACAAAAAGATGTCTTCAGGAATAAGATATTATTTACCACAATCATTTTCAGGCTGTTGCTTCAGCTCGTCGTCAGGTGGAAAAGGGAAATTACATCGGGAGACATGAGTATAAAATTTTAAAAATTTCGTGATGACATAGCTTGGCGTAAGTTTACATAGATGTTATCAAGTTCTATATGTCTATTGATGGAGTGGTCTGAGGAGTACCAAGCTTCCATGAATTCACGACCATATCTATGTTCACATGAGTTGATGGTTTTTGCACTACTCCAATCAAATCAAATGCATGGTCTTCTTCAACGCAATGAGTTGATATTTGTGAACGCTGATCAATCCTCCTTACTGCTAGTCGATGTTCATGAACTCTTGTTGACAGCTGTTTTCCAGTTTGTCCAATGTATTTTTGTTGACAGTTGGAGCAATCAATTTGGTAAATGACGTTTCTTCGCTCTAAATCAGATTTTAATTTCTTTGGTTTAAAGAGCTGATTTTTCAATGTAGTTGTTGGTTTGTGGGCGATCTTTATATCGTGCTTTTGAAACATACGGCTCAATGTTTCAGAAATACCATTAATGTATGGTAGTGTGTAATAAGTTTGTTTTCTTTGTTCTTGTTCTTCTATTGTTGTGGTCTGTTGGACTTCGTTGTTTTGTTTTAATTGTTCTTTCATTTGTGACCAAGTTCCTTCAATGAATTGCTTTGGATAATTGTCATTTTGGAAAAGTTGGAAAAGAAATTTAATTTCATTGTTTTTATTCTCCTCAGTACTGCAGTGAGTTATTCTCTGAAATAAAGTACGAATACAATTCCTCTTGTGGATGACTGGGTGATTGCTGTTGAAGTTAAGGATTGTTCCTGCACAAACTTTCTTCCTATGAACACTTGTTTCAGTAGAGCCATCACTATTTCTTTTAACCAAGATGTCGAGGAATGCCAGTTCTCCATTTCTTTCAATTTCATGAGTAAATCTGATTCCGGGAAAGATTGAATGAAGTGTTAAGAGCATGTCATTCAAGTCATTTCGTTTCATGATAACAAAAGTGTCGTCGACGTAGCGCAACCAAAATTTGGGTTGTAACTTGGAAATGCCAATGTTTTCTAACTTTTGCATAACTAATTCAGAAAATAAACCTGAAATAGGTGATCCCATAGGCGTACCTTTCTTTTGTTCGAAGAATCGGTTCTTAAATGAAAAATAAATGTTGAGGCAATTAAGCTTAGCAATAACTTAGCAATAACTCCTTACTGTGAAGTTATGAATGATCCAACTACAACTCAAATCAGGAAAATGGAAAAGTATCTACTGACATTGAAGAAGAAAAAAGTTATTTCTGCTGAAGATTACAAATTTATATCTCCAAAGGAAACCACGATAGCTGAAATTTATGGACTTCCCAAGCACCACAAGCTCCATTTCGCCCAGTTGTTTCCCTTGTTGATTCGCCTACATATTATTTGGCCAAATGGCTTTTCAAGAAATTGAAAGATTTAGCTTCTCACTCATCTTTTTCAATTAACAATTCGCAAGAATTTTTGAGCAAATTGAAGTGCACTTCTGTTGCAGAAGATGAATTGATGGTTAGCTTTGATGTCATATCCTTATACCCCTCAATCCAATTAGATTTGGCAAAATCATATGTAACAGAATTCCTTTCTATTCATCCTCATTCCTTATCTAATACTGTTTTGTTAGAACTGATATCTCTGTGCCTCAACATTTACTTTTCATTTAAGAACCGATTCTTCGAACAAAAGAAAGGTACGCCTATGGGATCACCTATTTCAGGTTTACTTTCTGAATTAGTTATGCAAAAGTTAGAAAACATTGGCATTTCCAAGTTACAACCCAAATTTTGGTTGCGCTACGTCGACGACACTTTTGTTATCATGAAACGAAATGACTTGAATGACATGCTCTTAACACTTCATTCAATCTTTCCCGGAATCAGATTTACTCATGAAGTTGAAAGAAATGTAGAATTGGCATTCCTCGACATCTTGGTTAAAAGAAATAGTGATGGCTCTACTGAAACAAGTGTTCATAGGAAGAAAGTTTGTGCAGGAACAATCCTTAACTTCAACAGCAATCACCCAGTCATCCACAAGAGGAATTGTATTCGTACTTTATTTCAGAGAATAACTCACTGCAGTACTGAGGAGAATAAAAACAATGAAATTAAATTTCTTTTCCAACTTTTCCAAAATGACAATTATCCAAAGCAATTCATTGAAGGAACTTGGTCACAAATGAAAGAACAATTAAAACAAAACAACGAAGTCCAACAGACCACAACAATAGAAGAACAAGAACAAAGAAAACAAACTTATTACACACTACCATACATTAATGGTATTTCTGAAACATTGAGCCGTATGTTTCAAAAGCACGATATAAAGATCGCCCACAAACCAACAACTACATTGAAAAATCAGCTCTTTAAACCAAAGAAATTAAAATCTGATTTAGAGCGAAGAAACGTCATTTACCAAATTGATTGCTCCAACTGTCAACAAAAATACATTGGACAAACTGGAAAACAGCTGTCAACAAGAGTTCATGAACATCGACTAACAGTAAGGAGGATTGATCAGCGTTCACAAATATCAACTCATTGCGTTGAAGAAGACCATGCATTTGATTTGATTGGAGTAGTGCAAAAACCATCAACTCATGTGAACATAGATATGGTCGTGAATTCATGGAAGCTTGGTACTCCTCAGACCACTCCATCAATAGACATATAGAACTTGATAACATCTATGTAAACTTACGCCAAGCTATGTCATCACGAAATTTTTAAAATTTTATACTCATGTCTCCCGATGTAATTTCCCTTTTCCACCTGACGACGAGCTGAAGCAACAGCCTGAAAATGATTGTGGTAAATAATATCTTATTCCTGAAGACATCTTTTTGTTAAATCATATATATATATATATATATATATATATATATATATATATAATATTTTGAACAGTTTCCGTACCTATTTCGTTTAAAGGAAATTAGAGATATTTCAATCGGTTAACCACTTTCATCATACGATCACATGTGCTGCTCGACCTCAGTGTTCGATGATGTTTCTTGCTCATCACAAGTTATCCGCATGCATCCAAACCTGTTTGACATGATTTCCTACACATATCATTCTCAAAAGATTTTATCAATATCTTTTATAAAGAAAAGAAGAGTTTTCATGAAAACTACAAAATGCTACAGCAGTGCAATTTTCGTAAATGCACCAAAAAACAGGATCCGACATGTAACTATTTAATCTATTTATATTCCTTTTTCTCAACCTACTCTGAAGAAAATGATTCTGAACCTCTCAAATGTCTACATGTACTCAATAGCAATTCTCTACTCTTCTGCGTATTATCTTTTCACGATGATCAATGTCATGGCATGTGAGTCCTTTTCATATTTGAATTGCAGTTGATTTATCCCGTCTAACTAATTTTAGAGCTTGACAAAAGATGAGTAGTGCGCATGTGATAGTCTGTGATGAGAAATTATGCAAATGATAAAGGTACAACGCTGATGTCTTTCATGAAAACAATCATAAAATACTTGTTATCAATGATTGAGTAAGATACTCATGCTAACTGAGAATTGCGAGTACATTGAATGAATGATCAAAGAGCATAGAACGCTTTATGACTTGAACGTCTGTCTTTGTTGATAATCGGATTGTTTTCAACAAAGGAAGTTATGAATATGCAGTATACTCGTATCAGATGTTTGACTCTCAAGTGCGAGCCTGCTGGAAATCGAAGCTCAAAACAGATCGCATGGTGTTTGTACATAATCTATAAGAAATGAATATAGGATGCGAAGTTTCCGATCAAAGTGCACAAAAGCATGATTTCAGAAAACAAGACCGAAGAAGTCAAAGTTATCTGCTGAAAGCTAGAACCATAGAGTAAGTATATTAGGTAGAGTGGCAACTCCGCATTTATTAAATCTCCAATGTGTTACACACTTTCGATTTTATTAAATGAACTCGAAGGGTATCTAGTTGGTAATTGTTACCAAATGTGAGATATGCAAATTTTTGCAGTTTTGAAGAAATTACAACGGAATTAAATGATCATGATTGTAATGCAGAATGAATGATGGTATTTTTTTTTACAGATTCTCAGTGTCATGACAGCCATGGAGTTTAATGTTTGTTAAATTAACAATTCGTTTACAATTAACAGTTCCTATCATTTTCATGCTCAACCTCAAGAGTACTTTCTTCAGCGTGATCATATCACAGGCAATCTGCAACTGGCAGAGCAAAATCACGTATTCAAAGACAATGATTTCAATTAGCTATGAAGGATGTAAATGGGTCCACATCACTATTCAGATTCAAGAAGTGAAACATGAATTTAGTGAATCATGAAATCATGCCGCTGAAAACTGAATTAAAAGCTTGAAAGCCAAGAAAGCACGAGTAATATTCGAGTAATTTTCGCGAATTTATCATGAAAACTTCCATTAAAATATGGATCATGAAATTCCCTTGAGGTTTGAGCTTAATTTCCGCTTGGTTAGGATGCCTATTAGCAAATATTTATTCCTTTTGATATCCAACTTGCTTCATACTACTTATAAAGTGGACGTCATCTGGGTAGTATATTAATTTGCAAAATGTTGACTCTTTTAAAACTGCTCAAATAATTTTTTTGGATTGCAGCAACGCAATCTCCGCAAAAAACTGAATCTCTATATATAAAAATTTTCACTGTATACAGATACGTTTTTGAGTCGACACTCTACTTATATATCCCTACTCTATGGCTAGAACATCCTGATGAAAGTATACATAGCCCGCAAAGCATCTAGGAAGACAAAATTCACATTTAAGATTGCCTCCAACAGGAGGTGATTCTTCATGGTTCGGCAAATAGGTCTTTCCTTCAAAGTTTCATTGGCTACAAATAAAATCAGATCGGTAAAAGTCTGTACAACCTCTGTGCGTTTCGAGCTTCGCTCTTTTTCGAGATGAAATTCAATGAAAACCATTTATGCCTTCACCATGCTTTCATCATCATCTGGGAAAAATTTGAAGAGGGAAATTTCTTTGAATTAATTTTCAGGAGGTAAAAATATACCGGCACTATTGATAATGAAAAAAGTCAAATAGGTAGCACAAACTGCGCATGCGAATTGATAGAAACCTCAGGTAAAGGCAATTTTGTCATTAGCAGTTCATCCTTTTGCTAGTTTGTCGGGCATATTTTCTTATGTTACATTTCAAAAGTAATATATACCGGTACTTACTATTTACATTGAAAGGATGCACATTTTGAACTGATTACCTTCTAGCGAAGTAATGACTTGACCGATTTCTTTCAAAAGAGATTTGAAAACATTTGAATGTACTTAAAAAATATTCGTATACAAGTGTGTGGGTCTTCGGAAATTTTCCGCCTTTAATCAAAAATGCAAATATGTACAGTAGTATGCAAAAAAGTAGTTTTTTCTATTTTCTCCAAAACTACTCGATGGATTTTGGCAAAATTTCACAAGATTGGTGAGTTAACCATGGAAGTACCAATTGCAAACCATTGGAATGCGCCATCGCCGAGGTACCATTGTTATGAAAACACATGTCAACGACGCTCATTGTTTTCTCAGTCCATTTCCGATCCAGTCCTCTATTGATACAGAGCTCATGACTTCTATGATGGAGACATCGGAATGACACATAATGAATACTTGAGGATGATGCATAGAAAAGAATGAGACGAAGGGATGCAATACTTGTACTTACTCACAGTACTGGTAAATAGCGTTTGGACGACGAATAAAAAGTGTGGATTTGAGTGTCCTAAAACGCCACATAACCTTCATCCCACTGCGGGATTTTTTTTGCCCTACGGCGAATTTTTTGAATATTGGCTTACCCTCTGCGCATTGTACAACGTTTGACTGAAAGAAAATATATTTGGCACTACACTTTTGATATATTTTAAAATTTGAATGTAGTGAATATTCTGTCTGATTTCGGTAAATTCATTTCTATATTGCGGCATCAATTCTTGATGAAATAAGTTGAGATTACATGAAAGATTCTTTCTATCAATATAAAGATATTCACAACTGCAAAGTTTTTGAATCTAAGATTATCTGCTTGCCATGTATGCACATTTGAAATTTGAAATTCAAATTTCAAGTCTGACTTTTTATTATTTCTGTACTTTTTGGTCCTCCATCTAATCAGCAACTATTGAACACTTTTTGAATCATGTTGCTTTTAGCCTCTGTCAACTGATAAAAGTTACAGATATTATAGATAAAATTTAACATAAAAATTTAAAATTATAGATTTATAGATAAAAGTTAAGTGAATCGGTTTCTTTCTTCACTTGCAGAAGCAAAAGACTGAAATGTGTGATTTTTGTGATATTTATACTAAACTAAAAGTTTGAATTATTTGATCTTTGACCTCATCTAATGCAATAATGTAATCTCACAGCGGTTAGTATGATCGTTTTATCATTTTGTTAGCCAACTTCACCAGATTATTCGATTAGTATATGGTTAATTTTTTGCTGTCATTTTCCATTTCAAATAGTGATCTAATGGAAATTTTTAAAAATTGCGCCCAATCGGGGCGCGCTCGGAAAAATACCCAAGTGGTGAGAGGATTAACTGCTGTTGTTATCATAGGACTGAAATTGCTGGTTGTTATATGAATGTCCAAGTTTTCGAGCGTCGTTCGGGTAAAACCATGGAATCTGGTAGTGAAACCAATACAGGAACTCGCCCCACAGCATACCTGGTTCAAACTTTAGTCAGTTCAAACCAGACTTTCATCTAACTACATGCTGCATTCTTACTGAAATCCCAGAACAAAAGAATGAAATAGGAATGTATAAAACTCGACTACACAAAAAGATGGAGTTCAATTCATGTGCTTTTGGATATAAATAGTGAAATTTATTTGCTTATGTTTCACGTAGACTTGGTTTCACATTTTCATTTTGGACTTTCATTGAATCAATCTTTCTCACTCATTGGTATTCTGAAATTCATCATAGTGAGCCTATTTTGTGATCAGCCTCATAAATTCTTCATGCAATAGATAATAAAAGGTCTCACAAATATCATGAGTATTCCTAGGTGCAGAATTGAAAATACTCACATGAATAGTTTCAAATCTCAAATATGATGATTGACATTTTCAGGGAATATTTGCCTTCACCGCTGATGCATTTCAATATTTGGATTGCAGCTCTGAAAACAAATGGATATTTAATTGTTTTCCAGAAATGAGACACCTCAGCGAAACTGTCATTAATATACTTTTAAGATAGGCGATCATAAATTTCCTCTGCGATCATAAATGGTACCATTAAATAGATCTGCATGTGAAGTAATCAGAACAATGATCTCATTGCCGCCCAGATATTTACGTGTAACAAGCATTGGAGTTCTCAGAATGTAGAAGATCGGAGCATGGGGATCATTTTATTGATTTCTGAATGAGCACAATATTAAAAAAGGGTGGTTGGAAGTCAATAGTCAAAATATGGTCAAAATTCCGCTATTTATCAAAGATGGCCGGAAGCGTGTCATATTTAGAAACGAAGAAGTTATCTGCCTTCAAGTTGTAACAGCGATATAGCACCAATATAGCACAAGCCGTCAATGTGGTTGTAATTTACCTAAATGTACTGGTAGGCCCTATATTGTAGATTGTAGTCTAACACACGGCTGCGTCTTTTGAAGAGGATGGTGAAACTGCTCTTGGGGCCTAGGAAGCATTTCAAAATCTTACGACTCGCGGCGATTCAGTTCATTGTCATTTCCCCTATGAATGAAAGAAGGAGTCGATATGCTATCTACATGTATAAGAACTACAAGAGCATGATCTTGACTCCAATCCCTGAATTTCAAATATTGAATAAAAGATTATGAACTCTGATGTGACAGAACATTTAACAAGCAATCTAAAAGTTGTATACCATGAACTTATTACTTCTATGTTCATGTATGCGTCTCCTGTGTACGGCCGTCTACCATCGAAATTAATATCAAAGTTGGAGCGCTTTCAGAAGAGAACACACCGAATCATATGTGGTTCATCATGTGACTGTCAAAGTCTTCCCTCAATTGAGCTAAAATTCAATAATGCCGCTCGTAGTTTTCTGTTGAAATGTGAGACAAACTTTCTGCATCCTCTACATTGAGTCATTCCACACCGCTTAAGTGTCTCTAAACATTTTATTCTGCCCCACTGCAGAACACAGCGCAGATTAGATTCATTTATACCATGGTCTTGTATGATCACTAATTTCAAACTGTTTGATGACGGAGCGAGATAATGTAAATCACAAACGCTCACATTAAAGATCGGCAATCTTATCTTGTCTTTTTTGTGATTTGACTCTTTATATCCTTCTTTGTATCTATGTCCAGTACTTCATGCAGTTTTTGTAATTTGAAACGTGATATTCTGTAACTTTACCGATTTCCATTCACATTCTATAAACACTTACTTACTTATTTAACATCTCTCCGCCATCAGAACACACACTTCACCAAGGCTGCATTCGGACGCAGCAATGTTTAAAAAACGTGCTGGAAATTTCAGCATAAAAACGCCTATTAGGAATTTTAACATAAGTGAATAAATAAAGCTGTATTCGTCTATATTCTTTCTTATTGTCTAGCAGTCTAACAGGCTACTTTTTGGTCCATTGGAGCACCGGAACGTGTGGTGCCATAGTCAGCTTTCGTCATTAGATCGATCTTTTGTTGCTTTAATTTGCAGGTCCCTAGACCACACATACTCCCAACGTTGCCTTAAAACCTCTTAAGACCCAAAAGTCAAATCTGCTACACCAAAGTGTTTGTGCTACACTGCTCCAACTGCCCATGACGTCCACTGCACGTCACTCGCTCATAACGGCAGCTCCCCTTATGCTGAGTGAACAATGGGAACATAATACAGCAATGACGTCATGGGTAGTTGGGCCAGTGTTGTCAACTGCTAGTCGAACACTCTCGCAAGTACATGCCTGACGTCAATGGGGCTCAAGAGGTTTTAAGATGTGTCCATTTGATAACTGAGTAAAATACATCGGTTGCTATTGGCTAATGTCACAAAATATCAGTTCCAAGGATACTCAAAATATCGATCTTTGAAAAAGTTGTACATTTCATAATCTAAATTGTTATTTATAGCATCAAGCTGACCGAATTCGTAAAAACTGGCACAATCATTGGTACGAGCATACGCCAATTGTGTTGTACATGTACATCAATTTTGGGAGCAGTAGAATCATAGAGAGATCAAGAGCCTGGTTTTTTGGAGCATCCTGCAGGCGCGTATGCAGGCACATGTATGCACCAAGGGATTAGTGATATTTGAAAAATGAATCCTTGGAGCACCTAAATTCTTCAATACGCGCCTCATCCTTGCAGAAATTCGCGAGTGGATTGCATTTAATCAACAATGAAATAATGACGTCAATGAAAACATTTTAGTAATTTTTTGCCAGGAATTTATAGCTTGCCTATTTGATTCGGCAAATGCTTGCATTCAATAATAATAATAGTATTCTTTATCTAACCTCGAAGCATGGCCCACTTTTTGTTGTGATCGAGCAAACAAGTGATAAATAGAGATAAGGTAAAAATACAAAGATGAAAGAAATGCAACTAGATTGGCATTCATTTAACAAATTAACGGAATAGAATGAGAAAACAGAAATTAATGAAAAATGACAAGGTCGAGTCTGTAATCACTAGAATGCTTCACTGTGGCGCTGTTTCGACAGCAGACTATTGACAAATAACTTATTCGAAATAACTAACTTTGTAGCTTCATCAAATATGCAGTCCAACATTAGAAAGTGTCTCTATAGATATTTAATTTTAGATATATCATTTTCCTGTCATTAACGTCAATCAATTAACTCCAATTCTTTAGAGCCCTTGGTCCTTGGTCGGATCTTGCGACCCCGGAACTTGACATGCATCAGATGCGGGCTCGCATAGGAATTAGTCAGTATAGAATAGTCATGGGTTCTGAAGGGTTATCTCTCTCTCCCCCCCCCTAGGTTTTCAAATTTGTCTAAAATCTGCTAAAGTGTATCAATCGTCATTAAACTTCAGGTGCAGAACTTAGGCATATTTTCTACCCGCATGCAAACATTTATGTAGATCGAACAAGTGCTCTCTGAATACGTGAAGTGTAGCGATGTCAACAGCATGATCTGACTTCGTCTGATAGACCCATCATTGTTACTCGTGTGTGCATTGTTCTCTCTCCTCATCGTCTCATCCACTACTACTTGAAATCTTCCCACGACAACTACCATTCCACATATGACCCCTTTCTTCAGTTAAAAAATTTTGTATAAGTGATGCGACCTGGTCATCATGACTTCAAGAATTGTCGAGAAATGAATTTGTTGACCTCAAGTGCTTTCTGCTCAGAGATGAAGTCAGAAGTCTGATCAAGTTGCAGACATCGCTGCACTTCATGTTCTCGCCCCTAAAATTTTGGCATGTGGGTAGAAAATATCTTCACTTACGTGTACTTAAAGTTTTGTGACGATTCATTCATTTCTACGGATTGTGGGCGAATTTGAAAAGGGGGGAGATATAACCAATAAGTGCCTAGTCTGTATAGAAAAGCAAGTGCAAATGAACGATTCATATATTTTAAGATAAAGTGACAGTGAAAATCAGAACTCGAGGCCTTTCGTCCGCCCTAGGTCGTGTGTTGACGCGGAACTGGTGTTAATAACAGGAACATAACTTAATAGCATGCAGTGTGAGACAAGGACAATAACATGGACGGTAAGTGGATAGCAATCAATGCTATTGCCATCGCAACCCAAGGCCAATCACGAACTGCTTTTGGACTCTTGAATGGCCGGAGCCTCCATGAAACAAAGCACACTTCTGACGCAGGATCTACACAAACTCTTACAGCGCTCTCTGACACCTGAGAGGTCACATCCGTTTGCAGGTTATTGGCGGGCAATAGAGCTCTTGGGCAAAGACTTGGATCGACCTCTCGTGTTCCGTCTAGTTGACCCAAGGAAAAACTTCCTATTTCTGCTCCTTCTAAAGTTATTTATCAATTTGAGTGCGCTTGTAGTGGCAAGTACATTGGCAGAACGGAAAGAACGGGTCAAGGAGCATAATACCCAAGTGGTTGTTGGAAAGGAGGAGTGCTCCTTCTCGATCCAAGTCTTTGCCCGAATTTGTTTCATGGAGGCTCTGACCATTTAAGCGTCCAGAAGCATTTCGTGATTGGCCTTGGGTTGCGATGGCAATAGCATTGATTGCCGTCCACTTACCGTCCAGGTTCTTGTCTCACACTGCATGTTATTAAGTTATGTTCATGTGATTAACACCAGTTCTCAGTCAACACACGACTTAGAGCGGACGAAAGGCCTCATGTTCTGATTTCAATTGTCACTTTGTCTTAATATATATGAATCGGTCCTTCGCACTTGCTTTTCTATACAAATCATGCAGCGGGTCAAATTTCTTCAAGTACCGATTCTTAATCTTCCTTCCCTTTGTTCTCGTGTAAATGGTTTCCCTATATAATGAATTCCCACACTAATCATCTTAAAAAGTCGACATTGATTCAGCAGGAATTGAAACTTTGCCTGAGAGTTGATTAATGAAGACAATCATGGCCGTGTCTGACGTGTTCATCATTAAAGTTCATCAGTTGAATTTCAGTTGGACCCGCCTTGTTGAACCTTTCTCAAGCACTAGAGACGCCTCCCAGATCTTATCCCGAATAATGAAATGCTCATTGTCACGGATCTTAGCGACGACTTTCGCTAACACCGGGCGCTATCACAGACTGAGATCCGAGGTCAGACTCTCTTTCTATGGTGTGGAGGATTGGACACCAATCTGAGTTAGTGCACGAAATGGCGTCACCTATTATCACCTCGCTGCCATCTTACACTCCATGCATTGCTCTAAAAGCCGTGTCGCCGTCCTTGGGTGACAGTCATGAAGTGCAGACAGCTGTTGACAGAAGCAGATGATGGCGCGGTGGTTGTAGAGAAAAAGGGCGAATTCTATCAAATCTCCATCACAAGTTCGAAGAAAATTCGTATCTTCAAATTCATTTATCAGATTTTTTTATCGGAGATTCTATTGGATTGGAAATGCAATTGCAGGCTATTTTTTGTTCTCAAGATTTCGAGATCTTATGAGCGAATGAGGAACTAATTTATGTCGTTAGCACAAATTTGTGAATGACGATCAAGCATGTTCCAATTTAGCTCTACTGCTTCTCGCTAAGCAAATTAGAAAATGGAATGATATTTTTAATTATGACTGATCGTGTGGAGAAATTTGATTAATCCCCAACTATTGCAATTCAGAATTATTTATTGATTGCATTATTATTTAAACATTAATTATTTACGATTAATTGATGAAACTTTAAAAACACAGTTATGGATCGAACAGCTTCATACAATTGTGGAACTAGACGTTGCGACCTCAGCCTTGTTGAAAAGCATCACATCTTCACCAGCAAAGAAAAAACCTTTTATACAAAATAAGAGAATTGGTATCTATTTGAAGACTAATGCTTTACACCTTTTCCTAGTCATCAGTAGAAACACGCAATTCAATAGCGGAAGATCTCAAGTCAATAGTATATCCGCTCAAATCAGCAACGGGAATCTCAAATCATTAATAGAAATTCTATTCTGTCTCAAGTCAACAGTAGATCTACCCAATTCAACAACGGAAAGCAAAAATCAACAGTAGATGTTGGGATCTTTTGTCATGCTTCAAAATTTACGGGCCAGTTTGTGCCTTTTTAGAATGGATATGGAGTTGCAATTACGGATTCATTAATGTCTTTACTTGATTGAGCACTATTTCGTTTTACAGACAAAAGTTTAATAGCAAATGGACCCCCAGGATTCGAAGCTGCAAAGAATGAATTCTAGAGTTTTTGTTCTAGTCATGTAGGTTGTGTTTAGAGACAGTTCGTCCTGATCGCTGATAATGAAAAGCAACAATGTGGGTATGTGAAAAATCTGTCTATAATTTTCAATAGAAACAATAGAATAAAAATATGCTGAACATAAATCATGATGAACGACATAACACTGAAAATTTCGACTGATGCATTTACATAACTCAATATATTATGTCTTCTTCTCTCAACGCACGACCGTAATACGTCTGCATATGTGAAAACCATCGGTCACATTTATAAGCCGTTATTTCGGCAACGTTCTGCTCAGCTAATTCTAATTGCATTAGAGTTGCAAGTCTTTGGGGGTGGGGTTGCAAAATGACATGGTCCCTCACCTCTGCCATTTGGCGCTTGACTCCAGCTTTCCACGAACTGAACGCATTTTCGCAAATGTTGAACATGGGAGAATAGGGAGAAAGAAATTTTGCAATGTGAGTACTAGGGAGATTAGCCAAGTGGTGATTGCGATGGATACTGCAATTGTCCATTATGAATACTGCCAACGTTTCATGTCCAATATTCAGGGACAGCTCTGACAGAAAGGAATTGAAGGCTGTCGAATTCGTATTCGATGTAATGAACTGGTGATGAACCAGACCCCGTCTTGGAGACACGCCAAATAATGTACTAAAATTTGTGCTCCTTCGTCCACCAACAACACGCACAGCCCGATCGCCTCTGATGGCTCTCCCGCGAGTACGTTTGATCCAAAGATGAAAGCCACTCTCATCAATAAAAATCGGCTCAATATCTGGACTGAGAGCAATTAGCCACTCTACGAGTTGTCGACGTTGAGCTTTCACTTCAGATGCATTTCTCTCTACAGGGGAGTCCATTAACTTCTTCATGGTCACCATTTGACCGTGCAAAATATTCGAAATTGTGTTATCACACATGGCGGGCTTATGTGGCAGCAATGACTTCAAAGTGGCATTTATCTGTGATAGAGTAAACTGGGGATTTTCCTCAACAATAGACAAAAGAGTTGAAGATATTTCATCAACCCGTTTCTTGTTGTGTGCACCTCCTCTCTGTCGCACTACACATCCAGTATTTTAAAAACGCCGGATGATTGACCAAGCATTCCAGATTTGATGGCCAACGTCTCAGCCAAAGCTTGATAATCCTGACCATTCTCAAACGCCCGTATAAGTCTTTGCTTATCTGCAGCAGATATTCGTTGACGCGACATCGCTACAGATCGTATGTACAAAGAATGACATTAGTTGGTGATATCAATCAATGCATGCATCGAGTCGATGTGATGAGTCAATTGTTTGGCATGACGGGCAATCTTTGTTTCTGCACATGCCATTGTACTTTTGTCTATTATTGTTAGTTAGCTAACGAAGACATGAATAAGTGATTGCGCGATGCAAACTGCATTATGCAATCGTAGCTACATGTCTTAAACTGGCCCTTAAATTTTGAAGCATGACAAAAGATCCCAACATCTACTGTTGATTTTTGCTTTCCGTTGTTGTATTGGGTAGATCTACTGTTGACTTGAGATATAATAGAATTTCTATTAATGATTTGAGATTCCCGTTGCTGATTTGAGCGGATATACTATTGACTTGAGATCACCACTATTGAATTGCGTGTTTCTACTGATGACTTGGAAAATGTGTACTTCAGTCCGTTTCATAAAAAGTGGATCATCCTAAAATTTGACTAAATAAAACATAAGTACATGTATGATACAGAAAGCATTTTTCATGTTATTTCATGTCCCTAATATATTTAAATGTCCTTATATAATCTGATGAGCTATGATGCAGTAACGGTTCTTAAGAAGCTAATATTTTGTGGCCCTACCCTTATTGTCAATGACATTACCAATTCGTCTAGGCATTGATTCGATGATATCGTTGATTTTTGACTGATCTAACTTTCTCCATTCTCTTTTTAACAGTGACGTAAGTTGTGATACGCCATCTGTAGGTAGCAGTGAACGACGAACGTTGCGTTTTAGAATACTCCATACATTTTCTATGGGATTCAGATCAGGAGAACGAGCTGGCCAAGATAATGTCCTAAGCCCTAATTGAGACTTGCATAAGTTGACTCTACTACTCCTGTGACACGTAGCATTATCATCCATAAATAACCAAGGCGATGGATCACCAAGTTGATCTGTCATTTGGCCAATGTTCATTCGTAAAACATTCACATAGCGTTCAGAATTCATGGTTCCTTGCTGTATGTGAAGTTCAGAGCGGCCATTGGTCCAAATGCCAGCCCAAATCAGTAGAGTCGCACCACCTTGTACCCGGGGACGATGTAAATGTCTCGGAATTTCCTGATCAGATTTTATCCATAATTCAATCGACCATCACTATCCTTCAGACGGAATGATGCCTCATCAGACCAGACAACCCGATCCCATTGATTTCGCCAGTGACAATGACTCATTGCCCATCTGAGACGTCTTTTTGTATGCTGATCTGATAATTCGATCTGAGAGGGCCTCTTACAGCTCTTGAAATTCGACTCAATAAGTCTTTTACGAATAGTGGACTTAGAAATAGACGAGACTAGTGCAGCCATCTCAGTTAACGAGAGACTTGGATCAACTTTAACAAATCTCAAAATTAGGCGGTCTCTACGTTTGGATGTTTTGCGTTGACGGGCAGAGCCCTCTTTACGACAGAGTCGAAAATCATCATTATGCCATCGATACACATTTGCGTAAGGGACTTGTAAGGGGCTTGTAGCTCGCAAAGAAAACCCTAGTTCTAGCAAGGCTGAGACTTTGCCTTTTGTGAATGCGATCTCGTTATTGTTTATTTGTGCTTTGTATTATATTGTTTTCAACCGGTAAGAGATAGATTTCTAGCTGAAAGCAATCAGGAGTGCTGCCAACACCACCGCAACGAAGTCAGGAAGCTATGGAACATGAAGTCCAGTTAATCACATGTATCAGTTACATTATTGTTGATGAATAATGGTGCTATACTGGCTCTGATTGACCGATTTTCTTTATTTTTGTTTTGCTTGATAGCTTTTGGCTTGTAGAACAACATATTACATAACAAAGGAAACAAATGTAATTTTATAATGGTGAGGTATGATTTTGTGTAACATTGCTAAATGAAGACTACCTTTTTATCTATAACAAGAAAACAACTCAATATTCATGCTTGAAATTTCCAACAATGATATTAGTAAGCACAACTGACATATCTTCCAAATTTCAGAGAAATTCGTTCAAGTTTGGCGGAGTTAGACAAAGTTGAAGTTAAGGCGATGTTTAAGGGTGATCCATTTTTTATGAAACAATCTGTATAATTCTAACTACCAAGTGTCAAGCACCATCTGAGGAGAACTATGCCCTATCAAGCTAATTTCATAATTCACATGATACCTTTAAATAATAGACGCTTTATCCTTTCATACGCTGTGATGATTGCGTAAAGTATGAAACCTCTTTTATTATCGACATGTATGTACATAAAAAATAGAGATATATAGAGAAATTACGTCAATTCTCAGAGACCTAGTATCAATGTGATGTGCAATTGATAACTACAGCATTCTATAGATAATAGATATCATGTCCATTTCTGTCCCGTTATAGCTATTATTAGAATTTTTATCCGGTATTAGCTATTTGCAATAGCGTTTGATTTTTATTTATACTTGATGATTATACTGGATTCATTCTTTCCTTTTATGCTTGTTCTTTTATAGCTTTTAACTTGCTATATTGTTGTATTTGGATTGAAAATGACATCTTTCGAAAGCTCTTCAATATGATTATGTTTTTATTGACTTGTCTTATTCTTATTTAATTGATGGCTTTGGGCGGGAGGACCATTATTCAAAAAATATACACTACGAGTGTGTAGGCACAAAACTCTCCCGATTGTTGTTAGGCCGAAAATTATAATGAAGTAAATAAAGATACAAGGTGGCCGACGTTTCCCGTCCTGACGCTTCATCAAGGCCTAATATGAAAAAAGTGAAAATGAGTGACCCGCTGGAGACCAGCTTGGTGGAATGTCCTCTGATCAATAATCGTAAACCTCGGATAAACAGGCGTCACGAGGCAGTCGCAACACGGCTCCATCTACTGTAGTGCTTCACCTTTGTCATATTAGGCCTTGATAAAGCGTCAAGACGGGAAACGTCGGCCACCTTGTATCTTTATTTACTTCATTGTAATTTTCGGCCTAACAACAATCGGGAGAGTTTTGTGCCTACACACTCGTAGTGTATATCTTATTCTTATTATTATTCATTTATTTATTCATTTATTAATAATTTCCTATTCATTTTATCATTCACCTCTGCTTTCTTGCACATTGCTAATGAAAGTGCTGTGTTAGCCAACACTAGGAATCTCCGACAGATGTACGAGTACGTCATGCCTTAGAGAGCTTTGTCATAGCTCAATACCCAGACTTCTTTTCCAGTACATTTTCTGAGTAGGTATTGGAAAAAGTGTTGATGAGAGTGGATCTTATGAATACATCGACATCTTATTGTCGCATGCATTTGATTTATTCTTTTGTATTTACATGCAACTTTCCTTCATGTGCACTCTTCGATTAATTGATTATGTTGCATTTATCGTTAATTACATTTGTAATAAAAAAGTTAATTTTTGATGCAATAGTTTCTTTGTGAAACTATCTTCTACAAACTTTGAATCTCCTTGTAATCCATCAACTCATCAACATTATCGCTTTGTATTACTGTGGTTCAGACACCTTTATAGTGAAAAAAGTTCCAAATATAGCTCACAAAAAAGGACTTCATTTCAATATGTTCAGTGCCTTTATAATGAAAACATATTATAAATGCATAATAATCAGACTAGCCACAAGTTCATCTGTCGATGAAATGCCGCTGTTTATGCAACTTATATAGCCTACAGGAACATAGAAAATATAATTGATATATTGAGTTAAAAATTTAGCAAATAATTCCAATTTTTGACGGAGTTTATCTGTGTATTTCATCACTATTAATTCAATTTAATTTACAAATTCATCTATGACTCATGTGATCATTCCACATTCACAAGAACCTTTGACATTTAGATGGTGTTTTTCAGACATTCCGAGTTTTATCACAGAGCTAATAAACACAGAAAAGTATACACTTTGAACATCTGCGACACTAAAATGATGTTTCTGGACAATAAAATATGTTTCCACGTGCAAATCAATTGGCAGGTTGTACATAAAGCCTGGCGGTATTCATATTGTTAAGCGAAATAGCTTTCAGCTCAAATAGCAAATATCTGCTGTGATACATTGACTGAGTGACTAAAAACACTTACTAGTTATCAGGAGGAGAGGGTCTCAAATCTGCATTGTCAAGCGATTCAGAAGTGGGAATGACGTGGAGTTCTTCTTTGTAATAATCACAGTTTCATTTAAAAGATGTTCTCCTGCTCTGTCAAGCCCTGAAGTGTTCATGATCGTAAAGCATGCAGAGAGCGGTTTAGAATTTCCAAAGGCATCGACTATATTGATATCTTGGAAGATGAGTGAAAGATGCTTTGACGAAGAAGCAAATGAGTGTGCGGTCCCGAAAATGCTCAAACATAATCACAGAGCGTGACATCAATCTTAATGACTGTCGGGAACAGAGGGATTCATTGCAAGAAAGTTATTTAGAAAGTTAATAGTTTGAATGTGATCTCTAGATTAGGAAATGACAATTTTGACTTTTAAGAATAAAAGAGGCAACATTGAGTTGCTTGACAAAAAGACAATCTCAAGGAAAAAAAATCATAATTATCAACAGTTCTTGAATAGATGACCACAGTGAAGGAGTCTATGTGTTAAGTACCAACTAACCCGCTCTAGCCAGAATGTGCAGCCCATAAAAATAGGAAATCAATTCTACTGAAGTCTAGAAGTGACAAGAGATAGCTACATGTATCATGCTCTAATCTGAACTTTGACAGCCGGTCAACTTGAGATCTGTTGTCTCAACTTTGACATAATTTCTGTTGCAAGTGCTGCATAACTAAAGCTTTCGAAACGACTCTCGTTCCGCAAAGAGCACGCTTCAAAAGTACTACTGCCACTACATAATGAACGGATGTTAGTGCATACTCATGCTTATAAATGTCCGGAAAATTCATTAAATGTTGTAACTTAATATCTTGGAATCAATGAATATCAGAGGCAACCGCAATCTCGTGCTATACGATGAATGCAAAAAATGAATGTTTAATGAAATTTACGCGAAAAATTGTTTTTCAAAATAGTAGAGCTCCAAGAAAGAAGCTTCAATCGTTTTTAACTATTAGTTTGAATTTTTTTTAACTGCGCAATAATTGACATCGACTGATCTACATCAAAGCTTCTGGTCATAATCTTCACTGGTGACGACAGTTAAGTCAGCATTATCAGCAGTTTCTAATGATTTTGATCAATTCATTAATCCACTTACCATCCTATAAAGAATCCTTTGTATCTCCTGACTGACATGATGGCAAGTCGGATTTTTTTCTATCTCTCGCTCTCGATGCTGTGAATCTGAATCACATCATTCAATGAATTCATTCAATGAGACCCATGCGTTAACGGGTCTATATAAACATTTTCATAATATAAGCATCTATGTTCGTCATATTGTGCTCGAGGTGCAAGACTGACAAAGAATATTGCTGCATTGGTTGCCTACATGTGCTTGATCGGCACATGATGGATTTCATAAATAAATAAACTTACTTTCAGTTAGCACCAATGACACCGTTCCAAGACAGACTCCTGGCTGAAGACGGTTAGTTTGCGACTTGATAACGGCCAGATGATAGCCAGAGGCCGGCCTCATGACGGCCTTATGCCGGAGTGCCAGGTGACCAACCGTGTAAGGAAGGCGCCGGACTGTGTCGGCCAGAAAACAGAGACCAGTTTCCATCTCTGTCTATTCAGATAAACTTTCAATAAAAGACCATAACTCACATTTTGTCTCATAGATAATGTGAACGTTATTTTATTGATTATTAGAAGGAACTAGAATCATAATCATTTTGGAGATAAGATTTATTATTGATGAAATCAAATTGAAAGGTCCACTTGTTACCTTATGCCGACCTTTCATTTGCATCAGAAGAGAGATAGTACAAAATACGTCTTAGAGTTTTTCTTGCATGCAGCAATACAAGGCAAACAGAGATAAGCAAATTCAGATGTCACGAGCGGGAAATAGCGACATGAAATCTGTACGAAGAAATGTATGTTTAGCGGTGACTTAAAAGTTTCACAAGTTATTTTCAATTGATTTTGTGCGCACTTTTTCATTAAAGTTTTTACACCAATATATTTTTATGACTGATGAATTAACAACTCTATTAAAAGGATTGTGATATTAGATGTGGATATTTACACATTGACAACATTTTGGATATGTACACAATGTGGAATTGACAACGACTTTAGACGGTAGGATAGCTCAGTTGGTTGAGGGCCGAGCCTCAGTGCAAATATACAGAAGGCGCCGGGCTCGAGTCTGTCCACTAGATGAGGTTCTTCCTCTATCACTTAAGCCTTCTTGTCCTAATCTGGAGAAGCAAGTGTAAGAAGGCTTCACTGCCTAAAACTCGCTGCATGACTTCGTGACTTGGGTGGAGGATAAAGAAAAGAGGCATTCAAGTTGCAAACAGAGATAACTTGAATAAAGCTAAGAATTTTGCAACCAACGAAATGAGAGGATGAAAAGCAGAAAGGGCGAAATCGTACATAATTAGATGAAATGTAAAGCAATGTAATAGATCAATGGATGCATGATAGAAAGATTGTTCTGTCTGCGATACATTCGACTGCCCTCTGACAGTTGGATATTCTTCAAATAAAATAGTATCCTACCAGTTGTCAGTGTCACTGTTGCCCAAGAAGCGAACCAAGCAACCGCATTTATTCAGAACCAATGTTATTTGTTATCCATGATTTTATGATATCAACACTTCACACGTCAAAGTCAACACATTTTCACAAACATGTCATGAGCCCAACAACTCTAATAATGTATTAAACATTCTTGAGTTTTCATTGATATTTTTCGAATTATCTTTTTAATAATTTCTGACTGTTTTGAGAACACATTGACAGCCCGCACAAGGGTCATTAATTGGTGTTTCCATGGATTTTGCAGACAGTAACTGTATAGGCTACATTCATGAAATTTAGCCATGATTTTAAAGTCTACCAGTAAGATGTAGCTGTCGGATATTCAAAAATTTGATTATTCTGAATTAAATTTTCTTGCATCAGTTAATTACATCATTGTCAAAGGAGCAGGCATGGGAGTTTTTAACGACTTAGTACTGTACATGTAGAGCCACATATCAAACATGGGTTTAGTCACATTTGTGCTACTTAGATACTTGTAGTTTCCAAGCCTGGTTACATATGATACAGGTTTGACAGCACTATTTTAATCAATGTTTTTCATGAAATATAGTGAACATATGTGCTCAAGCAAATTTAAGTATTATGTAAACATACAAAGCAATATATTTGAGAACAACATGATATCGATGGTGCGCTTGCTCAATTTCATACAGCCTTTGATATTACAAAACAGCCTTTGAGGTTCTCTGCTCATTTAATAGACTGATTTACTGAAGAAAACGAAAATTTTAAAAGAAAGCTGAATACAAAAAATGAAGTGCATCATGTTTATTTGTTCCACCCTCATAAGTTCATCAGTATGTCTGTTTCATTTTGTACCATTCAAACATAAGACCATTTAATTCTTGAATCAATTTTTGGAAGACAATACTTCATGATGACTCTTCATTCTTCTATCCGCATTAATATATATTCCAGAGGTTGGTTTAGCAGCGAATAATTGTGATATCGTTCTAAATAGCAAAGGTGCCCCATCGCATACGCGCTCCATTTTGTGGCATACAAGTTTGGCACAGCATTGTCCTGACGCCGATTTACTATTTGGTTTGAGAGTATTAACTCAGCATATTGCGGAAGATTCATTCATAAGACAAATCATATTAATAAACAACATACGTGTGTGGATACCGGCACCGAGAAGTATCGATGCACAAACACAAATGCTCTAACATGTTCTTTCGTAATGAAGAGAGACGTCTTATGATGGAGAGCATTTAGAAAGAATGATATATTGAAACACGTATGTTGATATTTTATTGATATATTTAGTTGATATGTAATTTCATGAATGCACTGGCATACAGAGTGAAGACATGTTTTTGATCTTTAAAGCAAATTCAGTTTTTCTATTGAGTAAAATACAATTATGAATTTGCGTTCCTAGATTTCTTCTGCTTTCCAAGAGAGAAATGTTTAATTGATCGCATGTGTACATCAAGGACAGAAAACTGCTTGAATTCAGGGGAAGACTTATCACTTGCGAACAGTTGAAGAACGGCAAAAATGTACTCATGCTTTTGTCGGTACATCAAAGTGTCCTGCTTTCAACCGAAAGAGAAAACAAACTGCTAAACGCTATCAGTAATTCCAAAGGTGGAATT